>SSNR01000317.1:707236-725050 GCA_006937965.1 Callopanchax toddi | reverse complement strand
TTAGTTCTGTTTATTTTTGCCTGAAATGTTTAATGGTAAATTCCTGTTTTCAGCTACAATAAACTAACCGAATCTGCCAGCATCCTGATTAAATTAGACTTATCCTAATTTGGACAGTTTAAAGTGGAATTTTTTTTTGTTGATTTGTGCATTTCTTAATAAAACTCTACTCTCTGATACATTGTGAGTTTAAAATGCCTTTGCATCCTTTTACGTGCCATGCGTCCCACACCCTGACTCCCAGAAGCGAGGAGGCTGAGCTGAGCGCCGTTTGACGCGTTCCTATTGTAACCAGCGGGACTCTGGAACTAATAGGAAACCCGGGAGCAGACACATTGACTCCGACGCAGGTAAAGCTCGTTTTTTTTTAAAATATTTATTTATTTATTTATTGCATTGTGGTAAAGTATGAATAATTGTGTTACGATGAGAGAAAGGTGAGAGGAGATGCGTGCGCGCTTCAGTGTCCGCCGGTTCCTGCAGAGGTGGCTCAGATTAGACATTTTGTGTCTGGCTGCGCATTTCTTCATGTGGCTGTCTGCAGAAATGAACGACATAACGCTAAACTTTGCGGTGCCGCTCGGTGAGGACGGCTGCAGGAGGCTGGACCGCATCCGTTCGGCTCGGGATTAAAATGATGCCTCATCCTCCTTTTACCGTGAAACGAGCTGCTTATCAGCCATTCGGCTGAATGTGGTGTCCTCGGTGCTTTATTACCATACCAGTCAGGATGTCTCCACCTCAGCGTTTTCATGATGGAGACGCCGGTAGGATCCCTGCTGCTGCTCTGACCAGGCCCTGAAGAAACAGCTGACTTGGAGCTGAAAGGATGAAAAACCTGAAGAGATGAAACACAAAGAGGCGACCTGCCGGGATGAAACATCCTCATTTTGACTCAGAGGAGGAACCTTTCCCCCTCCTCCCTTAAAAAATCTAAACTACAATGTATTCAAATAAATGAATGTAGCAGGGGTGTTTATATGTTCTAAATGATGGGGGCTTAGCTAGCAGCATGGACTGGTATTGCCCCCTTACAAATTTCTTGTTATTGCTTTTTTTTTTTTTTTGTCACTTAAGTGTTTCAGATCAGCAAACACGTTTCAAAATCAAACAAAGAGAACCTGAGTAAATACAAAATGCAGTTTTCAAATGAAGATTTCATTTATTAAGGGAAAAAAGTTATCCAAAACCTGGCTATAATAGTACATGCCCCCTTGTTAAATCATGAATTAACTGTGATTAACCGTTCATAACGCTGAGTTCAATTTCACCAGCCACACCCAGACCTAATCACTGCCAGACATGTAGAAATAAAAATATTTTTAATACAATCTGCCTGCCGATGTTAAAAGATCTCAAAAAGCAACACATCATGTCCTGTTCGGAAGCAATTAGAGAACAAAAGAAACAACATCTAAAGCGCTGCAGGCCTCAGGTGGTTATGTTTAGGTCAGAGGTCATGATTCAACTTCAAGAAACAGGCAGTGGAGCAAAAATGACATCATGGGAGAGTTTCAAGGCCAAAACCTCTGCTGAGATGAAACAACACAAAGACCTGTCTCATATTTAACAAACATCATCTTGATGATCCCCAAGACTTTTAGGAACAATTCTGTCAGCTGACAAGACAAAAGTGTAAATTTCTGGAAGGTGTGTGTCCCGTTCCATCAGGAAGGTGTGTGTCCCATTCCCAGTGTTGGGGAGAATATTTTGCAAATGTATTCAGTTACAGAATACTGAATACCTGTTTTAAAATGTATTTTGTACTGTATTCCGTTACTTTGCTTAATCCTGGTACTGTATTCAAAATACTTGGAATACTTAGAATACTTCCCCTATAAAATACGATTTAAGTCTATTGCAAAGTGATGTTCATTGCACTCCAGATGGAAAGCTCTTAACATGAAACCCACAATTGTGGGAAACCACAACAACATCATCAAGCTAACGTAATTTCAGATACAACTCAGAAATTGTAAATGTGAGAAATGACATCACTAACACGATACAGGCTGATAAATAAAGCACTAAGGAAGCAAAACTAGAAAGATAAAACTAACTTTAAGGTGTTTCTTCAGATTAGAGTCTTTGGACGCAGCTAGTAGGTTGTTAGCTGGCAGACAAAGATCGCACTGCACCGTCATATTTCGCTCGCCCCGTTCCTTTTTTAGAGTGAAAATTAGCTTGAGTTTCCAGGACGTGAATGCACTTATTCCTCCACTGATTGTAGGTTGATTCAGCTGTGGTTGTGCCTCCAACCACTCCATCTCTTGGTCTGAATCCATACGAGGCTAACTGCTACCTGTTGCTACCAGCTGGTCGGGAGTGTACTCTCGTGTTTTGGTAGGGTTGTTATGGTAACGGAGGCACGTTGTTTAGGGGCATTATGGGATAGATAACCTACACAACATGGAGACACAAGTATTCCAAGTATTCCAATCGTATTACGAAAGTAACTGTATTCTGAATACCATGTTTAAAAATAGTAACTGTACCGGAATACAGTACGTCAAAATAGTATTCTAAATACATGTATTCTGATACTACCCAGCACTGCCCATTCCATCAGGAAGGTGTGTGTCCCATTCCATCAGGAAGGTGTGTGTGTCCCATTCCATCAGGAAGGTGTGTGTCCTGTTCCACCTGGATGGTGTGTGTCCCATTCCATCAGGAAGGTGTGTGTCCCGTTCCACCTGGATGGTGTGTGTCCCGTTCCATCAGGAAGGTGTGTGTCCCATTCCATCAGGAAGGTGTGTGTCCCGTTCCACCTGGATGGTGTGTGTCCCGTTCCATCAGGAAAGTGTGTGTCCCATTCCATCAGGAAGGTTTGTGTCCCATTCCTTCAGGAAGGTTTGTGTCCCATTCCATCAGGAAGGTTTGTGTCCCATTCCATCAGGAAGGTGTGTGTCCCGTTCCATCAGGAAGGTGTGTGTCCCGTTCCATCAGGAAGGTTTGTGTCCCGTTCCATCAGGAAGGTGTGTGTCCCGTTCCATCAGGAAGGTGTGTGTCCCATTCCATCAGGAAGGTTTGTGTCCCGTTCCATCAGGAAGGTGTGTGTCCCGTTCCACCTGGATGGTGTGTGTCCCATTCCACCTGGAAGGTGTGTGTCCCGTTCCATCAGGAAGGTGTGTGTCCAGTTCCATCAGGAAGGTGTGTGTCCCATTCCACCTGGAAGGTGTGTGTCCCGTTCCATCAGGAAGGTGTGTGTCCCATTCCACCTGGAAGGTGTGTGTCCCGTTCCACCTGGAAGGTGTGTGTCTCGTTCCATCAGGAAGGTGTGTGTCCCGTTCCACCTGGAGTAAAACTAACACTATATTTCATTAAAACCTCATCAAACCAACAGTCAGACATGGTGTGATGGTCTGGGGCTGCTGTGATGCTTCAGGACTGAACAATTTGCTGTAACTGATGGAACCATGAACTCTTCTGTCTATCAAAAAAATCCTGAATGAGAATCCTGACCTTTGACCCTAAACAGCCTTCATGTTGGAAAACCCTCGAATGTGGCTGAATTGAAATAACTCTATACAGGAGAGTGGAACAAAATTTCTCCAGAGTGGCGTGAGAGTTTCATCACTAGTTATCATACGGTAAATGCTTGATTGTACCACCAGGAATGTTATGAAGACAAAGAAGTGGCATATTGCTGCTACAAATAAAGGAGAAAACGTACTCAGCGTGTCTTCCTGATTCACCTCGATCGTTGTCTTAGATAAAACCTTTTATATGCACATCACAATTGAATCTTGTGGGCTGTCCGGTTCAAATAGAAACAGAGGAAACCAAACCATTTTTTTTTTTGAGCAAACTCATTATTGTATTATTGTAGAGGTTAATAAATGTAAAGCTACCTGCAGCCCAGGATGCTCTGGTCTAGCAGTGCCTACAGTCTGAACTTGAACTGACCTCATCAGGGAGATTAATTTTATGGTGCCATCACTGATGCTATTATATTTCTCCAAGATTATCATGTGATTCACAAAGTGTCCTTCTCCAACCTTTAAATGTTGGTTTTAGTAGATAACTGCAGATGGTGATATCCACCTGTAATGAGTCTTTTCAGGGTTGTTTGACAAACATGATCCTGCGTTAAGGAGATGTTTACTTCTGCTGTTTGGGGTTTTTGTAACTTAGTTTTTTGGTTCATTTTAAAGAGCTCAGCCTTCCCAGCAGCTATAGTCGTACAGATTATGGGTGCTGTGAGTTTTCACAGTGAACTAAATGAGCTTGGGCTGCAGTGTTCCTGAAATGTGGTGTCTCCATGGAAACGGAGGCTGTCAAATGATGATGACAAAGTCATGGTGATATTTAAAATGCTATGTATTAATCTTCAAAATTGAGTTCACAGCACAAGATTAGGAACTAATTACAAAATGCATCTAATCTAATGTCTTTGTGGTTTTAATAACTCTAAATCACTGTGTGATCAAAGGAGAGATTAATATCAGTTAGGGTTCCAAAGCTGATATTATCATCACACATTTTAGATGACAGGAAGAAGGTAATCTACAGCATGTTCAAACTGTTAGAGAGAGATGAAGTGAATGGACCTACACTGTCCCAGATGCATATTTATGAGAGGAAAACTCTGATCTATGATTTCTACAGATCCATCTTTAAGATTTACCACACTGATTGCAATATAGAAGAGCTCTGAGGTAATGATGGCTAAATATAACCAGTGCAGACAAAACTCAGCAGCTCCATGTTGAGGGTATTTTTAATGAAAAAGTTAACCTACATAGCATTTTCCCAGAGTCCCTCCAAACCCTTCAGGGACCTGTGGAGGTATCTGAAATCCCATTGTGGGACATAATGACCTAGATTTCTTTCTTTTACATGATTCCTCCTAGCAGGTGGCAGAACTCCACAGAATAGCATGTAAAACCTTGAAGTGTCCTTGCTTTTAAAATACAAAAGGACATTTTCACCAGAACACAGACAGGCTACAGAAGGATTACATGTCATGCATGATCTAAAACAGTGATGCTCAACGGGTGACCTGTGACCCAAAACTGTGACCCAAAACTGTGACCCGTTTTCAGAGGGTTGCCTGGGCAAAGTTAAGAAAAACAAAGGTTTAGAAAGAAAAGGAACATCATTTATTCATATTCCTCACCAGTAGGTGGCGATAACACACTTTAATGCTATTTGACATCCACAATTTCACACCATAGAAGACCTGTAATGTTTGATTTTATGCTAATGACACAGATCAGATGAAATATGAATTTTCTCATGTTGATTTAACTACTAAACCTTCAGATGCTGAGCCTCTTGTTAGCAGAGAAAAGCCCACCCAGTTCTCCCAGTAATTCCCCCAAATGATGTCTATCTAACCTCAGGTTAGTGCTGACAATGTTTTCCCATATTTCCCTTCTGATAAGCATGTGAATGACTGACTAAGGCAAAGCTCTTTGTGGTCCGTGACTTAGAAAAGTGTCACCACATGAGAGTTGTTATGGTTGATGTTTAAACTGGTTTTTGTGCTGTTATACTGTGATATTCTACTTCACTGTCATAGGTTTAACTGCAACATTATCTCTTATATTTGACAATTTTAATTTAAGTAAAAATGTTCCTCAGTTTGGATTGTTATTGAGTGGGGCGTTGGGTCCCAAACCCGGACCAGTTGAGAACCACAGCTTTATAACACTGTTATTTATGTTGATCTGAATGTGAAGGTATTTTAAATAATAACGTGCCTTTATAGAAACCTAAAATCACTTTAAAAAAATGACAAAATGGCACATTTAAAGAAAATTATTGAAAAATTGAGGGGTGGCAACGTACTTTTGTAGAAAAAAATTTAAATGACCTAAGCTGTAAATTTACTCACCGGTATTGCCAAACAAACAATAGATTAAATTGGCCCTGCAAACATAAAACCAACCAGCGTTCTGCTGTGACGTCTTTGTCCAGGTTCGACCAATCAAATCGATTTTCTTGAAGTTTTACCGCCAGGAAAGAGCTGAAGTGGGTGTGTTTCTGCACCTAACGATCTTTTTTTTTAATCACATAAAACAAATATGTACAATAATAATACAAATTGTATTTGTATGTAAATGTAAAAAACTCCATGTTTGTGACAAGATATTTATTTCCAGCAGACTGACGCTTCAACGGGAAGAGAAGTTGAGCAACAAGCTCTTTGTTGTTGGGCGGAGCTCTAGCCTTTAGCATGTAGCTAACATGCTACACCGGCTCGTCTCTGTCGGTAATGGTGCCTGGCTGTAGGCTCGTATGACCCTCTTTGTTGTTTCCGTGCTGCTCGGTTAGCTAACAACAGCAGCCCGCCTCCTGTCCCCGGACTGGCCTCATGGATCCCGGTGGGAGTGAGCTGGACTCCAGCCTGCCTCAGCCCGAGAACCCGTGCCTGATAGTGGAGGACTCTCAGCCGGACAGCGTTGCTTTGGAGGACGATCCGGAGACCAGCTACCGAGCGCTGCTAGCCCGCCGCTTGTCCAGCCTGCAGCCCGCCGCCCGCAGCCCTGTTCTGGTAAGGAAAAATTCACAGTCAGGCTACAATGAATCCATATTATTTTAACTATGCAAATATACATTGTCATGGTTCTACAGCGACTTTCTGCTTGTTATTTTTCTCAGTTGATGCAGCGAGGAGCTTCTCTACTGTTTGTGAAAGATCCCGTTTTTAGTTTGGATCAAGTAAACAAAATAACTAAGGAGATAGGTGCTACTATAAAATGTTTTTTTACTGAAACTTGATATAACTTAAATAAAAACTTTAGTTTTCTGAAAATCTGGAAGATGGTGGTGAAGTATAATCTTTTTATACATCTATTGTGAATAACTTGAGATTAATAAGGGTGTAATCAAATAATAATAATGAAATCATATAAGACTGATAGTTAAACTTACACAAAGTAACATCCAATAATAAACATAGAAACATTTTTGCACATTCACAATACAAAACCAGTGCAGGTGATTGAGACCAAACTCTGGTAGCTTTAGGAAAACCATCCATCGGTGATTGTACAAACACAAACTTCAGTTTGCTAGGAGATGTGGACTCTGGAGCAATGGAGAAAGGTCATGTGATCTGATGAGTCCACATTTACTCTCATCTGAACTCTCTACTGATGATTCTGGAATTTTTCAAGGTGACAATTGACCACCAGTGTCCAGACCTTGACCTAAGTTATTATAAAATGGTATGACAATGTGTATCATGATTATTGTGATTGCATTCATTACAGTTAATTATATTATAATACTATATTTTAAATGTGTTAAATGTGCAGATAGTACTATCATAGCAGCAGCATTACTGGGTTGTCCAGATTTCTTTTTTGTTTTTATTAGTGGGAGCACTCATCATTTTACATACTGTATTTAATCCCTCACTCTCTCTTGAAAACAATTAACAGGGACTTCAGCATCTGCTCTGGACTGATTATAGTCTGCAGGATGAGAACACGATGCACCCAGCATCACGTCTGTTGTGCTTTTACAAAAGGAGAGCACTGTATAATATTTCAATGACCTTCAAAATACTTTAAATTTATTTTTTAAGTGAAGCACAGTGTTTTTACTATGTAGGGTTTTAAAGGAAGTTTTGTCTGAGTTTGCTATCACGATACTAAAGACAGACTGGTGACCTGTCCAGGGTTACCCCTGCCTCTCGCCCTGTGACTGCTGGAGATGGTCACCATCTCCCAATAACCCTTCCTGGATGAAGCGGTTAAGAAAATGAAAGGAATACTAAGGCCAGCTATCTGATTCGTTAAACAAAATAGCCTCACATTTGATCAGCTTTGTCAAGTTTATGCACTCTCATAACCTCCAGCTACAATAACAAAGGAATTTAATTCATTAAATAGTCATTTGTTGTCATAAATTGTGTCTAAAATGTCCACAAAACCTTCCTCCTGATGCACTGACTTTGTTTTCACTGTTGTCTTCCAGGTTTATTTTTGGTCTTATTTCTTCTCTGGTTAAAGTTCCTTCGTTTATGTGGGAATAATTACAGGTAGTAGTTTTGTGAAATCATTTTTTCGTCTCCAGGAACTGATTTCTTCACCTCTAGGAAACAGATTCTCTCAGACAGACAGCCAATCAGAGAGCAACAACCAGGTTGAGCCAGGTCAGTGCTTTTCTGATCAAGTTCATTTAATCAAGCTCCACTTCCAGGATTCCTCCTGGCTGCTAAATACGTAGTAAAAATTGTTGTTGTTGTTGTTGTTGTACAGACACAGTAGCAGCTGCTGATCCCAGTTCACCTCTGCAGGAGGAGAGTCAGGTTCTAAACATCTGCCCCCTTCCAAACAAGAAAAGGTTTGGTCAAAACCTTCTGAGTTTCTGTTGCTGTTTTTCCATTTGCGTTTTAGTTATTTAAACTAGTAAAGATGAAAATGATAGTAAACATGTTCCACAGATGTCCTGATCACCCTGCTTCACGTAGTTTTGTCTGTTTTAAAGGTGTTTTTCTAATTGGGATAGTTTCATCAGGTTTAATGAGTCACTTCTGACCTGACAGATTTAAACGACTACTCATCAGCTGTTTGCAGTCTGAACTGACTCACAGTATATATTCACTGATCTAATATCCCAAATATCTTCAAAGATCAAAGTCATTCCTAAAACAATGAGCTCCTTTAATTAACATCCAGTATTTCTTCTGTCATATACTCAACATAGACAATACTGCACCCTGCTGGTGATGTTTATTTACTTGATTATTTGCATAATTTGTTGAAACATTTTCTTTTGTCCAGCTTTTCAAATGTTTGCTTTACATTTAGTTTGTGGTTGTATGTAATTTTAAAATGTCGTTCAGGGTTGCAGCTGATGACTCTGAAATGGATCCTGGAGCTGATTCTACAACAAACTGCATCCAGTCTGAAGGTAGGTGCTCCTGAAATGAAGAATGTGTGCAAGAGTTGTGTTATTGTGTGTACTGATGTCAGCATGTGTGTGTGTCGTAGGGGGGTCCTCTCAGTTTGGTCTTCTGGAGCTTTCTCAGAGTCAGGACCTTCAGGCTAATGAAAACACCGTCCCTCATTCAGACAGTGAGAGGAGACGAACATTTGGTATCTTTCTCTTCTTCTTTTTATACCCTGAAGTAGAAATAATCAGCTTCATGTTCACATCAATGCCCAGCTGTTTAAATAATTGTCTTTTTGTCATCCAAACAGACCAGAATATCAGCTCCAGAACTTCAGAGAGTCAGGACCACAAAGCAGCGAGGTACGTCTCTGTGTGATGCTTTGAGCTCTACATTTATTTTAAGATGCACATCCTGGATCTCAGACTGATTTTCTTTTCTTCTCCAGGTCTGAGGTGAGCTCCAGCAGCTCCTCTGAGTCTCTGGCCCAGTCAGGGCGGCAGCTGAGTGTCCAGGTTCTGCTGCACTCTCAGAACCTCCAGGCCTCTGCAGAGCAGGACAACCAGGACTGTGAGGTCCTGTCCTCACAGGAGGACCTGTTTGCTGCTGATAAATCAGGTACATTCACTCAACACAGCTGCTGCTTTTAACAACACACATTTCTTTGGGTTCTTCTTTTACATTTATTTTGACATTTTACTGTTGTAGAAACTTTCATTAACTTAGGATGGTTTGTTATTATACATTTATTCTGACATGTAGGTCAACAGATTCCAAAAGTGTGGATACACAAACAAGTAGGACTAGGGATAAGAGAGATTTATTTAAATTAAACAATTATATGTTTGATTTATTATTCAGCAGAATCCTTAAAATTATGCAACAATCCTCATTTGTCAATAGATGTGTCAGAAAATCAATGAAATGACGAACAGCCTTGTTGTTCTAGAAAAAATTTGGAAAATTCTGTTTTTTTTTCTCTCTTTTCTTTGCAATGTAGAATAGAAAAATATGTCTCTGATAAAGAAGGTTATAGATGTCATTGTGATATGATCTGAGAAGGGAATTAAATATGGAACATCATTATGCTCCAACAAATCTTCAAAATCTAGTTTTAGGAAAGGGACACGTGAATTTCAGTCTGAAAAATAGACGATGTGCAAAGGTGAATTAATGACTCATAAACTCATTTGATTATCAGAGAAATGCATAATAAACCTAAAATAACTTTTATTTTCTTCTAATGCTAAATAGTTTTCATGAAGTTAAATATGTATTCTGTTAATTGAATTGTATATTTCTTCATTTGATGTCCCCTCCCAGGTGCTGCAGTTGACAGCACTGTGTCGGAGCCGGATCAGCGGGGTCACCCCACCCCGACCCCGGCCCACACCCTCCATCTGCTGCATCTGTCCGGACAGGGAACATTGGTGCAAGAAAGCCTGTCCCAGTAAGCCCCACATTTTTCTTTCATTTCTTATCCTGTAACAGACAAACTCAAATATTGACCCAATGTTTTCCAGGAGTTCTGCTGATTACATCGCCCCCACCCCAGACAACTTCTCTCACACTCCTTTAATCATTCCAAGCTCGCCAACTGAAGCAGAAAATGAACTCGGTAAGTGACTGAGTCGGTGATTGAATTTAAATTGAAAAAGTCAGTCAGTCGATGAAAAGAGCTAAAATTAATTTGTTTTGTTGGGCGCAGATGAACCAATGGACACTTCGCTCCCCCCAGAGGACCGAGCAGGTGAAAAGGAAGAGCCAATGGAAACAGAGGCTGCATCAAAGCCACACCCATCTACCTCTACCCCAGCATCCCAGAACCCCTCTG
Source organism: Callopanchax toddi (assembly GCA_006937965.1). Lineage (NCBI taxonomy): Eukaryota > Metazoa > Chordata > Actinopteri > Cyprinodontiformes > Nothobranchiidae > Callopanchax > Callopanchax toddi. Next base: position 714,368 of record SSNR01000317.1, on the reverse strand, counting down.
GTTTGGCCCCAGAGCGAAGCCTCTCTCTACCCTCCCAGCCAGAGTTCTCTCATGTATGTTCTTCGTTTTCTTTTTTACCCAGTTTGTTGATCGGTTTATTAGTTGGGCTCATAAAGATCTAAAGCAGTGTGTAGCGCTCAGACTACAGGCACATCTAAAATAATCTGAATATCGTGAAACACTTCAATGTCTTTTCACTCATTTCAGAATGTGAAACTCATATATATATTCATTACAAATATAGTGAAATATTTCAAGTCTTTATTTCTTGTAATTTTGATTATTATGACCTCCAAATAATAAAAACCCAAAATTCAGCATCTCAGAAAATTAGAATATTGTGAAAAAGCCACGGTGTCACACCTTACTCAGGGATGAACTCAAAACGCCTCCGTTAAGGCGAACCCTGGTCGAGTGGGAGGAGAGAGTGCTGCTATCAAACCTCAGCGGAGCCTCAGGCTGATCTCCTCCATGCCACGCTGCACTGATGCAGGGATGCATGCAAAAGGAGGCAGGAGGAAGAAATGAAGGCCTGGAATATTTGACTCTGTGTAATGACTCTACATATACCATATATGAGTTTCCCTTTATGAAATGAGTAACACAGATTTAGATGTTTTTCACAGTGTTCTAATGTTTTGAGCTGTTCCTGTATGTGATGGGGTTACTTTAGTTACTATGACACTAAATTTAACTCCCATGTCTTTTACATTTTGATGGAAGTTAAAGACATTTTATGTTGTTAATGTTGACTAGCCATGGTGGCCACCTTGAATTGGATTCATTCCAAAAATGTTATCAGTAGTAGACGTACATCCAGTAGTGGTTCATGAGGTTTGTTGTTGAAGTTATAGACAAACACCACAGAGGTGATGTGTTGAATTGTCCAAAATGAAATCAGTGTTTCTGTTTAAATAAAGATGTTCATCAAAAAAGAAGTTAGTTGTATTTGGTGACATTCCTCTTTTCTTTTTTGGTCAGGATGTGTTTGTCCCAACGCAGAGCGAGGAGGCACCTCAACAGCTGGATAAGAAGTCAGCATCATCACCTCCTGAGCCACAGTCTCAGCACCAGGACTCGGCTCAGTTCGCCTCACCGCTGCAGCTCTCTGTGAACAAAGAGAGCTGCAATCCACATCCGACGACCCCAGAGGAGGATGAGGATGACAGTCAGGCCACGCAGATAGAAGAGCTGGGAGAGCCCCTGGGTGTTGACACTAGAGACTCTCTGACTTCCCATCATGATCAGAAAGAGGAAGGTAACTCCATCCTCTCAGAGTCACAAACCACCATGAGCTCCAAGACTTCCATCGCTGCCGAATCACCAAAGCAGACCAGCAGAACCGGACAACCCGATCTGTCGGAGGAGTCTGACGGACACAAGAAGGCAGAAACTTCTCTGAATGAGCAAAATGTGAAAGATGTGAAGACCAGTAACCAGTTTGAGTTCAAGTTGGATTCCTCTGATGTGACTGTTAACAGCTGTGTGCAGGAGACTCCCTCCGACACCACGTCCTGCAGTTTGCCTCCACAGTCCATCGTCTCTCAGACTTCTGTTGTCAGTGTGAGCTCTGTCAGCTCCAAAGGAGAAACGGGTAAGAGTCGCTCTGCAGGACATGAAGTGGTGAGCAGTAGCCCCACAGATAAAGATCAAATGGGTGAATGTGATGTAGAAGATGAGGTGGTGATGATGGAGGAGAGCACAGGTGGCGCCTCAGGAGTTGCTCTGGTCCTGTCTCAGAGCCAGCTGTTGTCTCCTGAACCCATGGAGGAGGAGGAGAGCCAAGACGGGGATCAGGACAGTGTCATCATTTTAACAGACAGCAAGAAGTCAAAGGCTGACGTCTCCCAGCCAATCAGAGACAAGCTGTCAGTCTCCGCTAACGGCCATGAATCTCAGAGTCAGGAGAAAGAGGCTGCTGCTGATGGGCTTTCCCAGACAGAAAACGTGGGTCATGAACCAGAAGGTGTCAAAGACAAGAGCCTGAATGATAGTTCAGGAGGTAAGCTCTGAGCACGCTCAGCCTGCACAGTGTGTGTTCTGTAGAGTGTGAGGGTCCAGACATGTTTACTTTGAGTGGAAGAAAAAAAACCTTTTACTGAAGATCTTGTTTTTTTATCTCCTTAAATAACAAGAAATAGCGATAATAATCAAATCTCAATCTGCCTTTCTGGCTTTGAGTTCTGGTGTGATTTCATGTGTTAAAGGGAAGATTTCTCAGCATTAAAAAAATTTTTTTTTTAACCTGAAAACGCACTGTAACAGTCTCCTGATTCCTGCTTTTGTGTCACAGACATTTCTTTCCACTTCACTCTCCCTAAAGAAGGGGAGTTGATTGGTCCTGCTGTCGGAGCCACACCGCTGATCAACCAGCTGAAGCAGACGCTAAGACACAGCACGCCCATCGGTGCGTTCTCTCACCTCAAATCCTCACTGCCACAAGTCAAACTGGATCTCCTTCTATGTTTTTGTTTCTTTCTGCAGAGATCCCCTCCTTTTCTGAAAAGACAGATGCGGTGATGGCTGCCAGTGACGGGGTGTTGGTGGGAAGTGATGAGGACGCAGCTGAGAAGGGAGACAGGAAGCTGAGTTTGAGGATGAAGCTGGTTACCCCTGTGGAGGAGGGCAGCTCTGAACGCTTCAGTCTGCAGAGTGAGAACGTTTTTCCTGATGTTTCATCAGATAAAATCCCATCGCCTTCTTACACTTCTTTTCTTCAGAGCCGACTTTGTCAGAGGAGGATGGAGCCGTCGCCACGGTTACCACCGTCTCCCCTGCTGTCACCAGGTAATGAGGCTGTCTGACCTTCTCTTTTTTCTTTATTCACATGATCTGAAATCCCATTTTACTGGCAGCTTTTTAAAGCACTGGTCTCACAATGTCATTCACTCTTATCTGCTCATACTGTGTGATGGTGAAAAGCACAAATTAGTCATTTACATCTACCATATTTGCCCGAATATAGGACGACCCTGATTATAAGACGACCCCCCCTTTTCAAGACTAATCTTCAGAAAAAAAGACTAAATTCACTTTTTAAAGAAACAATTTTTATTGAAATTTTGAGAAAATAATTTAACTAATGCTACTAATAATTCCAGACTGCTTTAATATTTGCTTATTAACAGGGGTGCACACAACTAGTCCACCAGTCCACTGTACTGATCTCTCTGCCTGAACGCACCTTTGCTGACAGGAGCTTTCACGGTCAGATTGTGTAACTTCGCCATCATCAGACACTGATGAACTTCACATCCAGTTGTGGAGCTGAGATGGAGTTTTCATGTAGGGGAAGCTTGTTTACACACACACACTGCTGCGGCAAAATGCACAGCACACACACACACACAGCTGCGCCATGAACGAACAGACACACAAACCGGCTGCTGTGCCATGATGGCGCAACACACACACAAACCCGCTTTTGCGCCATGATCGTACACACACACACACAAACCCACTGTTGCGCCATGATCGCGCGCACACACAAACATGCTGTTGCGCCATGATCGCGCGCAGACACACACACAAACATGCTGTTATGCAATTATTGCGCACACACACACACAAACCCGCTTTTGCGCCATGATCGTGCAGACACACACACAAACCCGCTTTTGCGCCATGATCGTACACACACACACAAACCCACTGTTGCGCCATGATCGCGCGCACACACAAACATGCTGTTGCGCCATGATCGCGCGCACACACAAACCTGCTGTTGCGCCATGATCGCGCGCACACACAAACCCGCTGTTACGCAATTATTGCACACACACACAAACCCGCTTTTGCGCCATGATCGTACACACACACACACAAACCCGCTTTTGCGCCATGATCGTGCAGACACACACACAAACCCGCTTTTGCGCCATGATCGTACACACACACACAAACCCGCTGTTGCGCCATGATTGCGCGCACACACAAACCCCCTGTTACGCAATTATTGCGCACACACACACACCCGCTTTTGCGCCATGATCGCGCGCAGACACACACACAAACCCGCTTTTGCGCCATGATCATACACACACACACAAACCCGCTGTTGCGCCATGATCGCGCGCACACACAAACCCGCTGCTACGCAATTATTGCGCACACACACACACCCGCTTTTGCGCCATGATCGTGCAGACACACACACAAACCCGCTTTTGCGCCATGATCGTACACACACACACAAACCCGCTGTTGCGCCATGATTGCGCGCACACACAAACCCGCTGTTGCGCAATTATTGCGCAGACACACACAAACCCGCTGTATGTGTGAGGGAGTGTGTGTGTGTAGGTGTGTGTGTGTGGGGTGTATATAAAGAACGGTGAGACGGATGAGGTTCTGAGGGAGAATGCGTGTGTGAATCGAGCGAGCGACGCGAGCCCTCACCTGTACAGTCTGCTGCTGAAAGCACCTGCTGGGTCTGGACATTTTAATCCTCAGTACTAGTAAACCTGTAACTTTGAACTAGGCCAGGCTCGGACCTCTGGAACCGCTCGCGGTCTGAGCTGCTTCCTGCCGCTTTGACCAAAAAGCCTTCGCCCTCCGCCGGAAAAACTAGGGCGCGATAATAAGACAACCCCCCCTTTTTCAAATTATTTTCAATGAAAAAAACCTCGTCTTATATGCGGGCAAATACGGTAATTATAAGTTCATTGTCTTTTCTTTAGTAGAAAAGGTTTGTGCGTTCTTATGAAATGTTTTTGTTTTACATTTGTAGACTCATCTGACCGTTTTCATTGAGTTTAGCCCTGATGCATGAAATACTTTTTTTTTAAGCTAATTCTGATTGTTTTTCAACTGAAAACAGCCACAACCTAAAACTCCTAAAGATTTATTTGGTTTTGTTTCTTTTAGAGCATTGCTGCTTTGCATAGTAGTGTTTTAGCAGTCTAATATCATTTATATTATTATTTTTCTTTGTGGTCATGTAAGTTTGACTTTAAATGAATGAAACTAGAGATAAAATGTGAGAAGACTGAGACAGAAAGGCTGCAACAAGACTGTTTAATCAGAAAGGTTTCAGGGACATCCTAAATGTACCCCCTCCTAACAAGAGTCATGTTTGGGGGTTGATTTTTTTTTTTATTCTGACACAGATGTTCCTGTAGTTAAAATGTAGCTATTGTTGGTCATGAAAATGAGTCTAAACTGAGCCTTTTTGTGATGTTGCTGCAGCCCCTCGGTGTTCACTCGGGTCCGACAGGTGCACCGACAGCAGGAGGCAGAGGATGACAGCCAGCCTGGAAGCAACACCACACCTGTCAGGTAAGAGCAGCTTCAGTTAAACCACTGAGTTAATTCACTGGGCTGCAATCATGAAGAAGTTTCCAAAAGGCCTCAAACGTTTCCTAACAGGAGTTACAGGGCCTCCCTCTAATGTCTCAATCATTTTGAACATGTTCAGAAAACTTGTGTGAGACATTTCCTGTAAAAATAGCCATGAGTTCTTGCAGGCATCAGGAACCATCTCCAACTCTCCAACTTTTAGTTTTAGTGAGACAAAGTTTGAGAAATGTTAGATAACTCTGAGGGGCTGGCGACCAGTCAACAACAAATATGTTGCAAGTTTTGAACAAACTGGGACAAGAATATTTACTGCCTGCAATTACATTTCAACAGTATGATGACCAAACCTCGGATGAAACGTCTCACTAAAGTGTCGTACGCATCAATACCAGCTGATTCCAACTGAAAGTTTTCAAATTGTCCTCCTCACAGTTTTGTGTCTCTGGCCAGTCACTAATGGAAGCAGCCCAATGAGGTGATGGTTTTACAGGAAGTAGGAGGGCAATGCAATCTTTTCCTATTTATTTTTTCTGTTTAAGCCAAACCTCTGTTAACATTTAGAGTTCACAACTCTGCAGCTTGTCTGCTCACCAAGATCCAGTTCTTATATTTCTATTTTGGTTCTACTGAAATTTTGGATTCTGCTTAAAATCCTCCTCCTATAAAACCAGAACAGTCAGGCTCCTGTAGACATGGTGAACTTTTAACCCCTCACACCTCTTCTAGACCCCTAAAGTCTTCAAATTGAAGCCTTGTGGTTGTTCTTGCTCTGGACTGAGAACATGAGGTGATGGTTTGAGTCCAGGCTGTTTTTTTGTAGACAGTATGGAGTGTTTTAAATCAACGGTCCCTAACCCTGGTCTTAACCCTGGTCTTCAGGGAACTCTGTCCTGCATGTTTTAGATGTTTTCCTGCTTTAACACATCTTATTTCAATGGAAGGATTATTAAAATGCTTCTGCAGATCTGAAGACATGCTTAGGATGTAATTAAATCATTTGAATTTTAAAATATTGGCCACAGTTGTGCGTTTGTATAAATACATCTAAATGGGTGGGTGGAGTGAGACCTGCCTTTGACTCTGGAGGTGGTTGGTTTGCCCTCAGCAGATATTAACCTGGGATCAAAGTGTAGTTTTGACCTTGTTGTGCAAATCATTAAAGATCTGCCCTCACAGGGGGCAAGAACAAAGAACTGGTATCTGTAAGGTGGATGTTGAGACAACACAGCATGATAAGATGTGAAGTCATTTCAACAGTCAGAATTTCACTGAATTCACACAATCCTGAGGAAAAAAGAAGAAAAAATGGGCAAAAAGTCAAAGATAAGGACTCAAGTCTGAGACCTGGACTCAAGTCGACTTCTAAAGACTCAAGAGAGACTTGGATTAACCCTCTAAAGACTTGAGACTTCATTAATCTTACGATTTAAAGACTTGCAATTTGGCTTGCAAGGGAAGCACTCTTTAAAGATTTAAAACTTGACTTGATCGAGACAGGATTTGGACTTACTCTTTTAATGACTTGGGACTTGACTTGGATTTGTACAAAGTGACCTGTGAATAGGGCTGCACGATATGAGAAAAATCTAATATCCCGATATTTTTTGGCGATATCGCGATACGATATATCACGATATTTTAAATAAGCTCCGAAAACAAATGTTATTTTGAGCTATGTGCATTAAAAGGCACTGGTGGACTCGTTTGAATCATCCATTCACATATTTAACCATCAGTTACAGAGAAGGTTTCATCAGGACAATACTGTTAAACAAGTCTCTGCTCTGGTTCTTACTTGACTTTCCTCCCAAATTAATCCCCCCCCCCCCCCCCC
>SSNR01000317.1:679489-707226 GCA_006937965.1 Callopanchax toddi | reverse complement strand
CCCCCCCCCCCCCCCCAGTTTTTACTCAGATTTCCCCCCTTTCCCCTAAACTCAGTTTTAATATTTCTAAACTCCACATTTTTGTTCTAACCACAGTTATGAACCTAAAAAGTGAATAATTATAAAGTTAATGACAAATAATTCAACCAATCAAAGCCACAGGATTCTAAATCTAGTGACTGTTATTTAACTTAAATAAAACAAAGTTCTGTGGTTCAGCTGATCATTGGGTGTTTAAAAGTATTTATGATATATTTTAAAAGAAGATATTATGTGCAAACCAAATAATCTAGTGTATCTCACTTTTTAAAAAGTATTTTTGTAAAATAAATTCCTTTAGAATTAAACTCAGCATAAAAATGTCTCATAAAGAAACATAAAAGCTGCCTATAGATAAAACTTGAGACAGCTGCCTGTTAAACAGACCTCTGTTCATTTTGACTTCTCCATCCATCACAGAGCAGAGACACACGGCGTTCTGACTATCAGCTCATTACAGGGATTCTAACGCTGCAGCCCATCGTCTGCTGACTAAACTTAGGGAAAAGTTGTTCTCCAGATTCATAAAAGTCTTTTAAGTATTGTTCTGTCCTGAGCTTTGAGCTAAACTTAGAGAAAATTTGCGTTTCAGTGAGAATTTTCTCCGAAGCGGTCTGGTTATTTCTTCTTCGGTTTCCTCTGAGGGGAGCTCAGCTGAGCCGCTGCGTCACCAGAAGGCATGAGGTGTGGTGGCTGCAGCGGACACAATAACTCAGAAAATAGTTTATTCCCTTTTACTGAACTCAGTTTTGTTTGGTAATTCCCGCGATTCCGTCTAATTTCCATCTTTTTCCTCATCGAGGAAATCCTAAGACCCGCGCGCTCGTCGCTGCAGCAGGTAGACAGTTTTCAGGTTGGGAGGGGCGAGTAGTGATGCATTCACAGCGTGTGGGAGAAGCGAGACTTACAGTGAATTACAAGCAGACGGCTTCAATTTGCCGTCACAGTTTGTACTCGAGTGTTGACGATATAGCCATTTTACACATCCCACGTGGAAAATACTGCGATACATCGAATATACTCGTTATATCCCCCAGCCCTACCTGTGAAAAGGTCTACTTTAATCTGCAGGCGTTTTCTTAACGTTGTTTACATTTACGTTTTGTCTCGTTCTGACACACGGTTCCTGTTCCTGACTTGTCTGTAGATTCTGATATTCTCTTTTTATTCTAACGAATGTCTCATTCATGTCTTTCAGGGGGAAGCTGTTCTCCTCTCCACTAAGGAGCTCCCAGAAGTCGTCCCTGGGCTGCAACAGCCTCCCGAACAGCCAATCAGATCAACAGGATGCCCTACCAGACCCACTGGAGAGCGTTAAAGATCTTCCCATTCCTGCTGAGGCGTCTGAGGAGAGACGAGGACCTCCTGAAGCTCCAGATCCGCCCCCTCCAAACAGCACGGATGTTGGACAGAAGGCGGTTTCCCAGCAAGCGTCCAACAACAACACCACTTCCTCTCCATCCAAGGTTTGTTTGTTCCAATAATGATAATTTATCTGAAACCTGTTAATCAAACTCACACACTGGGTGGTTAACAGTCTGAATGAGTCTATTTCTAACAGGGAATGAGCTAAGATTTTGTTAGCATTGATGACTGATTTAACGGAAAACCATCTGTATCCCACTAGATCTGCTGAAGATGTCACATTTTTAGTTTTGCTTTAAAATGTTTATTAAGATTAGGGATGGGAATCGAAAACCGGTTCTTAATGAGAACCGGTTCCCAGTGTTTCAATCCCTTGGAATCGTTTGCCATTTTTGCTAACGATTCCCTTATCGATTCCAGTCGGCGCAAAAAATAAAATAAAATAAATTCCAGTCGGCGCGACTACGTCACCACGAGTCACTAAACTCACGTAGATTAGAGCCATATCTTTGTAGATGTACCTGGTAACAGCAGCAGTAACCTCCTCCTTCCTTCCATTCCACTCAGCTCGACGCTACATGACGTTCTGCAGGTAAAAACCTGATCAGCGTCTGGAGTTTATTCTGAGCTCTTACTCCAACACTCGACGCTGCTTTTGCAGCTTTTGCTCTTTAACTGTCTCTGTATTCTTCGATGTGGTTTTTGTGCAGGTGATAAAATATATTAGTGGCGTCAGAGTCCGTTGTTGGGACCGGGAGTCGGCAAACTTTACAAACAGCTGCTGTCTGGTCCACGTCGGTCTTTTTATATTTAAACCACATCCATGAGACAGAAGTTGTCCCTCTTTTAGGTAAAAGCTCCTCGGTTTGGGTTAGCTGGTTATCCTGTTGACTCTGGTCTAAAACATGTCCACTACCGTCTGCCTCCATGTTTGTTTATGTGTTGCTGCGCGGTGCGTTCATGAACATCCCGTAAAGTGCATTATGCTGTAAAACTTCTATCGTGGCGTAAACGATAGAGCTTTTTATCTGACGGTAGACATTTTCTATCGTCCAGATGAAATATTTCCTCATAACGCACAGCCCTACCTGTCTGAGAGGGTGTTCTCCAGCTGGAGACACAATAAGTCCAGAAAGATCAGGTATCCTTCCTGAAAAAGCAGATATGCTCATTGTTCTGCAGAAGAATTGTTAAGTTTCCATAGTTGATGGTTGCAAAATTGCACAATTCCATTAAACTTGACTTGAGTTGTATTTGTTGCTGGCTGATGTAATTTTGTGTGTTCAGCTCAGATCCTTTTTAAAAAGAGAGTTGAAATGTTACATTCTTGTGGAATTGCACAGAATAATTTATGTTGTATTTTATGTTATTTCTACAAAATCATATTTTATTATTATTTTATACTTAGAAACTTTTTTTTCTGGGCACCCTGTGACCTTAGGCTCTGGTTTTCTTAAGACCTCACTGTTGGATGTATAAGGTCATCTTACTTCTAAACTTGTATCTTACTCAAAGATAAGATATAAACCAGCTTGAAGCTAATAGATCGGTTTGTTCTCTTTTTTTCCAAATGAGAATCGATAAGAGAATCGATAAAGAATTGAATCGTTATACAGAATCGAAAATGGAATCGGAATCGTAAAAATCTTATCAATACCCATCCCTAATTAAGATAAATGATATTATAAAGGACTAAACAGCAAAGTGCTTTTCAACTTTAGACCATCACAATAAGAGAAGAAACAATATGTCAATCTGCAGGAGAGGCTGTTTCAAAGCCATTATCAGAAACATAACATCTTTGCATGCATGCACATGAATGTCACATCTACAGGATTTAAATGTTTGTAATAATTTGATTTCAGTGCAGCAGTCATAATAGTTGTGACCGTTTTCTTTAAGATGTTAGTTTCATGATGAGTTTCATGACAAGTCCTGCTGATGTGTTTCAGCTCCGGCAGCGGACCATCCCCCAGCAGACCAGCCTCGACGGTCCAGGTCTGCGTTCTCCTCCTGGTCGGGTACGGACACTTAACGATTAAAAAAACAACTCCTGTTCATGCCTCCTACAGCTGTGCAGTTTAAACTCTGATTTATCCTGAAGGGTGACCCAGAATCCCCGTCATTCAGAAGAGCCGCTGGCCCGGCCCACCGCAGACACGTGCGCACCGTTCAGGAAGTGCGGACCACCATCACACGGATCATCACAGACGTGTATTATGAAGACGGTAAAGAAGTGGACCGCAGAGTCACTGAGGTAAGCAGCGTGTAGATCCTCGCGGAGATTTGGGCGCCGTGGTGGGGGGTTGGCGTGTAGTGCATGTGTGTCAAGAACCCGGCAGCAGGGTGTGATCACATGCTGCACGAACAGTGACTCGGCAGCAACGATCTGCAAAAGAACATGTGGACACAGGGATCTGGTGCTCATGCACACTGGTGCACCAGTTGTGTGTACCCCTGATCATAACAATAAATAAAGAGTAAATATGTTTAGTTCACACCCTGAAATGACTCAAACTAGAAATAAATGTTCCTTTAAAGAAATAAAATCAGGCAGTGAGTAACTTCTTAAAATAACAGAAGTTACAGTTGTTTGTAGTTTTAAGCTTAAAAAGTTCAAACTGTTTTTCTTTGATCTTAAAATGCGACATTAAAATAAAATCGTTTTAGCGAATTTCCAACAGCCATGTGAACCCTGATGATGTGTGTGTGCTAATGTGTTTTCAGGAGAGTGAGGAGCCTGTGGTGGACTTTCAGGTCCTGGATAGCGACATCTCTCCATGCCGCACAGGTAGCTGCTCTCTGACCTCTGGTGACCTGGGTGACATCAGCTCCCTGTCATCCAAAACCTCCAGCCTTCATCAGAGCTCTGGAGGAACGAGCAGCAGCATCGGAATTCCCAGACCGGACTTCGTTATGCCCCCCAGCAGAGGGGCAAAATCCAGCAGGTACTGCCTTGATTTCCTCAGCGCTTCTCCCTGATCTCTGCGGTTTGTCCCCCTGCTCTAGCTGCATGCTGAGTCGTCGCTCTTTCTGAACTTCTAACACCCTGATTTCTTAGTGATTCACTGATGTTCACCTGCTTCAGGTTCATGTTGTCACAGCCATCAGTCTGGGGTCGCTCGCATGTTTCAAAAGCCCCCCAGATCAGTGCCTGTGACACCTGACCGCCTCTGTTCGTCCCCTCTGTGTGTCTGCAGTCCCAGGAGGGGAGGTGGGCATCAACAGAGGGGTCACAGGGGTCACAGGGCAGGGTCAGTGGTCACAATGGGCAGAGGCAGCAGCACCTTTGGGTCCCGGGCCTTCGTCCCGCTGACTCCCAGAGGAAGGGCTAGAAGGGGGCGGCCCCCGTCCCGCTCCTCCCTGTCCAGGTGAGTCCTCCCTGAGGCTCCACCTACACCTGGCTGAAATCAGTAGACAGACCGCTTCAACACTCACTCACTCTCTGAATAACACTTCACTTTTCCTTTCTTCCATCATTCTCTGCTGTAAATAGTAACTTGACATCTGATTAGTTTGCTTCCTTAACCTCCTAAAAGTGTGAAATCTAGCTGTCGTAGAGTTCAAAGGGTCATGATGACTAATGTTTATGTTGTTTGTTCATTAAAACCCCCAAACAGCTGTTTCTTTATAACCTAAAGCAGCAAAAAGCAGGCCGTTTTTTTACATTTATGAAGCTCATAGGAAGAAAGCGTAACAGTGATGCTCCAGAGGGGAGACGGTATCTAGACTATTTATTATCAACCACTTGTTTTTAAATGTGTTTTTAGTAAAACATCTCCTAACCCTAACTATCTGATAGATTTAAATTCAACTTTCAGAAAATAATCACTGGATGCTCGTCTGCAACTTACGAAGTATCAGAGTCACACAATCAGCATAGCCACCACAGCTAATCCACATTAGCAACAATACTAAAAAGGCTATAATTAAATCAGTTTAAGCTAAAAACTGTTGGGCTTATGCATGCAACAACCCCCCCCCCCCAAAAAAAAAAAAACAAACAAACAAAGATCTGTTTTTTTTCCCAATCAGTGCTTAGTGCTAGGGTTAGGGTTGCATTGTTCCGACATGTAACAATGTCTTCTGGTGCTGTCCCTGAAAAATAAACTAAACTAAACAAAAATACTTTGATCAGTATTCGTGACTATCCTGCAAACGTTGTTATTCTGTCACGTTTTACTTTACATTCACAGTCAGTTTCTTCTCATTGTGAACTTCCTGTTGATAAGAAGAAACACAGAAGCAAAGCAAGGAAATATGAGCTAGGTGTGAGTCCACTGCATTCTGATTCAAGCTGCTTCAAATGTCAAGTTATTTAACTATTTTTAAAAAAGCAGTCTGTTCTTTTTTAGGATTTAAACCAGCAGCCAAATCCATAAAACACCCATAAACTTCAATCCTTAAGACTTTTTACAGAAAGCAGAAGTTTAGATTCAGTCCAGGTAAAAGAACAGAGGAGTTTAGGAGCAGGTTCTGTAAAAGTCTGGAGTTTGACAGGACTTTGATTTGTTTCTTTAAGGGGTGGTGGTGTTGGCTCGCTGCAGAAACTTGATGCTCACAGCCGGACACTGTCCTCCTCGGAGGACGAGCCCTACACCCGCATGCTGCCCCCACGCCTTCCCGTCAGCCCCTCAGATGTTGAGCTGCCCAGCCGCTCGGACTCCCTCAGGTCGTCGCCGGAGGAGTCGTGCTCTGCTGGGAGCAGCTTCGTCGGTCTGCGGGTGGTCGCTAAGTGGTCGTCTAACGGCTACTTCTACTCAGGCCGCATCATGAAAGACGCTGGCGAAGGGAGTTTCCGCCTTCGGTTCGATGACGGCTATGAGTGTGAGGTGTCGGGGAAGGACATCCTGCTATGTGACCCCATCCCTCTGGAGACGGAGGTCACGGCCTTGCTGGAGGATGAGTACTTCAGCATTGGTGAGGAAGATGAGGGACCCTGTAGTTTATAGTTGGACTAAATGTGTTGATTTTTTTTTCTAGAGGACTGATTTCTGTTTATGATTGTTATATTTTAACAATTTTTATAGTTATTATATTTCAAGATAAAATGTATTAGAAACTATGCTGTATAAATACATTTTATGCACTTAAATGCTCAGAATGCTTTTTTGTGTGCAGGTGTTGTTAAAGGCCATAAAACGGAGGGTCAGGATCTATTCTACAATGTGGAGAAGGACGGCCAGAGGCAGTGGTACAACAGGACGGCAGTCATCCTGTCTCTGGAGCAGGGAAACAAGCTGAGGGAGCAGCACAGCCTCGGGCCCTACGAGCCCACCGCTCCGCTGGCTAAAGCCTCCGACATCAGTCTGGGTAAGAACACCTCATGGTTTCTGCTGTCAGAAAGCTGAGGCTGATCTGTAAACAAAGATCAGCTGACAAAAACAAAATGGCTACACTCAGTCATCTCAGTAAGCCTCTCAGAATCTTTAAAGAGGAAAGATGAAAATAGTTTTTAAACTCTGTATCGATATCCTTAAAACACTGTGCTTCTATTAGGTTGTGTCCTGTGTAAATAAAGGTCAAATAAAAATACTGATTTTAATTTAACTTGATTTGTAACTGATTGGAAAATATTTTAAATTAAAACCAGACCAGATTCAGTCATAATGACTTTCTTTTGGCACAAATTTACATAAAATAGCTTTTATTTTGAAAAGATTTAAAGTGAAAATAGGCCTAATGTAGTGATGGGGAAAAATAATATCAAGGAGTGTTGATGAAAAGATGAAACCCAGGTTAATTTAACTTAAAGAGAACTGGTAAAGTTCTCTGAGCGTCCTTTAGACAGACAGGCCTCCTGAGGGAAACCCAGCCTGCTGATTTCTTAGTTCATGATCTCAGACCTCAGTCTGTGGGAAACTAGCTCAGCTTGGTTCAGATGGTTCTGAGAACGGAGCTCACGATAAGAAGGGGGCAGACTCTGACCCAAACAAAACACAAAATGAAACACTTCCATTACATGTAGCTGTAAAATCATCCAGCTCTCACTATTTGTAATTGTAGGTTTTGTTTGCACTGGATTCATTTTGATCTGTTTTTGAAAAAGCACAGACGAATGGAGAAGTTGAGTTCTTACAAGTGGGAATTGGATCACTCATAAAGAATGTTATGACTTGAATCTCCTCAGATAACCTGGTGGAGGGGAAGAGGAGGCGCAGAGGGACCCCCAGCGGTCAGAACACACCAAACCGCAGCCCTCGGACCCCCGGCCCCTCCGGCAAAAGGAAGCTGATGTCTTCCGAGGAAAACCGGACTCCTTCTAAACGAGGACGTAGAGGGGGAGGAGCCAGAGCCGGTACGGGGACCCGCCCACCAGGACCGTGACTGCCTGATTGGTTTAGAGCAGCTCGGAGTTGATTTGAATCAGAACTGGAACCAGTTTTATATTTCATGCTGAATGAATTGACTGTAGGGGAGTTTTAAAAACATGTTTTAGGAGTTATTTTAACTAAAAGGACTTTTACTGTTTATTATTTTTGTACGTTATTCTACTTTTACTCACTTTTAAAAGTTATTTAACAGTTTCTGATGGAGTGTTTGTGTGTGGTATCAGTCATGTGATGTTTGTGACATTTTGACCTCCATGTGACCTCTGTCCATCCTCTGCTGCTGTTTGATGGCTGCGTCTCAGGCTGACTTGGTAAATCAACAAGCTGCTGGTGGTGTCGGTGTTTGGGCCACAGGTGGAGGGAGGATCAGGCTCACGGGTGTTTAGTTTGAAAAATGTTCAACCAGTCTGTGTTTGATGCTTAATAAAGATCAGATCAGCCAAATTCATGAATATACATTTGTTTATTTTGCATACGCTTTCAAGTATGACTTTTCTTTTTAACTTTATGTAGTAAATATAAATAGTTTGGTACAAATTCTAATTTGGCTGAACTTGTCTTTAAATACAATTCTGTTCAAAAACTGCTGGACAGTGATTTATTTGTATAACTTCTTTCTAAGCAGCCAGACTTTCTTGTAATGTTTACAGTGGTTTTGACCAGTAGTTCTCCAGACTTTCTGAAGGGTTTTAAATGTTTCTCTTTAGACTTTTGTTATTTTTTCACTTCTTGTGCCTGAACATTTTCAGATGAAGGTTTTGAGCTCTGACCTGTGAATCGGTCAGATATAAAAAGGCATCTAGAACTCGAGGGGTGGACCTTGTTACGTCGACACATAACGGACAGCCTAGATAAGAATTGAAGAGTGAAGAATCTCAGGTCCTGTGTTGGGTTTCAGATCCTGTTCTCTCTTGGGATTCTACCACTTTTCTCTTGTTTGGCCAAATGTATAAGTATTCACTGCACTCTGTGCTGAGCTTTCAACTAATAGCTCTTCATCTTAATGCAAAAATACACTTATATCTGTAAAACTGTATTTGTATCACCAATAAGGAGATTACAATTAGTAATCTTTAACATTGTTTTGTAGATTCAGATAAGTAAAGGGTGGCACAGTGTCTTTAGTGACAGGTTGTTGGTAGCAAAGTCCAAAAAGTCTGGAGAACTATTGATCATGGTTACTGGATCCATAGAGTTGCACAGAACTGTAAAAATCTTTATCAGATGTTTTTTTAATCACCAGCCTGTTTCCTCTCTGATCATCTAAATACGTTCCCGTTTCCAGCTCAGCGGGTCGGTGTGTGCAACACCTCCGGCAGCGGTACGGACCTCCAGGATCGATCATGTGACGTGGCGGAGTCCCACGGTCCACTTCCTCAGAACACGTCTCTGTTTATGGGCTTTGCCTTCATGCTGACGGCCTCGTCTGAGAGCGACCGGATGACCAACAAGACCAGCATCAGCGACGACGAGGAGGGTGAGGAAGATCACACAGTAGTACTGTTATGGTGGCATCAAGAGCCTCGTTTTGTTTCATATTTATAAAAGTTCTACTACTATGACATTAATATTCTTAAAATAAAGTTAAATGTAAACTGTAAAATGAGCAAAAGTAAATCAATCCATAATGGTGTTTTATTCTGAAAAGTTTTTCATGTTTAATTTCCATGTGTTCTGGTTGTTTCAGTGCTAAAACAGATAAAGGTTAAATGAATAGTTATAAAGTCATTTCTTCTAACAGACTATGTGCAGACAGGACCTTATAACAAGCCCTATACTGAGTCCCAGCTGCAGGCAGGTGGAGGCTTCATCCTGCCCGACTTCAATGAGGAGCAGGTTTGTATCAATACTGACTTTTTGATGAATTTGTTGTAATTTAGGAGTTTTGCCAAATTTGTGAACTTTCATTTTTTTATTGTTCTTTGTTTCTGGTCTTAATTCACTTTTTATTTATTCATATTTTCCTTCAAATCAGCCAGACTTTCTTTTAATCTGTATTTTTTTTCAATCAAAACTTTTTAAGGTCTTCTGAAAGTTTACCCCCTCTATTGTCCATTATGTGACCATTTTAGATGGATTGATTTGCATATTCTTTGAAGCAAGATATAAAGAAGTTATGGCTCAAAACTTCCACTGAATGGAAACCATTATTTTGAACGCTTAACTAAAACCATGTGTCCCTGCTAACTGTGCTTCCTTTCCCCTGTCAGTGTAAAGCAGCGTACCAGAGCCTGCTGATTGCAGACCAGCACTGCCGTACCAGGAAGTACCTGCTGTGTTTGGCCAGCGGTGTGCCGTGTGTGTCTCATATTTGGGTGAGGGACTGCTGCAAAGAGAACAGGCTGCTGAACTACAGGAATTACCTGCTGCCAGCCGGCGTGGGGCCGGATGACGCCATAGTGGAGTGGTGAGCTGAAGCCATGTCCTGTGTTGTCTTTTTATTTGACTGATTTGAAGCTGTACTACAAGCTGCTGTTGATTTTTCTTGTATTGTTGACAGAAGGCTAAATTTTGGACTATTTATCTAATGTTCTTTTATTCCTCAGGCATCCCCGCTCCAGCCCGTTCAAGGCCCTGCGTGTCCTCCTGGTGTTTGAGAAGCCGGTGGAGCTTTGGGCCCAGCTGATGACGATGGGCGGAGCTTCCTCTGTTCGACACTTCCAGTCAAACAAGGACAGCTCTGGTAAAAGATCCACTTCCCAAAAGCAACATCTAAATATCTAAAAACTTCAATGACTGTGTGGTTTTCCCTCCTCCTGCAGACATTCCTGCTGGAAAGTACGACGTGGTAATAGCAGACCAGTCCTGTCCACCGCTGCTGCAGAAAAATGTGACATCACAGGAAGTCCCTCTGGTGTCTCCTGAGTGGCTGATCCAGAGTCTGATCTGCGGGGAGCGCCTCTCTTTTCATAGCAAGCCTCAGTATCACCACGACCACTCCTCCTCATAATCCGACTCCAACATGTTGAAATGCCTTCGACCAAGTTCAATGTTCAGCGTTAGTTCTGTTGCATGCCTCTGCTGTATATAACCTGTCTGTTTTTATGGGATAATAAATTGTGACCGGTTTCATTTTAAATGACTTTAGGTTTATTTTCTCTACAGGAAACGGTACACATGATTTCACATATTTACACTTTGTACACGAGGTTTAGTCAAACACTATGGAGAACATCTGGATGTGAACGTTTGCTGCACAAAGAGCTTGAGTTTAGAATTCTGCCTCCATTCACAAACAAACATGGACATAAAGCAGTTTTATAACGCTCATGCTGAAATCTTAATGTGTAAAAATCAATTTGTGAAGTTTGGCTGATTCTCAAGCATTGTGAAGGTAGAACAACGCTGAGCAGGCTCTGATGAACAGATCTTCATCCACTGATTCTCCTAAACACTGAAACAGAAAACATTTGACCACATTAGTTAAACCTGTTCTAACCAGATCACTGGTCCTTTGAATGGATGAATGTTTGTGTCCTACCCGCCCAAAGTGCCACCAGCCTGTGTGTAGTATTTGTTGTAGTCCAGACGCAGTAACAGCTGAGCCAGATCAGAGTTGATCTGATGGTTCCTCACACTTGAAAGGATTTTAAACAGCAGGGACGACTGGCGTCTGAAGCCCTGAAATTACACAGCGTTAGCTCCATGAAACAGATCTGTAGGAATCACTGAAACAACCCGTCCTCCCATGCCTGACCTTCACCAGCAGGTCCAGCTGAGCCGTTCCTCTTTCATCCAGGGAAGCCAGATTCTGACTGACCAGAGAGCAGAAGTTCTGACACAGCTCCAGGATCTCATTCAGACAGTGGAACACCTGAGGAGGACACGCGCTGTCAGACCCTCTGTTATAAACAGTGACGATGGGTGAATTGTCCTGCTGAGTTCTACCGGCTTCAGGAGGATGAAGGACTGAGCGAGCAGGTTGCTGAGGAAATGATCGTGGGCCAATCGGATGCTCTCGAAGTCTCTGGTGGAGTTAATCTGCTGAAGCAGCTGAGAGAACTGAGACTCCAGAACGTCCACCTGGAGATGAACAAAAAAAACAACAAGCAGGTCATGTGATCACATCCCAACACACAAACCGACAGATTGGAGACAAAAAAAAAACTGGTTCATCGTTTGAGTTTAACAGCAAAAGACTAAACCTGTAAACAAAACAAAGAAAAAGCAGCCAAAGTCCAAAGAGGAACTTTAAAAAACTTTTAGAAGGTCTGGAGAACTACTGCTCCACACCACTCCAATAAATGTCTATTCTATTTGATTCCATTCTCTATTCTGTTCTTTAAAGTTTACAAGAAAGAGTAAAATCCAATAATCTAGATATGGGTTATGTTCTAGTAAAACCTCAACATGGGAATCTTCCAGCAAATAATTTAAAATAAAAAAACTTTAAAATGTCAGTAAAGCACATTCTGATCAAATAGAGACGATGACATAGGAGACAAGGAACTGCAGCCTGTGGCTCTTTGTGACTTTGACCCAAAATGACCTGAACCTGAGTTCTTCATTCTTTACCGACAATAGGAGAGAGCTTTAATGACAGCTTTCCTATCTGATCTTTTGCATTTTGCATTGCAGAATGACACTAACCAGTCGAGCTGTGTGTGAACTCTGTTTAACTCAAAATAGTCACCTCTTTATTATAAATGCACTGTTTTCACAGCTTCCTGTCATTTCAGAACCTGTCTCTNCCCCCCCCCCCCCAAAAAAAAAAAACAAACAAACAAAGATCTGTTTTTTTTCCCAATCAGTGAACTCATCACTGCTTAGTGCTAGGGTTAGGGTTGCATTGTTCCGACATGTAACAATGTCTTCTGGTGCTGTCCCTGAAAAATAAACTAAACTAAACAAAAATACTTTGATCAGTATTCGTGACTATCCTGCAAACGTTGTTATTCTGTCACGTTTTACTTTACATTCACAGTCAGTTTCTTCTCATTGTGAACTTCCTGTTGATAAGAAGAAACACAGAAGCAAAGCAAGGAAATATGAGCTAGGTGTGAGTCCACTGCATTCTGATTCAAGCTGCTTCAAATGTCAAGTTATTTAACTATTTTTAAAAAAGCAGTCTGTTCTTTTTTAGGATTTAAACCAGCAGCCAAATCCATAAAACACCCATAAACTTCAATCCTTAAGACTTTTTACAGAAAGCAGAAGTTTAGATTCAGTCCAGGTAAAAGAACAGAGGAGTTTAGGAGCAGGTTCTGTAAAAGTCTGGAGTTTGACAGGACTTTGATTTGTTTCTTTAAGGGGTGGTGGTGTTGGCTCGCTGCAGAAACTTGATGCTCACAGCCGGACACTGTCCTCCTCGGAGGACGAGCCCTACACCCGCATGCTGCCCCCACGCCTTCCCGTCAGCCCCTCAGATGTTGAGCTGCCCAGCCGCTCGGACTCCCTCAGGTCGTCGCCGGAGGAGTCGTGCTCTGCTGGGAGCAGCTTCGTCGGTCTGCGGGTGGTCGCTAAGTGGTCGTCTAACGGCTACTTCTACTCAGGCCGCATCATGAAAGACGCTGGCGAAGGGAGTTTCCGCCTTCGGTTCGATGACGGCTATGAGTGTGAGGTGTCGGGGAAGGACATCCTGCTATGTGACCCCATCCCTCTGGAGACGGAGGTCACGGCCTTGCTGGAGGATGAGTACTTCAGCATTGGTGAGGAAGATGAGGGACCCTGTAGTTTATAGTTGGACTAAATGTGTTGATTTTTTTTTCTAGAGGACTGATTTCTGTTTATGATTGTTATATTTTAACAATTTTTATAGTTATTATATTTCAAGATAAAATGTATTAGAAACTATGCTGTATAAATACATTTTATGCACTTAAATGCTCAGAATGCTTTTTTGTGTGCAGGTGTTGTTAAAGGCCATAAAACGGAGGGTCAGGATCTATTCTACAATGTGGAGAAGGACGGCCAGAGGCAGTGGTACAACAGGACGGCAGTCATCCTGTCTCTGGAGCAGGGAAACAAGCTGAGGGAGCAGCACAGCCTCGGGCCCTACGAGCCCACCGCTCCGCTGGCTAAAGCCTCCGACATCAGTCTGGGTAAGAACACCTCATGGTTTCTGCTGTCAGAAAGCTGAGGCTGATCTGTAAACAAAGATCAGCTGACAAAAACAAAATGGCTACACTCAGTCATCTCAGTAAGCCTCTCAGAATCTTTAAAGAGGAAAGATGAAAATAGTTTTTAAACTCTGTATCGATATCCTTAAAACACTGTGCTTCTATTAGGTTGTGTCCTGTGTAAATAAAGGTCAAATAAAAATACTGATTTTAATTTAACTTGATTTGTAACTGATTGGAAAATATTTTAAATTAAAACCAGACCAGATTCAGTCATAATGACTTTCTTTTGGCACAAATTTACATAAAATAGCTTTTATTTTGAAAAGATTTAAAGTGAAAATAGGCCTAATGTAGTGATGGGGAAAAATAATATCAAGGAGTGTTGATGAAAAGATGAAACCCAGGTTAATTTAACTTAAAGAGAACTGGTAAAGTTCTCTGAGCGTCCTTTAGACAGACAGGCCTCCTGAGGGAAACCCAGCCTGCTGATTTCTTAGTTCATGATCTCAGACCTCAGTCTGTGGGAAACTAGCTCAGCTTGGTTCAGATGGTTCTGAGAACGGAGCTCACGATAAGAAGGGGGCAGACTCTGACCCAAACAAAACACAAAATGAAACACTTCCATTACATGTAGCTGTAAAATCATCCAGCTCTCACTATTTGTAATTGTAGGTTTTGTTTGCACTGGATTCATTTTGATCTGTTTTTGAAAAAGCACAGACGAATGGAGAAGTTGAGTTCTTACAAGTGGGAATTGGATCACTCATAAAGAATGTTATGACTTGAATCTCCTCAGATAACCTGGTGGAGGGGAAGAGGAGGCGCAGAGGGACCCCCAGCGGTCAGAACACACCAAACCGCAGCCCTCGGACCCCCGGCCCCTCCGGCAAAAGGAAGCTGATGTCTTCCGAGGAAAACCGGACTCCTTCTAAACGAGGACGTAGAGGGGGAGGAGCCAGAGCCGGTACGGGGACCCGCCCACCAGGACCGTGACTGCCTGATTGGTTTAGAGCAGCTCGGAGTTGATTTGAATCAGAACTGGAACCAGTTTTATATTTCATGCTGAATGAATTGACTGTAGGGGAGTTTTAAAAACATGTTTTAGGAGTTATTTTAACTAAAAGGACTTTTACTGTTTATTATTTTTGTACGTTATTCTACTTTTACTCACTTTTAAAAGTTATTTAACAGTTTCTGATGGAGTGTTTGTGTGTGGTATCAGTCATGTGATGTTTGTGACATTTTGACCTCCATGTGACCTCTGTCCATCCTCTGCTGCTGTTTGATGGCTGCGTCTCAGGCTGACTTGGTAAATCAACAAGCTGCTGGTGGTGTCGGTGTTTGGGCCACAGGTGGAGGGAGGATCAGGCTCACGGGTGTTTAGTTTGAAAAATGTTCAACCAGTCTGTGTTTGATGCTTAATAAAGATCAGATCAGCCAAATTCATGAATATACATTTGTTTATTTTGCATACGCTTTCAAGTATGACTTTTCTTTTTAACTTTATGTAGTAAATATAAATAGTTTGGTACAAATTCTAATTTGGCTGAACTTGTCTTTAAATACAATTCTGTTCAAAAACTGCTGGACAGTGATTTATTTGTATAACTTCTTTCTAAGCAGCCAGACTTTCTTGTAATGTTTACAGTGGTTTTGACCAGTAGTTCTCCAGACTTTCTGAAGGGTTTTAAATGTTTCTCTTTAGACTTTTGTTATTTTTTCACTTCTTGTGCCTGAACATTTTCAGATGAAGGTTTTGAGCTCTGACCTGTGAATCGGTCAGATATAAAAAGGCATCTAGAACTCGAGGGGTGGACCTTGTTACGTCGACACATAACAGACAGCCTAGATAAGAATTGAAGAGTGAAGAATCTCAGGTCCTGTGTTGGGTTTCAGATCCTGTTCTCTCTTGGGATTCTACCACTTTTCTCTTGTTTGGCCAAATGTATAAGTATTCACTGCACTCTGTGCTGAGCTTTCAACTAATAGCTCTTCATCTTAATGCAAAAATACACTTTTATATCTGTAAAACTGTATTTGTATCACCAATAAGGAGATTACAATTAGTAATCTTTAACATTGTTTTGTAGATTCAGATAAGTAAAGGGTGGCACAGTGTCTTTAGTGACAGGTTGTTGGTAGCAAAGTCCAAAAAGTCTGGAGAACTATTGATCATGGTTACTGGATCCATAGAGTTGCACAGAACTGTAAAAATCTTTATCAGATGTTTTTTTAATCACCAGCCTGTTTCCTCTCTGATCATCTAAATACGTTCCCGTTTCCAGCTCAGCGGGTCGGTGTGTGCAACACCTCCGGCAGCGGTACGGACCTCCAGGATCGATCATGTGACGTGGCGGAGTCCCACGGTCCACTTCCTCAGAACACGTCTCTGTTTATGGGCTTTGCCTTCATGCTGACGGCCTCGTCTGAGAGCGACCGGATGACCAACAAGACCAGCATCAGCGACGACGAGGAGGGTGAGGAAGATCACACAGTAGTACTGTTATGGTGGCATCAAGAGCCTCGTTTTGTTTCATATTTATAAAAGTTCTACTACTATGACATTAATATTCTTAAAATAAAGTTAAATGTAAACTGTAAAATGAGCAAAAGTAAATCAATCCATAATGGTGTTTTATTCTGAAAAGTTTTTCATGTTTAATTTCCATGTGTTCTGGTTGTTTCAGTGCTAAAACAGATAAAGGTTAAATGAATAGTTATAAAGTCATTTCTTCTAACAGACTATGTGCAGACAGGACCTTATAACAAGCCCTATACTGAGTCCCAGCTGCAGGCAGGTGGAGGCTTCATCCTGCCCGACTTCAATGAGGAGCAGGTTTGTATCAATACTGACTTTTTGATGAATTTGTTGTAATTTAGGAGTTTTGCCAAATTTGTGAACTTTCATTTTTTTATTGTTCTTTGTTTCTGGTCTTAATTCACTTTTTATTTATTCATATTTTCCTTCAAATCAGCCAGACTTTCTTTTAATCTGTATTTTTTTTCAATCAAAACTTTTTAAGGTCTTCTGAAAGTTTACCCCCTCTATTGTCCATTATGTGACCATTTTAGATGGATTGATTTGCATATTCTTTGAAGCAAGATATAAAGAAGTTATGGCTCAAAACTTCCACTGAATGGAAACCATTATTTTGAACGCTTAACTAAAACCATGTGTCCCTGCTAACTGTGCTTCCTTTCCCCTGTCAGTGTAAAGCAGCGTACCAGAGCCTGCTGATTGCAGACCAGCACTGCCGTACCAGGAAGTACCTGCTGTGTTTGGCCAGCGGTGTGCCGTGTGTGTCTCATATTTGGGTGAGGGACTGCTGCAAAGAGAACAGGCTGCTGAACTACAGGAATTACCTGCTGCCAGCCGGCGTGGGGCCGGATGACGCCATAGTGGAGTGGTGAGCTGAAGCCATGTCCTGTGTTGTCTTTTTATTTGACTGATTTGAAGCTGTACTACAAGCTGCTGTTGATTTTTCTTGTATTGTTGACAGAAGGCTAAATTTTGGACTATTTATCTAATGTTCTTTTATTCCTCAGGCATCCCCGCTCCAGCCCGTTCAAGGCCCTGCGTGTCCTCCTGGTGTTTGAGAAGCCGGTGGAGCTTTGGGCCCAGCTGATGACGATGGGCGGAGCTTCCTCTGTTCGACACTTCCAGTCAAACAAGGACAGCTCTGGTAAAAGATCCACTTCCCAAAAGCAACATCTAAATATCTAAAAACTTCAATGACTGTGTGGTTTTCCCTCCTCCTGCAGACATTCCTGCTGGAAAGTACGACGTGGTAATAGCAGACCAGTCCTGTCCACCGCTGCTGCAGAAAAATGTGACATCACAGGAAGTCCCTCTGGTGTCTCCTGAGTGGCTGATCCAGAGTCTGATCTGCGGGGAGCGCCTCTCTTTTCATAGCAAGCCTCAGTATCACCACGACCACTCCTCCTCATAATCCGACTCCAACATGTTGAAATGCCTTCGACCAAGTTCAATGTTCAGCGTTAGTTCTGTTGCATGCCTCTGCTGTATATAACCTGTCTGTTTTTATGGGATAATAAATTGTGACCGGTTTCATTTTAAATGACTTTAGGTTTATTTTCTCTACAGGAAACGGTACACATGATTTCACATATTTACACTTTGTACACGAGGTTTAGTCAAACACTATGGAGAACATCTGGATGTGAACGTTTGCTGCACAAAGAGCTTGAGTTTAGAATTCTGCCTCCATTCACAAACAAACATGGACATAAAGCAGTTTTATAACGCTCATGCTGAAATCTTAATGTGTAAAAATCAATTTGTGAAGTTTGGCTGATTCTCAAGCATTGTGAAGGTAGAACAACGCTGAGCAGGCTCTGATGAACAGATCTTCATCCACTGATTCTCCTAAACACTGAAACAGAAAACATTTGACCACATTAGTTAAACCTGTTCTAACCAGATCACTGGTCCTTTGAATGGATGAATGTTTGTGTCCTACCCGCCCAAAGTGCCACCAGCCTGTGTGTAGTATTTGTTGTAGTCCAGACGCAGTAACAGCTGAGCCAGATCAGAGTTGATCTGATGGTTCCTCACACTTGAAAGGATTTTAAACAGCAGGGACGACTGGCGTCTGAAGCCCTGAAATTACACAGCGTTAGCTCCATGAAACAGATCTGTAGGAATCACTGAAACAACCCGTCCTCCCATGCCTGACCTTCACCAGCAGGTCCAGCTGAGCCGTTCCTCTTTCATCCAGGGAAGCCAGATTCTGACTGACCAGAGAGCAGAAGTTCTGACACAGCTCCAGGATCTCATTCAGACAGTGGAACACCTGAGGAGGACACGCGCTGTCAGACCCTCTGTTATAAACAGTGACGATGGGTGAATTGTCCTGCTGAGTTCTACCGGCTTCAGGAGGATGAAGGACTGAGCGAGCAGGTTGCTGAGGAAATGATCGTGGGCCAATCGGATGCTCTCGAAGTCTCTGGTGGAGTTAATCTGCTGAAGCAGCTGAGAGAACTGAGACTCCAGAACGTCCACCTGGAGATGAACAAAAAAAACAACAAGCAGGTCATGTGATCACATCCCAACACACAAACCGACAGATTGGAGACAAAAAAAAAACTGGTTCATCGTTTGAGTTTAACAGCAAAAGACTAAACCTGTAAACAAAACAAAGAAAAAGCAGCCAAAGTCCAAAGAGGAACTTTAAAAAACTTTTAGAAGGTCTGGAGAACTACTGCTCCACACCACTCCAATAAATGTCTATTCTATTTGATTCCATTCTCTATTCTGTTCTTTAAAGTTTACAAGAAAGAGTAAAATCCAATAATCTAGATATGGGTTATGTTCTAGTAAAACCTCAACATGGGAATCTTCCAGCAAATAATTTAAAATAAAAAAACTTTAAAATGTCAGTAAAGCACATTCTGATCAAATAGAGACGATGACATAGGAGACAAGGAACTGCAGCCTGTGGCTCTTTGTGACTTTGACCCAAAATGACCTGAACCTGAGTTCTTCATTCTTTACCGACAATAGGAGAGAGCTTTAATGACAGCTTTCCTATCTGATCTTTTGCATTTTGCATTGCAGAATGACACTAACCAGTCGAGCTGTGTGTGAACTCTGTTTAACTCAAAATAGGCTTTATGCACAGAGTACTTAGTAGAACTTCCGGTTTAAAATTACCTCGCGGGACCATTTCCGGTTCCATTTGAAACGTGAAGATTTCCAGAGTTAGAGTGCATTTCCAGCTAAAGATATTGTTTATAATCAAAACGAGTAATAGTATAGTATAGTACAGAATGATATATATATTATAGCACTAAGAAATGAAGCCATCATATAAGTATCAGCGGACGGGAAGCCTTGACAGCTGAACACTGCTGTGCTCCGTTGTGTACCGCATCAGCTGAATAGAATTCATCAGTCCGTTTCCACACATTTCCACTGAATAAATAACTACAAAAAGGAAGGATTGTGAACTTAAGAAGAGAAAACGTGATCATTTCTAACCACACCGTGTCTGCAGTCCACACTTTGCAGCACAGTAGTCAAAGAGCCGAGTGGAGGAGGCTAATGGAGGAGGCGCGGCGCCGTTCGTGTGTTATTTCACTGGAACAACTATTCTTTTGGTGAATGAAGACTTGGTGTTTGATAACGTACAGCTAGACCAGAGAAAGTTGAAAGTTGGGAAGCAGTTGGAGCCCACGATCACGGCTATATAGATCTGTCTCACTGTTTTTTGATGATGGAAGCTACGAGCTAACGCTGTTAGCTTACCTTCAATTTCATGAATAAAGCTGGTTATATACAGCTTAAAGTCCTTCACCCGCTTGCTCGCAGACGTCTCTGTGTGTTTTTCAAAAATTCGGTGGACATCGTTTACCGTGATGCGCGGCAGGTCTTGAAGAAAACGGGTAAAAAAATCAATTTTGTCCAGTTTGTGTGGGAACAGCGTTGAACCGGAAGGGAGCGGCAGCCTCTATCGCAACCAGGAAGTGACCGTGCATAAACCCCATTNTGCTTAGTGCTAGGGTTAGGGTTGCATTGTTCCGACATGTAACAATGTCTTCTGGTGCTGTCCCTGAAAAATAAACTAAACTAAACAAAAATACTTTGATCAGTATTCGTGACTATCCTGCAAACGTTGTTATTCTGTCACGTTTTACTTTACATTCACAGTCAGTTTCTTCTCATTGTGAACTTCCTGTTGATAAGAAGAAACACAGAAGCAAAGCAAGGAAATATGAGCTAGGTGTGAGTCCACTGCATTCTGATTCAAGCTGCTTCAAATGTCAAGTTATTTAACTATTTTTAAAAAAGCAGTCTGTTCTTTTTTAGGATTTAAACCAGCAGCCAAATCCATAAAACACCCATAAACTTCAATCCTTAAGACTTTTTACAGAAAGCAGAAGTTTAGATTCAGTCCAGGTAAAAGAACAGAGGAGTTTAGGAGCAGGTTCTGTAAAAGTCTGGAGTTTGACAGGACTTTGATTTGTTTCTTTAAGGGGTGGTGGTGTTGGCTCGCTGCAGAAACTTGATGCTCACAGCCGGACACTGTCCTC
Source organism: Callopanchax toddi (assembly GCA_006937965.1). Taxonomy (NCBI): domain Eukaryota; kingdom Metazoa; phylum Chordata; class Actinopteri; order Cyprinodontiformes; family Nothobranchiidae; genus Callopanchax; species Callopanchax toddi. The sequence continues at coordinate 686,375 of SSNR01000317.1, read as the reverse complement.
CTCGGAGGACGAGCCCTACACCCGCATGCTGCCCCCACGCCTTCCCGTCAGCCCCTCAGATGTTGAGCTGCCCAGCCGCTCGGACTCCCTCAGGTCGTCGCCGGAGGAGTCGTGCTCTGCTGGGAGCAGCTTCGTCGGTCTGCGGGTGGTCGCTAAGTGGTCGTCTAACGGCTACTTCTACTCAGGCCGCATCATGAAAGACGCTGGCGAAGGGAGTTTCCGCCTTCGGTTCGATGACGGCTATGAGTGTGAGGTGTCGGGGAAGGACATCCTGCTATGTGACCCCATCCCTCTGGAGACGGAGGTCACGGCCTTGCTGGAGGATGAGTACTTCAGCATTGGTGAGGAAGATGAGGGACCCTGTAGTTTATAGTTGGACTAAATGTGTTGATTTTTTTTTCTAGAGGACTGATTTCTGTTTATGATTGTTATATTTTAACAATTTTTATAGTTATTATATTTCAAGATAAAATGTATTAGAAACTATGCTGTATAAATACATTTTATGCACTTAAATGCTCAGAATGCTTTTTTGTGTGCAGGTGTTGTTAAAGGCCATAAAACGGAGGGTCAGGATCTATTCTACAATGTGGAGAAGGACGGCCAGAGGCAGTGGTACAACAGGACGGCAGTCATCCTGTCTCTGGAGCAGGGAAACAAGCTGAGGGAGCAGCACAGCCTCGGGCCCTACGAGCCCACCGCTCCGCTGGCTAAAGCCTCCGACATCAGTCTGGGTAAGAACACCTCATGGTTTCTGCTGTCAGAAAGCTGAGGCTGATCTGTAAACAAAGATCAGCTGACAAAAACAAAATGGCTACACTCAGTCATCTCAGTAAGCCTCTCAGAATCTTTAAAGAGGAAAGATGAAAATAGTTTTTAAACTCTGTATCGATATCCTTAAAACACTGTGCTTCTATTAGGTTGTGTCCTGTGTAAATAAAGGTCAAATAAAAATACTGATTTTAATTTAACTTGATTTGTAACTGATTGGAAAATATTTTAAATTAAAACCAGACCAGATTCAGTCATAATGACTTTCTTTTGGCACAAATTTACATAAAATAGCTTTTATTTTGAAAAGATTTAAAGTGAAAATAGGCCTAATGTAGTGATGGGGAAAAATAATATCAAGGAGTGTTGATGAAAAGATGAAACCCAGGTTAATTTAACTTAAAGAGAACTGGTAAAGTTCTCTGAGCGTCCTTTAGACAGACAGGCCTCCTGAGGGAAACCCAGCCTGCTGATTTCTTAGTTCATGATCTCAGACCTCAGTCTGTGGGAAACTAGCTCAGCTTGGTTCAGATGGTTCTGAGAACGGAGCTCACGATAAGAAGGGGGCAGACTCTGACCCAAACAAAACACAAAATGAAACACTTCCATTACATGTAGCTGTAAAATCATCCAGCTCTCACTATTTGTAATTGTAGGTTTTGTTTGCACTGGATTCATTTTGATCTGTTTTTGAAAAAGCACAGACGAATGGAGAAGTTGAGTTCTTACAAGTGGGAATTGGATCACTCATAAAGAATGTTATGACTTGAATCTCCTCAGATAACCTGGTGGAGGGGAAGAGGAGGCGCAGAGGGACCCCCAGCGGTCAGAACACACCAAACCGCAGCCCTCGGACCCCCGGCCCCTCCGGCAAAAGGAAGCTGATGTCTTCCGAGGAAAACCGGACTCCTTCTAAACGAGGACGTAGAGGGGGAGGAGCCAGAGCCGGTACGGGGACCCGCCCACCAGGACCGTGACTGCCTGATTGGTTTAGAGCAGCTCAGAGTTGATTTGAATCAGAACTGGAACCAGTTTTATATTTCATGCTGAATGAATTGACTGTAGGGGAGTTTTAAAAACATGTTTTAGGAGTTATTTTAACTAAAAGGACTTTTACTGTTTATTATTTTTGTACGTTATTCTACTTTTACTCACTTTTAAAAGTTATTTAACAGTTTCTGATGGAGTGTTTGTGTGTGGTATCAGTCATGTGATGTTTGTGACATTTTGACCTCCATGTGACCTCTGTCCATCCTCTGCTGCTGTTTGATGGCTGCGTCTCAGGCTGACTTGGTAAATCAACAAGCTGCTGGTGGTGTCGGTGTTTGGGCCACAGGTGGAGGGAGGATCAGGCTCACGGGTGTTTAGTTTGAAAAATGTTCAACCAGTCTGTGTTTGATGCTTAATAAAGATCAGATCAGCCAAATTCATGAATATACATTTGTTTATTTTGCATACGCTTTCAAGTATGACTTTTCTTTTTAACTTTATGTAGTAAATATAAATAGTTTGGTACAAATTCTAATTTGGCTGAACTTGTCTTTAAATACAATTCTGTTCAAAAACTGCTGGACAGTGATTTATTTGTATAACTTCTTTCTAAGCAGCCAGACTTTCTTGTAATGTTTACAGTGGTTTTGACCAGTAGTTCTCCAGACTTTCTGAAGGGTTTTAAATGTTTCTCTTTAGACTTTTGTTATTTTTTCACTTCTTGTGCCTGAACATTTTCAGATGAAGGTTTTGAGCTCTGACCTGTGAATCGGTCAGATATAAAAAGGCATCTAGAACTCGAGGGGTGGACCTTGTTACGTCGACACATAACAGACAGCCTAGATAAGAATTGAAGAGTGAAGAATCTCAGGTCCTGTGTTGGGTTTCAGATCCTGTTCTCTCTTGGGATTCTACCACTTTTCTCTTGTTTGGCCAAATGTATAAGTATTCACTGCACTCTGTGCTGAGCTTTCAACTAATAGCTCTTCATCTTAATGCAAAAATACACTTTTATATCTGTAAAACTGTATTTGTATCACCAATAAGGAGATTACAATTAGTAATCTTTAACATTGTTTTGTAGATTCAGATAAGTAAAGGGTGGCACAGTGTCTTTAGTGACAGGTTGTTGGTAGCAAAGTCCAAAAAGTCTGGAGAACTATTGATCATGGTTACTGGATCCATAGAGTTGCACAGAACTGTAAAAATCTTTATCAGATGTTTTTTTAATCACCAGCCTGTTTCCTCTCTGATCATCTAAATACGTTCCCGTTTCCAGCTCAGCGGGTCGGTGTGTGCAACACCTCCGGCAGCGGTACGGACCTCCAGGATCGATCATGTGACGTGGCGGAGTCCCACGGTCCACTTCCTCAGAACACGTCTCTGTTTATGGGCTTTGCCTTCATGCTGACGGCCTCGTCTGAGAGCGACCGGATGACCAACAAGACCAGCATCAGCGACGACGAGGAGGGTGAGGAAGATCACACAGTAGTACTGTTATGGTGGCATCAAGAGCCTCGTTTTGTTTCATATTTATAAAAGTTCTACTACTATGACATTAATATTCTTAAAATAAAGTTAAATGTAAACTGTAAAATGAGCAAAAGTAAATCAATCCATAATGGTGTTTTATTCTGAAAAGTTTTTCATGTTTAATTTCCATGTGTTCTGGTTGTTTCAGTGCTAAAACAGATAAAGGTTAAATGAATAGTTATAAAGTCATTTCTTCTAACAGACTATGTGCAGACAGGACCTTATAACAAGCCCTATACTGAGTCCCAGCTGCAGGCAGGTGGAGGCTTCATCCTGCCCGACTTCAATGAGGAGCAGGTTTGTATCAATACTGACTTTTTGATGAATTTGTTGTAATTTAGGAGTTTTGCCAAATTTGTGAACTTTCATTTTTTTATTGTTCTTTGTTTCTGGTCTTAATTCACTTTTTATTTATTCATATTTTCCTTCAAATCAGCCAGACTTTCTTTTAATCTGTATTTTTTTTCAATCAAAACTTTTTAAGGTCTTCTGAAAGTTTACCCCCTCTATTGTCCATTATGTGACCATTTTAGATGGATTGATTTGCATATTCTTTGAAGCAAGATATAAAGAAGTTATGGCTCAAAACTTCCACTGAATGGAAACCATTATTTTGAACGCTTAACTAAAACCATGTGTCCCTGCTAACTGTGCTTCCTTTCCCCTGTCAGTGTAAAGCAGCGTACCAGAGCCTGCTGATTGCAGACCAGCACTGCCGTACCAGGAAGTACCTGCTGTGTTTGGCCAGCGGTGTGCCGTGTGTGTCTCATATTTGGGTGAGGGACTGCTGCAAAGAGAACAGGCTGCTGAACTACAGGAATTACCTGCTGCCAGCCGGCGTGGGGCCGGATGACGCCATAGTGGAGTGGTGAGCTGAAGCCATGTCCTGTGTTGTCTTTTTATTTGACTGATTTGAAGCTGTACTACAAGCTGCTGTTGATTTTTCTTGTATTGTTGACAGAAGGCTAAATTTTGGACTATTTATCTAATGTTCTTTTATTCCTCAGGCATCCCCGCTCCAGCCCGTTCAAGGCCCTGCGTGTCCTCCTGGTGTTTGAGAAGCCGGTGGAGCTTTGGGCCCAGCTGATGACGATGGGCGGAGCTTCCTCTGTTCGACACTTCCAGTCAAACAAGGACAGCTCTGGTAAAAGATCCACTTCCCAAAAGCAACATCTAAATATCTAAAAACTTCAATGACTGTGTGGTTTTCCCTCCTCCTGCAGACATTCCTGCTGGAAAGTACGACGTGGTGATAGCAGACCAGTCCTGTCCACCGCTGCTGCAGAAAAATGTGACATCACAGGAAGTCCCTCTGGTGTCTCCTGAGTGGCTGATCCAGAGTCTGATCTGCGGGGAGCGCCTCTCTTTTCATAGCAAGCCTCAGTATCACCACGACCACTCCTCCTCATAATCCGACTCCAACATGTTGAAATGCCTTCGACCAAGTTCAATGTTCAGCGTTAGTTCTGTTGCATGCCTCTGCTGTATATAACCTGTCTGTTTTTATGGGATAATAAATTGTGACCGGTTTCATTTTAAATGACTTTAGGTTTATTTTCTCTACAGGAAACGGTACACATGATTTCACATATTTACACTTTGTACACGAGGTTTAGTCAAACACTATGGAGAACATCTGGATGTGAACGTTTGCTGCACAAAGAGCTTGAGTTTAGAATTCTGCCTCCATTCACAAACAAACATGGACATAAAGCAGTTTTATAACGCTCATGCTGAAATCTTAATGTGTAAAAATCAATTTGTGAAGTTTGGCTGATTCTCAAGCATTGTGAAGGTAGAACAACGCTGAGCAGGCTCTGATGAACAGATCTTCATCCACTGATTCTCCTAAACACTGAAACAGAAAACATTTGACCACATTAGTTAAACCTGTTCTAACCAGATCACTGGTCCTTTGAATGGATGAATGTTTGTGTCCTACCCGCCCAAAGTGCCACCAGCCTGTGTGTAGTATTTGTTGTAGTCCAGACGCAGTAACAGCTGAGCCAGATCAGAGTTGATCTGATGGTTCCTCACACTTGAAAGGATTTTAAACAGCAGGGACGACTGGCGTCTGAAGCCCTGAAATTACACAGCGTTAGCTCCATGAAACAGATCTGTAGGAATCACTGAAACAACCCGTCCTCCCATGCCTGACCTTCACCAGCAGGTCCAGCTGAGCCGTTCCTCTTTCATCCAGGGAAGCCAGATTCTGACTGACCAGAGAGCAGAAGTTCTGACACAGCTCCAGGATCTCATTCAGACAGTGGAACACCTGAGGAGGACACGCGCTGTCAGACCCTCTGTTATAAACAGTGACGATGGGTGAATTGTCCTGCTGAGTTCTACCGGCTTCAGGAGGATGAAGGACTGAGCGAGCAGGTTGCTGAGGAAATGATCGTGGGCCAATCGGATGCTCTCGAAGTCTCTGGTGGAGTTAATCTGCTGAAGCAGCTGAGAGAACTGAGACTCCAGAACGTCCACCTGGAGATGAACAAAAAAAACAACAAGCAGGTCATGTGATCACATCCCAACACACAAACCGACAGATTGGAGACAAAAAAAAAACTGGTTCATCGTTTGAGTTTAACAGCAAAAGACTAAACCTGTAAACAAAACAAAGAAAAAGCAGCCAAAGTCCAAAGAGGAACTTTAAAAAACTTTTAGAAGGTCTGGAGAACTACTGCTCCACACCACTCCAATAAATGTCTATTCTATTTGATTCCATTCTCTATTCTGTTCTTTAAAGTTTACAAGAAAGAGTAAAATCCAATAATCTAGATATGGGTTATGTTCTAGTAAAACCTCAACATGGGAATCTTCCAGCAAATAATTTAAAATAAAAAAACTTTAAAATGTCAGTAAAGCACATTCTGATCAAATAGAGACGATGACATAGGAGACAAGGAACTGCAGCCTGTGGCTCTTTGTGACTTTGACCCAAAATGACCTGAACCTGAGTTCTTCATTCTTTACCGACAATAGGAGAGAGCTTTAATGACAGCTTTCCTATCTGATCTTTTGCATTTTGCATTGCAGAATGACACTAACCAGTCGAGCTGTGTGTGAACTCTGTTTAACTCAAAATAGTCACCTCTTTATTATAAATGCACTGTTTTCACAGCTTCCTGTCATTTCAGAACCAGATAAAATGGTTTGAGTTTAACTAGTGTGTTTTAATCTTTGGTTAAAAGCTTTGTTAACGTCTTCCCTAATTTATTTACACAACTCTCTGGCATCCCCGCCTCGCGCCCCTTGCCCGCTGGAGATAGACGCCAGCCCCCCTGCGACCCTCTGTGGAGGATTAAGCAGGTATAGAAGGTGGATGGATGGACATACAGACCAATTACTTCCTAAATTATTAGAATATGTATATATTTAAAATATTTGTGCCAAACTTCTGTAAAGCAAAGGTTTTGCACACATTTTGATGATTAGAATGTAAGGCATTAAAAGTGATATAATAAGTAGTAGATATAAAGTTTTTCTTTTGACAAAAGAAATTAAAATGGAATAGAAACTTAACAAATTAAATGCTGATACCTTCAGCAATTAAATAAACAGTAAGATTTTTTTTGAAGATAAACTTATT
>SSNR01000317.1:659198-679479 GCA_006937965.1 Callopanchax toddi | reverse complement strand
GCTTTATGCACAGAGTACTTAGTAGAACTTCCGGTTTAAAATTACCTCGCGGGACCATTTCCGGTTCCATTTGAAACGTGAAGATTTCCAGAGTTAGAGTGCATTTCCAGCTAAAGATATTGTTTATAATCAAAACGAGTAATAGTATAGTATAGTACAGAATGATATATATATTATAGCACTAAGAAATGAAGCCATCATATAAGTATCAGCGGACGGGAAGCCTTGACAGCTGAACACTGCTGTGCTCCGTTGTGTACCGCATCAGCTGAATAGAATTCATCAGTCCGTTTCCACACATTTCACTGAATAAATAACTACAAAAAGGAAGGATTGTGAACTTAAGAAGAGAAAACGTGATCATTTCTAACCACACCGTGTCTGCAGTCCACACTTTGCAGCACAGTAGTCAAAGAGCCGAGTGGAGGAGGCTAACGGAGGAGGCGCGGCGCCGTTCGTGTGTTATTTCACTGGAACAACTATTCTTTTGGTGAATGAAGACTTGGTGTTTGATAACGTACAGCTAGACCAGAGAAAGTTGAAAGTTGGGAAGCAGTTGGAGCCCACGATCACGGCTATATAGATCTGTCTCACTGTTTTTTGATGATGGAAGCTACGAGCTAACGCTGTTAGCTTACCTTCAATTTCATGAATAAAGCTGGTTATATACAGCTTAAAGTCCTTCACCCGCTTGCTCGCAGACGTCTCTGTGTGTTTTTCAAAAATTCGGTGGACATCGTTTACCGTGATGCGCGGCAGGTCTTGAAGAAAACGGGTAAAAAAATCAATTTTGTCCAGTTTGTGTGGGAACAGCGTTGAACCGGAAGGGAGCGGCAGCCTCTATCGCAACCAGGAAGTGACCGTGCATAAACCCCATAGTCACCTCTTTATTATAAATGCACTGTTTTCACAGCTTCCTGTCATTTCAGAACCAGATAAAATGGTTTGAGTTTAACTAGTGTGTTTTAATCTTTGGTTAAAAGCTTTGTTAACGTCTTCCCTAATTTATTTACACAACTCTCTGGCATCCCCGCCTCGCGCCCCTTGCCCGCTGGAGATAGACGCCAGCCCCCCTGCGACCCTCTGTGGAGGATTAAGCAGGTATAGAAGGTGGATGGATGGACATACAGACCAATTACTTCCTAAATTATTAGAATATGTATATATTTAAAATATTTGTGCCAAACTTCTGTAAAGCAAAGGTTTTGCACACATTTTGATGATTAGAATGTAAGGCATTAAAAGTGATATAATAAGTAGTAGATATAAAGTTTTTCTTTTGACAAAAGAAATTAAAATGGAATAGAAACTTAACAAATTAAATGCTGATACCTTCAGCAATTAAATAAACAGTAAGATTTTTTTTGAAGATAAACTTATTGGGCTGAAATACATGGAAACTTAAACCCTTGAGTGTTATTGGGAGTTAGTTAAAGGACATTTTTCAGGGATTTTTAAAATTCTATTTAGTTCACTTTTAAGTACATTTTCCTTTTAAATACTGTAATTATTTTAGTCTATTTAGATAATTAGTTAACTTTTTAAACATTTGCACTTTTAACTCAAGTTTCTGTAGTTTTTCTTTAATTTTTTTATTTCTTTTATTTAAAGTTTTTTTCTAAATGCTTGTACATTTAACTTTCACATTTGTGTTGTTTCCTTTTCTTTTTATATTTTTATTCATTTGATTGAGTATTAGTTTACTTTTTAAACCTTTGTACTTTCTCACTTAAAATCCTTGGTACTTTTTCTTACTTTCTTTACTTTTTGGTAAAAGTTCCAGGTTTAAGTTGCAACTCAAAATTGAAAGCAGGTGATCAAACAAGTCCTATAAAAGGTTAGGTCATAAATAATCAGTAACCTGGGTTTTTTTTTTTTTCCTTTACATCAGAGGTATTAAAATACAACTTAATGCTTTATTTATCTCAGAGAGGGCTACTTGTTTTGCTCATTTTATTTAAAGACAGCTCTTTACAAGTGTAATTTTTTTTACACTAAATAAAAAAATGAAACATAAACTTTAATTATATTATTTTTGTGGTTTCAAAAAATTTTACTTTGTAGAAAAGATGATAAAAGGAGGTTCCAGAAATAAACGCATCACATTTTGTTTTCAAAACAGTCCTCTATGAGGGAAACATCTCTGCTTGTAGTTTTAGTACCTGTGACTTTAGTTAGTACCTGTAGTTTTAGTACCTGTAATTTTAGTACCTGTACTTTTAGTGCCAGTAGTATTAGTACCTGTAAGTAGTACTGCAGGTTGTCGATCAGGAACGCCATGTGGTTCCTGAGTCTCCACTTCACAGCGTCCGTCTGACTGGACTTGAGGTGTTTTCTCTGCATCTGCAGCGCCCAGCAGTGCTGCAGCTGTGACTGCACCCGCCGCACGCTCAGCAGGTACCTGAACACCACGTTGTACCTGAGCAGGAGGAGAAGGAGCAAACAGGAGGTGAGAATGGTCACAGATACACTCAGATAAGCTTCAGTATAGAGTCATGTACTTCTCCAGGACAGCAGGGGTGAAGAGGATGTGCAGCGGCCACTGGACCTTGTAGGTGAGGCCAAGAGCTGCCCAGCCTGTAGGAGGAACCTCACGAGGAGAGGTGTCCTGAGGAGGAGTGGCTCCTTCTCTGGGGCCTGACGTCTCTAAACACAGTAGAAAAAACATCAGTTTCTGATGAACAGAAACCACAATGTTAACATAAAATATCATCTAACCCTTTTTAGGGTTAGATGGTATTTTAGTAACATCACTAAGCTGAAGAGGTTACAAAAGTCTCAAAATATAAAAATCCCAGATTTTAATGAGGACATTCTGTCTTCAGAGATTTGAGTGGAATTCACTCTGAAAACACACAAAATGGCACTTTGTTTAGAAATGCTGAGATTTGAAAATATTCACTCAAATGATCAGTTCTGACTAAACAACAAACATTTGATAAATAATAAGGAAGTGCTTCCTCAAGGTTTTAACAGTATAACTGTAAGATCACAGATGGTTCCCAGTATAAACCCAGTAATATAAAAATAAGAGTGAACCTTTGCTGTCTTTGCCCTGGTAGTCCACAGTGAGGTGCAGCAGAGGCAGCAGGTTGTCGTCGTCCAGCAGCACCTTATGAGCAGCCTGCTGGAAGGCCACGTTCACGTCTGTAAGAAGAGAAAAGTTCTAGCATATGAAACCTGTAACCACTGGTAGTGAAGAACACGAGTTCAGACATATTTAATAAACACAAACCAGCTTTGACAGACGGCTAAAACCCTGACGAGGGCTGCAGCTAAAATAGTTGAATGATTTCTGTTTTCTGTCTAATTCCAACACACTTGATCCAAGTTGCATCATAAAAGAGGGGGGAGTGGGAGAAACTAAATCAGCACTCGTTAGCAGTAATGGGTTTCTTATAACCTACATTGTGAATCTAAATGTAAAACTGTGGCTTAAACTGGGAAACTTCAGTGTCTGGATGAACTCTGCCTTCAAAATAAACAGTCAGTCATCTTACAACTAACCTAACCTCTCTATTATATCTTTTGTTTTAATGGGTTGAAACTAAATAACCTGATGATTTGTCTCACAGAATAGTCTGGAAAATTCTCCTGAGCTGTTTGGGGAAAAGAACAGAACCAAGCAGGTGATTGGATGGAGAATAAACCGCTGGACACATTTACCGTGCTCTGTGACTGCTGTTGGGGACATCTTCAACATGTGCTGAGCAAGGTCAATGAAAACCTGATAAAGCTCCCCACGACCCAACAGGTAGAAGTCCTTAATGATCTGGAAGAGACTCCAGACGTCAGTGCAGCTCATTTTAGAAAAAAGAAGGTTGAGAAACAGCTGATAAACTCAAACCTTGAGCTGCTCCAGCAGATCTGCCTCCTCCACCATCAATGTCCACAGATGCTGCAGGTCAGAAGGACATCTGGATTTAATTTGGTAATGTTGTCCCTGTCAGCTCACTTTAAAAGATATTTTAATAACAAGCTAAAGTATTACATGTAGTACATGTGAACTGACCTCTGCCACTGTGCTCCTGATGCGATCAATTAAATTCTCAAAGTCCACTAAACTGAAAAGAGGCTGCTGTTTGAGTCTGTGCAGCTCAGCAGCGAACAGGTCCTCTTGGTGCTTTAATATGGAGCCTAAAACAAAACAACACACACTTGTTTCAGCGTCACAGATAAGTGGATGCTATCATAAGACTTCACGTAGCTCTAGTGTAGTGTACCAGCTCTGGACGGGCTGTGGTTGTGGTTTTCAAACATCTGAACCGATTCTCCTACAAAGAGGATCTTCTCAGCCACTCGGATGGGGATGTAAGAAGGCAGCATCTCTGTTCGTAGAGAGAACTGCTGGAGAGATGGCGCCAGCATGTTCTCCTCCTCAATCAGCCTCTAACAGATACAAGATTAAACCAGTTAGACAGAAACGCTCCGAGCTGCTGTCCACTGATGGATGTGGGACTTTATTAGTAGGTCTCACCAGGTCCTGTAATTCTCTGAGCTGTTTCCCACTTAAACCTCCCAGACACAGGTCTTCCTCCTCCTCATCCTGATTGGCAGGAGAACCTCCTGCACTGGGACCCTGCTTTATGAAAAACTCCTCACTTTGGTCCAACAACAGTCCATGTAGCATCCAAGCTGCTAACTGCTTGTACATCACACCATGACACACGGCCAGAATCCTGCAAAATACACCAAGAAAACATACAAACATGCAAATTAGGATCATTTCTTTCTGAATCTCAGTGTGTGTTACATACATGAACAGAAGAGATGTTATAACTCAAAATCTTTAACGCTGATCATATAACAGCTAGTTGTTCATGCAAACAACCAAAAGAATAGTTAACAGACAGGAAAAGAACTGAATCTGTCACATGTAACATGGAAACATACAAACATGTTGCCATAAAGCTGAAAACATTCTGATTTACAAGAATTATTCTGAAATTCCAGCTGAGTGGACTTACTTTTCTAAAGCCATGCGTACAGGAGGAAGACCCCCACAGCTGTGTTTGTAGACCGTCTCCAGGATCTGACAGCCGTGGATCTGAAACCATCCAACACACAGCTCTGTTACTGTATCAGGTGGGTATACAATTAGAAAATCTACAGTATTTAATAAGGAAAGCTCTGATAGTGTATATTTAAAAGTTGTTAAAGTGTACTAACTTCTAAAACTAGCAGTTATTTGAGGGTAAAATAAATTCAGGTGCTTTCAGTTGATGATATAATATTTAGATAGAATTGTTTTATTCAAACTTATCAAAGCTCGACTTATAGTTGAGAACTTGTGAAATGACGCAAACATTAAAACAAGCCACTAAACTGGTAAAAATAATTACATATGTAGAGTCTGGGTTCAACTTCTTCAGTCAATTGTTTAAAAAGGTAGACATCTAAAATGAATACACCTAAAAGTCTATAAGGTCATAGAAGAACCCAGAGAAACTACAGAGCATCTAACAGCATCTCTGTGAGTCCACCATGAGAACAACTCTGAATAGAAATAAACATTAAAAAAAAAACACTTTAAAAGTGTGTGTGTGGGGGGGACCTGCTTCTCAGCAGTGATAAAGAATATATAGCCAGAAAAAAACATAACATTCTTTTGATTTTGATCAGAAGTATTTAAACTAAAGAAAATTGTGTTCCAACATTATGTGATCAGTGAAACATGAAGGTGACGGAATCATGGTTTGTTTTTATAGCTGAGCCACGATGTCACAGTAAATCAAACAACAAATTCAAGATCATGAGTGAAATGTAACAGAAACAAACAAGACTTTAAAGAACAATAGAATTCAAGTCAAAGTCTAGCAAATAAATGAATAAAAGTAACATGAAAGAACGTGAAGTGAGCATTCGACTGGGCCAGGAGTGGAAATGTAGTTTTAGCTGCACAAAGTGGTGACAAAAACCAAAGGTTCATGTATTTTTATGACACATATATAATGCAAAATGATTTTAATCAAATTATCTTTAGGTTTAGCAGTGTTTAATTATTTAATAAGTTTGTGTTTATTTTGTAACTCGGGCAAAAATCTAATGAGGTTATGAGGCAAATTTAAACAAAAATAAAAAACTTTTTCACTTTCAGAAGATGAAGAATTAGTCTATTTATATAGTGCCTAGATGGCAATCACAAGGTGCTTTTTACAGGTACAGACAAGACAATACCAGACAATCTAGATACATTTACACAGAGCCATGTTTTTACAGGATAATAAATGGAAAAGGAGGCATATGGTAAAACTTCAAACCTGACTGCATTTAAATGAACAGAAAAGCCCTTCTATGTTTGCATGGTTTATGGAGATCAAATCTTTTATAACTAGATACAGCAGCCGCTAATGAGTGGAGAATGAAAAGGAGTTACATTTGCTTAAGCTCCTCTGTAAACATTCCTTACCTTCTGTGATTTTATAGTCTCTACCACCACCATAACAGAAGGAAACAGCAACTGAAACTTCACCAAAAACAGTAAAACTTTAGACAAACGAACAGATCTGAATCACAAAAAGACTTGAAAATAAAAACTTTACATTTAATCTAAATTATCACTGAATTACCTGATCAAGCTTGTAATTCACGTGAGATATTGTCAAATGTGGATCTCCCAAGAACTGAAATAAACACACAAGGTAAATTAGCCTTCTGTTATTTTACATGTTAATTGAGTAACTGTTGTTAGCCGTTTGATGGTTACCTCCTGCTCGAGGTCCAGCAGGGCCTGTCTGTATGGCTGCAGCATCGAGTCCAGCCCTGTGCAAAACGCTCGTAAGTAAATTCCATTAAGTCCCGTCTGGTTCAGCTGGTTTGTGTGGTGTTCCTGCAAAGCACAGTACACAATAATTTTAACAACTTGAGGTGGAGATGCTCACTTTTTAAGATTAGGACATTAAATTTAAAGCTGAATTTGATGCAGTTGCTCCCTGACATCAAGACTCACCTGTTGATGAACGTGACCAGTGTGTTGCTCTATGAACTCAGTGAAGCGTATGTAATCTGAACCCAGTTTACACAGCCGGTTGAGGACACTGGTCTCACTGGGGTGAAGGAAGGGCAGGTCCTGGGACACCTGGACAGGAATATAAAAATTCATGTTAAACTAAAAAAAAAAAAAGACTCAAAACTTTTTAAATAAATTAGCTCTGGTTATAAACAAGACTGTTGATGAAATGTGGGTCAGAGACAGTAAAATTTGACTTTCAGAGGAAGATAAACATAAAATCTCTTATGGAGTTTGTAATAAGTGTTAAGTAGAGATATATTCCTATTCCTTTGAAATACAATTTAAATGTCAAAAAAATTAAAATGTTGTCACTTCTCAGCAAATGTCCTTTTTAGAAGTTGACTTCTTCATCTAAACTCATAGGACTGCAACCACACCCTGCCATTGGATTTTGTTCTAGACATCCCTCTTCAGTTGAGCCCATGTCTTTCCCTCCTTTGCCTCGCTCTCAGCTGATCTCCTCCAGGTCTGCTTTGGCCTTCCAACATTTCTATAACCCTGTGGGTTCCAGTCCAGCACTTGCTTTGTGATGTTATCAACTGATTTGTGAAAGTTCTATCTTATCAAGCCCAATTTTTTTCTTTAACATCCAAGCTGATGGTTGGTTATTGTCCTCAGGTCAGCACTGGGGATCTTCTCAGGCCACCTGAGATGTGGGGGAGACATCTGTTGATGAATGACTGGAACTTATTGGTAATGATGTTGGTTACCTGCCATGTCTTAGATCCACACAGAAATGCTGCCTTCACACTGGTGTTACAATCTTGCTGCATAGTGATTGTGCCAGGGTTCCAGATGAGTCATAAGGTGTTAAAAGCAAACATAGCTTTGTTGATTTGGCTTCTGACATCTTCAACTGCATCATCAAATTCCATTTAAAAAATAAAAGCAGAGTAGATGTCATGTGGAATATGTCTTCTTTCACTTCTGAGTTTTTTGTTTGCTTATTCAAGGACATAAAAATATTGCATTCTGTTCTTCAGATCTCAAAATATAGCAAAAAATATCTAAAACCAAGCACTGTATATCAGCACAGACACCTTATAGCAGCTGTCAGCATGGTGGTGGAGGGCTGATTATTTGGGTTAGTTCTCTGCACCTTGAAAACAATGAGGCCACAAATTTCTCTGTATTACAGAGAATGTTATAGTTTAATGTGAGGTAATCTGTCTGACACACAAAACTCAGTTTAAAAAAACAACAACAATGATATCAAATATAGAAACTAGTCTACAACTGTATGACTGAAAGCAAAATAAAAAATGTTACAATGATCCAGTTAAAATCTAGATCTCAACATGGGTGAAATGTTGCGATGGGACGTTAGGAGGGTTGTGCAGAAACATGTAAAATTGTGTGGAAAATGTGTTTGCCCGCTTCCTGAGTTCATATTTTGTATCAAAGAACTCAAATAGACCTGAAATAGTATTGAAAAGTTGAGCGAGACAAAATGCCTACACAGCTGTAGTAGAAATACACAAGTCATACAGAAATAGATAACTGACTATTTATGCTACTAAATATGCTAGCACTTAACGCCTCAGAAAGGCACAGATAGGTTTTACCTGTAAACCTGTTCGTTTGTTCCATGTGAAGATTGTGCCCGGGTATCCACTTAGCGCCAGTAACAGTTCGTGAATCATTTTAAATAATCTAACTAAAACAGGTTACACAACAGAGGGATTCTCATTCACTGACATAAACAAATCGCCGCCTTCCGGTAGAGTTGTCGCAGGTTGGTTACGTAAACAAAACGTGCCAGGAGATTTATGTTGTTTGGTTCTCAAATACGTTTTTTTTTTTTTTTGTTGTTTTATAATGCCACAAAATACAACTGTGTGCTGTTTCAGTGCGAACTGACGCCGCTGGAAGAGCTAACGGTGATGTTAACATCAATATCTACTAATTATCATCGTAAAAACTTGTAGCGCAGTACGGAATTCTGGGAAATGACGTTTTCACCGGGAAAGTCGCGAGTCTTGCGTCATTATATGGTCATGTAGCTAGCTAGTAGCATCGCAACAGAAGCAGCGTAGTATGTCGTAGTTTTTAATAAAACGGTTCCGTACTGACTTGTCAAGCAATAAAAAGGTCGTTAGTAGATGTAAATATGCTGGATGCCGTGTTGTAGCTCTTGTCGTGTTTTGTGTTTTAGCTAATGTTACGCGGCTCAACTTGTCAGGTAATTGAGTCACTTTGTAGTAATTTGAAAAACATTTAGTGAGCTTAGCTAATCAGCCAAGTTAGCAGTAAAACATTAGCAGTCGGAAACGTAAAGTAGTTGGTACAAGCATTCTGTAGACTTGTTAATCCTTAATAGTTAAGTTCAACGCAGACTTTTGTATTTCACCAATATAAAGGCGAGTTTTAGGAATCACTGTTGTCTCTCCATCAGGGATGGCGGGGCAGATGAGCGGAGACGACGTGTCGGAGTACCTGAGCCAGAACCCGGAGCTGGCTCAGTGGGTTGAGACACTGAGAGGCTACTGTGAGACCAACAAGCAGTGGTCGGCAAGGAGACACTTCATCCTGAGAAACATGGAGGCTTTCCCCACAGTGAAGCCTGGGGTGCCCAGCAGCAGCCTGGACAAACTGCTGTCTCTGTCCATGGTCTGGGCAAACCACGTCTTCCTTGGATGCAGGTACACTGATGGAGCTACATTAAAAACTATTACAACATGGAGAAAGCTAAAGCAAAGGGCTGCCATGTTTATTATGTTAAGATATAGATAAATCATTTTTTTCCATCTATAAACTGCTGAAACTCAATTTATTTCAAAGTATTTAAAATGACTTTGCTTTCTAATTTAAAACATTTTTGATAAGCCTGTATCCTCAGGCACATACAACAAAAATAAACTTGTGCAGTGCAGCACATTAATCTAGTGGTTTCAATTGTTAAGCAAATTTCACAAAAACATTACAATTCAGAGTATAATTTTGCTATTTATGAGTTATAACACACCCCAAGTTGGTTGTTCCCTTCTGAGCTTTAGTTTATAGATTACAGTAGAAATGTATTCTTAATAGCTGTATGATAGTTTGAAACAGTTCAGATGTCTTGACTCTTTACCAAGTTGAAACAGGATGTCACGTTGAAAGCTATATCTAATATTTGTAATTTTGAGATATTTGACTTTCCCAAATCTTTGTAAGGTCAGGAATCCAACAGTAATCAAAGAGCATATGGTTTTTAAAAGAATATTGGAGGATGCAACTCATTAACACTATAACTAATGCAACACAGACACAATGCACATTTTAAAAGTCCAAATATTTGTTTCTTCTAGATATAAAATCATTTTATTAGTAGTTTGTTTTTGCAACATTAATAAAAGTAGATGTATTGTTGGTGAATTACCATGGTTACCAGCCAAGGCTCTCAGAAGATGATAGTTCACGTTCAAGGTTCTTCCCAACATTTACTCACTCAAATGTTTTTTTTAATGTTAGCATGTTGTGCATAGTAGAAAACAAGACAAAGTCGAGGTTCTCAGATTATTTTAATCACCTTCTTTTCCCTCTTCATTTATTAGCTATCCACAGGCAGTGATGGATAAGATCAAGGAGATGGGTGAGGGGATAGTCGTCCTGGATGCTCCTGTTCACAAAACAACAAAAGATGGAATTATGGCCAAAGGAAAGCGAAGCTGTGGAGCTGGTAAAGCAGTGTATATTTTTATTATTGCAGTACATGTAAATTGACATAAATAGTTGGATTTTATATTATAACATAGTTTCTCTTTTTTTCTATTCTGCATTTAAAAAAAAATTAATGTTAATTTGTAAGAATTAACTTGCATTTATAGCCTTTTGGAGGCATTCATATTACTTAAAAGGTATCAGAGCAAATGATGTATCTAGTGCAGGGGTCACTAACAGGCGGACCGTGGTCTCTGTCTGGACCCAGGCGTATATATACATATATACACATATATATATATATGTATGTGTAAGCAGGTTAAGGTGGCGCTGCCCCCGGACCGAGAACCAGGTTGCGAATGCTGATCTGGACCTTTGGCATATTTAGTTGAAGACCCCTGATCTAGTGTGTAATTACACTATTCGCATAAATATGGACAGAAGAGGACAAATATATTTATATTTCAAAGTATGTAATTATCTACAGTGCTGTGAAAAAAGTATTTGCCCCTTACAGATTTCTGCTGTTTTTGCTTTTTTTGTCAGCCATGGAGCTCTATTCATATCATTTTTGCACATCTCATCCCCCAAGCCCTCAGGATCTTTTTTGTTTTTATATCATGACCTCTGACCTTAACCTTAACCAAGTGAGGCATGTAGTGCCTTAAATGTTGTTCTGGGTGATTTTGTTCTTGAATTTCTTTAGATCAGGGCATGATGTGTTGCTTTTTATGATCTTTTTGCCTACTTTATGTTGTCAAACAGCTTCTGTTGAAGTTATTTCATAATTCTACAGGTTTGGCAGTAATCAGACCTGGGTGTGGCTGGTGCCACTAAACTCAACTTTTAGAATAATGTGGTTATTCTCAGTTCTCAGTTAATTCATCATTTAAAGGGACATGAGGGAGCTTTGAAAAACAAACCTCATGAGCGCCTGGCGCTGCGAATAACTGCAACTTTTAGCGGGAGCGTGCACAAATTTCTCACTAGTTCATAAGGGTTCAACCAAAGGCAGCCGGAGGCATGATTCCATAAATAAAAATACATTTTATTAATACAAAAGGAAATATAGTAAAACAATGCCCCGCGACGCACACACACACGATCAGACTGAGGGAGTCAATCTAACAGAGCTAATCTCGCTAGCCGCTATGTTCCAGCTTCCACTGCTGCCTGTATTGCTAAAAGCTTTAATCAGCCGGTGTTCTCGGACACCCGGAGGAGAATTTGAGAAATCTAGCGTGATAGAATCATGCCCCGCCGCATATATTACCCTAGATTTCTCAAATTCACATCACGGAGTGGAGCTCCGTAGCACCCGGAGGTCCGTGCGCAGCAGAGCCGCCTTAGATGCACTGTAAGCGGACTGAGGTCCAGGAAAAGGTTGGGGATTTGCGGCCTACAGTGCCGAGACCATAAACATGGACAGATCGCTGTGCGGTCGCCTATAACAGCACCTTTAGCTCTGTGAAACCCTTATAATCCATCAGAGAGGTTTTCAGCTCTATAAACACTGCCAAATAACACCAGTTTTATGAGAAAAAGCACTGGTTTAGATAAGGAAGTCCGCCATTGACTAGCAACACTACACAAAGGTGCAATACTGCCACCTACTGGATATGCATTTATTATTAATTTTTTAGCCCGAGAACGCGCAGAAGCGTCAGTTGACGTCACATCCGTAGGACAGCACGGGAGATTCGGACCCCGAATTGCAGAACATTTTACAGCTCACAGCCTGTTCAAGATAATGGAATGATACATGGGTGGCCTCATTCTTTTTTATTTAAAATGCTTCATCACTTATTAACCTAAATAAACTGAACATGCAATTATTACTTTTCTTCAAAAGCTCCCTCATGTCCCTTTAACAAGGGGTCAACTACCCTTTCACACAGGGACAGGTTGGTTTTTAATAACTTTTTTCCCTTAATAACTGAAATCATCATTTGAAAATTGCATTTTGGACTTACTCAAACATTTTTTGTCTGATATTGAAATGTATTTACTGATCTGAAACATTTAAAGAGCATATTTTAAGTTCTTTTTTTTTTTTTTATTCTGATAAAACTCTGTCCAAAAATACTATTTGAAATGTTTATTGAGGGTATTTTGTTTTACAATACATTTTTTTAAACCATTTTTCTAGTCAAAAGTGCCCCTTTTTGCAAAGCTTCTAAAAACGCTTTTTTTTTCATATGTGGACCTGTGACGTCAGCTAAGGGAGCTCCTAGCTAGGTGGCGCTGCTTACAGTGTTGTCAGATGTAGATAAATAAAGTATTTGTAGGATAATTTAACACTCTGTACGATCAATATTCCCATAAATATGATCATCTGAGCCCTTTGTTGTGTGGAGTTTGTGTAACAGATGCTTGTTTTAATCATTGTGTTAGATTTTTTAAAGCTAAACTACTTTAACATCTCAGACTGGCACCGCTCTAGTCTGCCAGCTGCCTGCTCGCTGTCGGCGATGAGTTGTTAGTTTTAGGTTAGAGCGCTCTTTAATCGAGTCGGTGTGAATTCATTTGAATAAAAAATGCTAAATTATTATATTTATGAATGCCAATCGCCAGTCTGTCAGGACACTGAGTCAACAACGGGACGGCTTCCTTACCGGTACGGTGACTTCTGTTTGGAGACGAAAAACTCCGGCGGTCCTGGTCTAGTCCAGGACTGGATGTGATGGGAGTCCCACATACCGATGAAAAACATTCAGTGTGACTCTAAACATGCGCCGTTACTTCGATCCATTCACCGGAACCGCTGTTAGCACGCAGCAGCTAACAGGAGCTAACGGGGAGACTTGAGTCTCGTTTCCATGCCAGGTTTGGTACGGTTCGTGGTGGGTTCGTGTCCGGTACCGATCAGCGATTTCATGAGAGCATTTCCTTCAGGTGTCTGACCCTCACCTGGCTGGCGGGGTACAGTAAATCCATGCGGCGATGCTCTCCAGAGGGGCTTCCCGTTCCCAGCGGGGCTACCAAGAGGGTCTTCCCGGCGGGGTTTCCAGCCTGACCCGACACTGTTTCGGTCAGCCTCGAACCATTTAGCTGCATCCTGTGAAACTTTTTATAAACTCTTTCATTTCTTAACAATCCACCTGAACGCAGCTCAATGTTTGGAGCTCTGATGATCAAAACCTGGTGCTAAACGCTGGTATTTTATCCAGACCCAAGTGAGGAGGTGGGTCACGGTCTACAGCTGGACCGACAGGGTACAGCCTTACAGGACTGATTGTTTTTATCTTTTTTTTTTTTTAATCTTAATAAAATAACTTCTCACTATGGTAATAAAATAAAGGCACTCTGGGGGTTTGTTTTGCTCGTCACAAGCAGTGATAAGTGGATCAGTTTTCTATATAGAGAACGAACGGTCTCCCGGCACTGTCGTCACTTCCGGTTTGGTGAAAAAATTGACAATTCTCACAAACGAATCCAAGAGCCCAAATAAGCTGAATTTGTGTAAATTTTTATTCAGAAAAAGTTTCTATTATATTTCTCTAAACATTTGTTTAAGGGAGTGTCTAACTTAAAATATGCTCTTTAAGTAACAAAAATGCCAAAACAGAAGAAATCTGTAAGGGGAAAATGGGCACTGTGTCACCTCAGCAGGGTTTTATTAGCAATCTTTAATGCAGGCTGCATGGTGGCGCAGTTGGTTAGCACTGTTGCCTCGCAGCAAGGAGGTCATGGGTTCGCGTCCCGGCTCTGCGGCCTCTCTGCGTGGAGTTTGCATGTTCTCCCCGTGCTTGCGTGGGTTTCCTCCGGGTACTCCGGTTTCCTCCCACAGTCCAAAGACATGACTGTCAGGCTAATTGGGCTGGTAAATTGTCCTTAGGTGTGAGTGGGTGTGTGGTTGTTTGTCTAGTTCGTCTCTGTGTGGCCCTGCGATGGACTGGCGACCTGTCCTGGGTGTCCCCCGCCTCTCGCCCCTTGACCGCTGGAGATAGGCACCAGCTCCCCCGCGACCCTCTGTGGAGGATTAAGCGGCTACAGACAATGGATGGATGGATGGATCTTTAATGCATAATAACTCTTTATGTCCACATCAAGATAAAAGCTATTGAAATTTCTATTACTTTTTTGCAGTTTTTTATTCATTAAGGAGAATAAAAGTTATAATGTATTGTAAGTTATGTTAACGTTCACCTTTCTAGTCAAATATCAATTAATTAAAAAATAATTCACTGTGTGAATTCCACAGAACAAATTGGGTTTTTGACTGTCATTTTTGAAAAGAGAAAGACCTAAAATAAGCTATTTAATGACATCATCACTTCCCAATCTGCATTCAAACATCATTGACCCACATGGTTGACAAGAACTTCATTTAAGTGACACACAAAAAAAGCAAAAACAGGAGAAAAACTCTGTAAGCAGACATTTTCACAGCACTGTATAACAGAGTTAAATGCAGCATTAGGCTCCATTTTCTAAGCAGTATGACTGAAAACTACAATATTTGAATAGATTTGATAGTAAAATACTGTATATTCTGTGCCTCTCTCTCCACACAGTTTCTGCAGCTTGTTAAATCCAATAAAACATTGCAGCAAGGTTTCACAGTCATTACATTTTTATACTCCCACACCAAAAACTTGAATCTGTTTCTTATTGAATGTTGTTTCTTGTGCAGTAAACCGTGTCCTTCCTGCTGTGTTGTCATTCACAGAGGGTGATGCTGAGAGCTGTGTGAAAAAAGCTAAAAGTGCTCCTAATGAGCTAGAAAGTTGGCCTGCTGGGAGGACCACAGCACGGTCCGGGAGTCAGAAATGTGGGCCTCTTCCACAGGCTCCAGCAGAGCACCAGCCCTTCTTTAACCGTCTCTACAAGGCTGTAGCCTGGAAACTGGTCTCAGCAGGGGGCTTCGGTCCAAACTTGGACCACTTTGAAATATTACGGAGCTGCGTGGAGTCATGTAAACAGACACTGACTTGTGTGTTTGTACCACTGAAGGACATTACAGGCCTCCCCGCTAGTCGTGTACAGAAGGAAGGCCACGTGTGTGAAATCCGCTGCCAGACGGTCTACATGGGCACAGGGTACGGGCGGGACGAGCCCGCTGCCAGAGCCATGGCCTCCAAAGAAGCTCTAAAAGTCTTTCAGGGGCGAAAAGTGACTGTAAAGATCTGCAGGCGGAGGTACAAAGGGAAAGACGTGGAGGATTTAATGCTGTTAGACGAACAGCCTCGGAGTCAGGGATTTCCTCCTGCTCTCAGCTACCCATTTCAGGATGAGCAGCTGGAAGACGGTTCTACATAGAGAACATGGACATTTGGCCTGCTGCAGATCTACTGAAGGAATTCATAACCGCTGGGACCAGACTGTTATTCAACTGAACGTTGTAGTTAACCCTGAGATTTATCAGAGCATCCTGATGTGTCTCCAGATCAGCTTTGGTTTCATATTACAGACAAGCATCTTTGCTAGATCACCAAACAGAAAAACAGCCTTAAAATCTGCAAAAATAAACAAATCTCAACAGAACTAATTTGCATTTCAAAATCAGATTATGGGGAAGGGACATTTGAGTTCAATATCTGGTTAAAATAAAGACACAATAAAACAAACGGCTTCATCTTGACATCAGAGGAGAACATTTTCCATTATTTTGGTGGGAAATAGTTTGTTCATTCCTCCTACCTACAGTTGAATCCACACCCTAGAGTAAACTTTTTCTTTTTTAAATTAACTGATCAATTGCAGATGTATTGATTTACCCAAATTATTGTTTTCTTTCACAGATTAGATAACGTCCCACTGCTTAACCAGTTTATCTGAACAGTTAGAGCAAACTGTATCTCATTTAAAAACAGTCATGGAGTTGTTTTATGAGTCAGCTGTAAATAAAGCAGTTTCTTTTAGAATTGTTCCCATTAACCCTTAGATATCAGGGTTGTTCCCTTTAACAGTTTTTTGCACCATTCTCGTTAATGACCTGCACTTTAATTGGTTTTGAGCAGGACTCTGAAATTTACTACTAGTGCCAATATAAGTGAGTTTTTTTTTTTTTAATTTAACCTAAAAATAAACTTAATGGTGTAAACATTTCTAATTTCTCTGAACAAGATTCGACTTGTGTTGACTGAAGTGTGTTAGTAATTTCAGATCTTCTGTAACAGGAACGTTTTCAGCCATAATCTCCTGATCAGTTCTTTGAAATCGGATGCAAAAGCAGTCCTGTAGTGGAAGACTTGACTTGTTTTGTTTTTACTGGAATTAATTCAGCTTTTGTTTTCTCAGACTCCAGTAGCCATTTTACTGTAAACAGAACTAAACCCTGTGGCTCCTATTTAGTTTCAACGTGAAGGTTGATTAAAAACACTGAGATTTAAGATGTTTAATATACTGCAGTGCCAGTTGTAAGATATTGTTTTAGACGTTGAGTGTGTTCAGTTCTGAAGTGTTTGAGGGTAAAGTGCTGCTGTAACGTGTGATTTGTGTTTTTCTGTTTCAGTCTGCTGATGATGAAAGGGCTTACATTAAAGTGTGAATAACTTCGCTCTTTCATGGTAACGTGTGTTTACACCAATGCTCCTGTTTCTATATATTTTTAAATAAATAAAAAATTAACCAGAAAATGTCCTGTTTGCTTTTTATGTGGTTTATTGTTAATACGAAAGTTTTTTTAATACAAAAACGAGCAAAAGACACCTGATTCTTTCTGTTGCTCATTTTCAGTTATGGGTTATTTAAAGAGACAATGCTCAAATTGTATCACATTAGACCATATGATGGTGTTACAAATCACTGACACCCTAGCTACAAATTTCTGCATATTTTTATGATGTACAGTAGGTAATAAGTATTTGATCCCCCACCAAGCTTAGCCACTTACAAAGAGTGGAGAAGCTTTCATCATAGGAACAACAACAAAACCCCCAGAAAATCACACTGGATGATTTATTAATAATAGATTTTCATTTTAAATCATTACAATTTCGATACAATAAAAAATAGAACTTAATATTTGTTATTAAGTCCAGAGGTCAGATGTTTCCTGTAGTTCTTGACCAGGCTACCATCACTGCAGCAGGGATTCTGACCCACTCCTCCATTCAGATCTTGTCCAGATCCATCAGGTTTTGAAGTGGTTTCTGGGCAACACAGACTTTCAGCTCCTCCAAAGATTTTCTATTGGGTTCAGGTCTGGAGGCTGGCTAAGTCACTACAGGACCTTGATGCTTCTTATGGAGCCTCCTTAGATTCCCTGGCTGTTTCAGGTCATTGTCCTGCTGAAGACCAGCCATGACCCATCTTCAATGCTCTTAATGAGGGAAGGAGGTTGTTGTCTAAAATCTGGTGATAAATGTCTCCATCCATCCTCTCCTCATTACAGTGCAGTCATCCTGTCCTCATTGCAGAAAAACACCCCAAAGCCTGATGTTTCCACCCCTGTCCTTCATGGTTGGGATGGTGTTCTTTGGATTGTTCTCAACTGTCTTCCTCCAAACATGGCAAGGGAATTTATAACAAAAAGTTCTATTTTGGTCTCATCTGACCTCATGACTGTCTCTCAGGCCTCCTCTGGATCGTCCAGATGGTCTTTAGTAAACTTCAGATGCACATGGACATGTCCTGGCTTCAGCAGGGGGACCTTGCTGCAGGACTTTCATCCACAATGGTGTGTAGTGTGTTTCCTTTGACCCTGTGGTCCCTGCTCTCTTCAGGTCACTGACCAGGTCTTCTCCTGTAGTTCTGGGCTGATCCCTCACCATTCTCATGATCATTGATTCTCCTCCAGGTCAGATCTTCATGGAGCTCCAGTCTGAGGGAGATTAACAGTCATCTGGAGTTTCTTCCATTTTCTAATAATTAATCCAACAGTTGTTGCTGCTCACCAAACTGTTAGCCTGTTGTCCTATAGCTCATCCCCACCTTGTGTAAATCTACGATTTAGTTCCTGGTGTCCTTTGGTCTCCATGGTGAAGAGGCTGGAGTCTGATTGAGTGTGTGGATAGGTGTCATTTATACAGGTGTCACACAGTGAGAAATTGGTTTTAAAGTTTTTATTTGCATGATTTTTCTGGTTTTTGTATTAATTTATTGCATGTTTTATTTTTCACTGTTGCATGTGCTTTTAACTTTTTTTGATCACTGTGGACTGCATGATTGGTAATGACTGTCACCTGTGGGGAGGTGGGCGTGGCCAGGAGGAGGCCCATTTAAGTGCCACAGAGGAAAGGAGAACAGATGAAGGACAGAGGCACAGGACTGAGGTGGAGAGGAGGGAGGCCAGGAGGCGTCCCTGGCCCCCGGCCTGGAGATGAGAGAGGCCCCCAGCCTGGAGATGAGAGAGGCCCCCATGGCTGCAGAGAAGACTGAGGACCTCCGGGACTTGTTCCTTTTTAAGTACGTTTTTTAAATCTAATTTTATTTAGTTTTTAGCTTTTATTTTAACTGACGTTTTTTTAGAGAGAAATAAATAAACATTTATTTTCTCTCAGCTGGTGTCCGTGTGCTTTTGGGTTCCCGAGTTGCTGCTCCCCCCTGGTTTAGGCCCTCGGGGTCATGGTCAGACCTTCTGGGGCCCCGGCTACACAGGTAACCAGTTCAAACAGGTGTAATTAATACATTTAACTAAGAAAGCACACATAAAGATACATCTTTGTGACTGATCTAACGGGTTCGGTTCAAAGGATTTTGGAAGGCATTTGTAACGTTAGGAAGGCCAAGAGAGAGATAGTTACACTACCTTATGTCAAAATTTGATGGATGGTGACCTTTGACCTCTATTGTTTGACATCCTATTGTTCGTGACCTCCAGCCACGCCCCCTTGATCTCTATTGTTTGAAACCCTTTGATCTTCCTATCCCCTTGACCTCTATTGTTTGACATCCTATTGTTTGATCTTCCTATTGTGCGAAACCGGTGACCTCTTGACCCCCAAAAACTAAATGTCAAAAAAACTTTGATGTGCGGAGCCCGCCCAGAATATAAAGACCCGCCTATGTCCCACCCCTCCAGGGGCGTGAATCTCCCTGCAGGAACCCACCCCCCTTAAGAAACAGAGACTCATCACCCTGGCATGGTGACCCACCCCTCATGACTCAACACTCTTCCCCCGCTTTCCCACCCATATTGCGTTTCTCTCCCAATCAGAGGATAGAGGAGGAGTTTCGGTTACACTTTAAATAGACCTATTTTGTTCTAGTTTGTTGTAAAAACAACACGGTTACAAGACGGCAGACATAAAAAAAATAGGCTAGCATGGCTTCAACTGATTCTACAACTCATGGCAAGAATCCAACAATGGCTGATGCCTCTACATCTACAACTCTCCACAAGAATTCAACAACTGCCTCTACAACCCAAGAGAAGAAACCGATCGGTCAAACTCCGACCGATGAGCCTTTTCACGGGAAAACTAAAATGCAACTGCGTAGGAGACAAGCGCCACCCACAGAACCTTTGTACCGGCAATGGTCGTTATCGGAATACGGACTGGATGAGTCATGATATTACTATTTCAAGTATGACCGAGGAGAACTATGGTTTAACCAGACCAAAGATGATGATCCACTAGGGCATCTTTTGTCAATAGGGGTTCTCGGTTACAACGACTGGGCAATTCTCCGAGATGTGGTTCCTCGTGACAATGAAGAAGAAGAAGAAGAAGAAGAAGA
>SSNR01000317.1:626598-654461 GCA_006937965.1 Callopanchax toddi | reverse complement strand
TTTTTTTTTTTTTCAAATCATCTTCCAGGTTATTCCATAGTTTTTCTCCATATACTGAAATACACATTTTGCTGTAATGTTGTTCGTACAAATATTCTTTTAAACTCAGACTTCTTTATACTTTTTCCATCATTTGAGATCAAAAACAAAAAAAAAACTTCTGTAACTTCACTGGCAGTAACATCTTTTTAGCCTTTAACATAATTAATAAAGTTTTCAAATTAAACAAATCCCTGAGTTTCACAACTTTTGACTGAATAAAACAATAAACAAAGAGCTAATGTGGTCTCTCTCTCTTTTGTTTGTTTTCATACCAGTTATTCTTTTGTCTTTGCCTCGTATGAGTTTACACATTTTTCCTTGATCTTCCATTTGAACATGTCTTGAACAACTAGTTAGTTCTCTGTCTACAAGGTTCCACCTTTTACTCCCTTTATTGAGATGCACATTTGTTTCTCCTTCATTCTCGTATGTTTAAAGTCTCATTTCCTTCTTTGATTTTCTTTATTCAGGATGAAAAACAAACTTTTGTATATTGTAATAGGTAATGCTTTACTTTGTAAATAACAGCTAGCATTCTTAGGTTGACTACATCCTCAGTTTTTTATATTTTTCACTTTGCAAACAGTTTATTGGTGTGTTCCCTGAAGCCTGTTTTGGGCCTAACTCTAATGGATCTCTTTTGCAATTTGAAAAGGGTTTTGATGTTAGGTTGTTTTTTTTTTTTCATATTTCCCCAAACCTCCACACAGCATGTCAGGTACGTTTTCTGAAAAAAGAAACTAGCAAAAGTAATTCCGCTCTCTAAAACAGGTGACAAACACAGCTTAGATAATGACAGGCTAGTACTATCCCAGTTCATCAAAATATTAGAAAAAACGCTTTACTCAAAGATCGGACGAGTTCATAGACAAAAGCATGAATCAAATTAAAAACTTTACTGACATTGTGAAATTCCTGGCTACACTCTCTGGAAAATAATAATTGCCGAGAATTTCACAATGTGAGTAAAGTTTTTTTAATTTGGTGACAAGTGAGGCAATCAAAAATGTGTGTCGGAGTCTACTACTATGAGAAGGTTTTTTTGGATACTTGTGTAAGTGTGATCAACAGAGGTTTTGTGTGAGAGAGAGAGAGCAAAAGAGAGAGAGAGAGAGAGAGGGACCCCATACCAGTTTTTAAAAATAAAAATGACCTGCTGCACATTGAGGGGGATATATATTGGTATCTCATAAGAATACAGGTTTTGCTTCCTTAGACAATGTAATAAAAAATGTGAGACTTTGAAGAAGAGAAAAGCAAAAGAACCCACTACGTTTATTTCTTTGAAGTTTTAAAGTGATTTCTGTGTGTAGAATAACGGTAGAAATGGTTTAAAGTAACCCCAACAGAAGATTGGTGGGGGATCCTTGATCAATAGATTTTGGAAAAACAAACTTCACTCCCCATCCCCCTATCTAGAACTTTTGTGTAGAAAACACATTTCATTTTTTCCTCACTTAGACTGTGAAAACAAAAACATGGCTTTAGTTTTAAAACTCTAGAAAAGACTTTGGAAAAATGGAAACTCTGCAGTCTCTGTGAGAAACTGGAGACATAGTGCAGCAAAGTAGTTTTTTGTTAGATTGGAAATACTTTAAAGAACATTCTTATGCTTGTACTTTGTAGATAAGTTGTAAAACATCCAATGTTTTATATTTTGTTCATTATCTTTTAGACTTTTAACATTCTTACTATGTGTGTGTGACGGAGAGAGAGAGAGAGAGAGAGAGAGACACAGATAAGGGAAAGGGAGGGTGTGAGTTGGGCGCTGAAGCGGTGTCAAAAGGTCACCATCCACTGACTGGGCCTCAGAAGTAGAACTCAGTGGCTGTGGTTTAACTGACATCAGATCTCTGGGTTCTAACACGAGCTCTGATCGGCTCTAACCAAACAGAGCAAAAGGTTAGATATTCTTACTTGTAATTAATCAGAGAACTTATAGTTTTTAAAAACTATTAGATAAAACAATCTGTGTGTGTGTGTGTGTGTGGAAACTCACGATTTTTTGTTTTTGAGAAAAATAGCTTGTGTAAACTTAGAATAATAAAGTGAGTTTTTGCATAATCGAAACTTTGGATCTGTAAGAAAACTGTGGCTGAAACCTTTTGGATTGCTGATTCTTAAGAAGAAAGTGTTGAAATATATCTGTTTTTGGGGGCGAATGGGGGATGGTTAGCATGGGGAAAAAAGGGAGGGGCGATGGAGAATGGGGAGGGGAAATGCGTGGGGAAGGTGGCCCCCATGGGGGAGGGGTGTGAAATGGGGGGGAAGGGCGGTTCCCTCGAGAGGTGGTTGGGAGGGTCCACAGGTGGGGTTTTTAGATATCCCTCACAGACAAAACATCATTCCAGCAGCGACATGAACGGAAAAGGGTGTCGATCTGGTCGGCGACTTCGTTTATTGCATTTATCCAAGCATCGTACGGGATAGCCAGCAGGACCCTGAACACTCCGCATTCCATATTTACGGTTTCGAGGATGAATAAGTCAAACGGTGTCTTGTCATCGAATTTACGTATACACGCTCGGAAAATCCACTGACCGTTTGTTTCTTTTTTTCCTTCCCAGACTGCGCTGAAAACGAGTTCGGTGTTGTAAGGAAAGTTCAATTTTCTCTGCGGTAGTGAGTCATGCTCAATTTTCACCATTTTCTCTGGGCATATTGAAGGATATTTCATCCGTTTGGCCTCGGTTGGTGAGTCTTCTTCTTCTTCTTCTTCTTCTTCATTGTCACGAGGAACCACATCTCGGAGAATTGCCCAGTCGTTGTAACCGAGAACCCCTATTGACAAAAGATGCCCTAGTGGATCATCATCTTTGGTCTGGTTAAACCATAGTTCTCCTCGGTCATACTTGAAATAGTAATACCATGACTCATCCAGTCCGTATTCCGATAACGACCATTGCCGGTACAAAGGTTCTGTGGGTGGCGCTTGTCTCCTACGCAGTTGCATTTTAGTTTTCCCGTGAAAAGGCTCATCGGTCGGAGTTTGACCGATCGGTTTCTTCTCTTGGGTTGTAGAGGCAGTTGTTGAATTCTTGTGGAGAGTTGTAGATGTAGAGGCATCAGCCATTGTTGGATTCTTGCCATGAGTTGTAGAATCAGTTGAAGCCATGCTAGCCTATTTTTTTTGTCTGCCGTCTTGTAACCGTGTTGTTTTTACAACAAACTAGAACAAAATAGGTCTATTTAAAGTGTAACCGAAACTCCTCCTCTATCCTCTGATTGGGAGAGAAACGCAATATGGGTGGGAAAGCGGGGGAAGAGTGTTGAGTCATGAGGGGTGGGTCACCATGCCAGGGTGATGAGTCTCTGTTTCTTAAGGGGGGTGGGTTCCTGCAGGGAGATTCACGCCCCTGGAGGGGTGGGACATAGGCGGGTCTTTATATTCTGGGCGGGCTCCGCACATCAAAGTTTTTTTGACATTTAGTTTTTGGGGGTCAAGAGGTCACCGGTTTCGCACAATAGGAAGATCAAACAATAGGATGTCAAACAATAGAGGTCAAGGGGATAGGAAGATCAAAGGGTTTCAAACAATAGAGGTCAAGGGGGCGTGGCTGGAGGTCACGAACAATAGGATGTCAAACAATAGAGGTCAAAGGTCACCATCCATCAAATTTTGACATAAGGTAGTGTAACTATCTCTCTAGGCCACAAATGACCTCATATTAGAGCTTGTTTAAACAGAGCAGAGTGACTCAGCTCCTCATTAAAGATGGATGTAGATTTTATACAGATCGTAAACAACCAGTGATTTGTCTTTGTGACATTCATGCATGATATCCTCCCCCAGTTGAACCATTGATGCCTTCAGCCCTCATCAACACAGCTGACCAAACAGCAGTCCAGTCCAGATGAATTTAGCTGGGGGGGCATTGGCTTATTTTAGGGGGGGGGGGGCACAGTAAACAATCTTTTTGGTTCCTATAAATACATAAATAAACATTTAAGTAACCTTTCCAATTGAATAATCATGTTTATACTACAGAATAAACAATAAGCACTAAACGGTAGGGGTGAAACAATACCTAAAACTCACGAGACGAGATATTGAGTTCATGAGAAACGATATTACAATACTGAGTTCACAAGAACGAGACATGACAAGATTTTAATCAAATTTACAAAAATCAAACTATTGTTGCAAATTTTTCTTCTCTCTCTCTCTCTCTCTCTCTCTCTCTCTCTCTCTCTCTCTCTCTCTCTCTCTCTCTCTCTCTCTCCTGTCTCACCATGGAATTTAGATTTTAAAGGTGAAGAGGAGCTTGAACTGCTTAAACTGAGCCATGATATTAAACCTACAGCCTGTTTAATATAGTGGAACATTTTTTAGTCAGTAAAAATGGTTAAAAACTGCCTTTAAAAAAGTGCAGAGGACATGTCCCCCCCCCCCATTATGTCCAAGTGTCTCAGCTCTCCAATGTTGGTATTCTGTCTGTTTTCTCAGTTTTTTTAAATCAGTTCAGTTAAACTTCACTAAAACCTGAAAGGATTTGATCATTATTAGAAAATAAATGCAAAGTTAGAGAAAACCTTTACTTTATATAATAAAACTGTGTTTAATTCTGATAATACAGCGTTTCATATAGAGTGTTTTCAGGTGGACTCTCTGGTTTTTGGCTCCATTTCTCCTCTCCCGTCTCCAGGGCAGGATTATGATTGTCGGGGGCCCTGGGCACCAAATATTTAAGGGTCCCCCCACTCCGACCTCACCCTCAATGGGAATATTAGGAATGTTGTCAATTAAGCGCAAATGATTTGTGGTGCCCCCCCCCCACACACACACACACACTGCAGAAATGAACAACAATACAGTATTTGGCAGTGTGTTTCTTACGTCTTTGTATATTGATATACAACCCTAACCCAATATAATAGTAGTCTGGTATTGTTGCAATTATATTCTACAGAAAATGTTATAAAGACACTGAGTGTTCTAAAACAGAACTCACCAACCTTTTCCAAGCTGAGATCAGTGCTTAACTGAGGGCTGAGATCTACCATTTAAAATGATCATTTATAAAACTCTGTAAATTAAATTGTGAAAAATGTTTCTTTCATTAACAAAGTTAATTTTAAAGTGATAATATGCAACTTTTTCATATTTTTAAATCTTTTCCTTGAGCCAGTATGTTCTAATATGACCCTTTACAGAGTTAATGAAAAGTCACTTAGCCCCATCTGGTGATTACAGCCGGAATACCACGATTGCAAGATCTCCGTCGCCGTCACGGTACCCAGGAAGTCACGTGTCTCACGAGGGTTAGGCTAACCCAAAGTGCTAGCTGTTATGCTAGCACTGGAGTGTTTTTAGCTCATGACTCCTGCTTTTTTTCAATCTCTCCCTGCTTGAACACAGCTGATTTCTTTGAAAGAGTAAATAACCGCTCCTGTAGAAAACTATGAAGGCTGAGGAGACTTTTCAACAGGTAGATATTGGCGTTTAGAAGATGAAACGATCTGGTAACTTGTTTAATGCAGTAATTTAAAACGGACACCAGAGGGAGCCCAAAACAAGCAAAACTGCATATTATCACTTTAACAACTGTAATTCAGATTATTATTTTCTTGTTGTGAAAGGATGATGTTAACTGAAATATGACATCACTCTCCTAAAATCTACAAAAAGACAAAATGTATCAGAGACGGCAGTAAATAAAGGTTGATCAATTTCACACTGAAATCATCAAAGGGCACAAAATGTCACAAAAACAGGAACCAGTCAGTATTTGACACCCAGACTGCTGCTGGTCCTCAAACCAGTCAGAACTTCAGAGAAACATCAAGCCTTAATCTGATGCTTCTGGTTTACAGTTCATCTGACAACCTGAACTCAGTCCTGTGTTTTGTTAAGGGACAATATGAGCTGAACTTCTTCAATCAGCCAAAAACACATGAATCTAAATCTGCTGGACTCCAGTAACTAACCAGGTGAACTAGTTAACTAACCAGGTGAACTAGTTAACTAAACAGGTGAACTAGTTCACATTGTTTCCACTAACAAGTTCAGAACAAGGAAAAAAACTGTAACCAGACTGAACTCAGTGTTTCATCTAAAACTGTATAAAAGCAGTAAATCAAGGTGATGCTGACTGGACTCCATCAGTTTCATCATGGTTTCATTTAGATCAGGTCTGAGGGAAAACCAGATCTGGATCCAAACCCATCCAGGTCTTTGTTACTCAGTGGCAGGACGGCACTGATCTGTCAGCTCAGCGCAGAGATGCTGCATCTGGCATGCGTGTCGAGTGTTGAGCCAAAAACGAGCCAAACGCACAGAGCAGGACGCACAGAGCAGGACGCACAGAGCAGGACGCACAGAGCAGGACGCACAGAGGAGGACGCACAGAGCAGGACGCACAGAGGAGGACGCACAGAGCAGGACGCACAGAGCAGGACGCACAGAGCAGGACGCACAGAGGAGGACGCACAGAGCAGGACGCACAGAGCAGGACGCACAGAGCAGGACGCACAGAGCAGGACGCACAGAGCGCAAACGCTCCAGCTTGGCCACTGATCTCGGTGCGTAATGCAATCGGAAGCCCTGGCCTCAGTCTGTCTGTTGTTCACGTTCTTCTGACGTACGGAGGATTTGTCACTGGCCGCGGTTATATTTGATTAACACTAGCATGAGCTAATTCCACAGTGAAGATGATAAGTCAGCCAAGGAGATGGACAGGGAAGATAAAAATGATCATGAGTTTATTACAAGCAGAATGTAATATACAGGGAGTGTAAAGTTCACAGCAGTGCTGCTATCCAACAGCTCAAACACACAACTCAGTTTCACAAACTGTCAATCGATAGTCCAGGGGTTTGTGGAAAAATCCACCTCCAGTTTATGGAGCTTCTGAGGCAGCAGAACAGACTGAATTGTATTAAAAGCAAAGCAGAAATCAAAGGAATGATTTTCACTGAGCTGCCTGCTTTGTCCGGACGAGAGGAGGCTCAGACAAATCCCTGCATCTCCAGCCCTGGAGCAACCCTCCCTCTGTCTACCCTTCAGCTCACTGAGCAGAATCTTCAATATCTCCCTATAGGCCACCTTCTTTACACTGGTGTTCTCTGCACACAAGTTTTTTTCACATTCTGGTACACAGATATTTTTGTATTGATGTAATTTCCATGTTGCTCATAAAGAACATAAAAACCTGTCCTGAAAGCATCCCTGCTGAGTTTCTTCAGCTTCAACACCTCTTCACACAGTGCTTCAGATTCCAAATTGCTGCTGAACATTGAAGTAGAAGTGAGAAGTATCAGTCTGTCTTTTCCTAATAGGGCAGAGGAGCTGCATGCACCCTGCCAATACCTCAGTCATACATCTGCCCTCTGGTCTGTTTTTCCTCTGCATTAGTCAACGAGAAGCACAAACATGACTCCAACTGGTCTCGTCTCATCTAGATTTCAAAGATCTATCCTTCTGATTTGTCCACGAAGCTGATATAAATGTTGCGCTGACAAAAACTGGAACCTGGGATTTCTAATCAGTGTTTTACCTGCACATGAGCTAAACAGCCACACGTGAACCTTCTAGAGTCACCATTAATCAGGTTAACAGAAAATGTCAAGGTTTACCACTAGAGGGCAGCAAAGTTAGCAGTAAGAAGTGAACTTGTGCTGTTTTGCCTTCATGAGTGATTCTGCATTACCAACATTTTTCTCTGGAAACAATTAATTTTCCCAGATTTCAGTCACTTATGATGCATTTTAGCTAGTTTTTCTATCTAATCTAATATTGTTGGAGATTTTCTGAATGTTTGTCTTTTCTTTGCAGTTCTTATCAAGCTGTTCCATGTTTTGCATGTGTTGTGTTAACTGTAGACACTTTGACTCTACCTCTAGTGATTCATGGAGTTTTGTAGTATTTTATAGATTTATCTTTGCTGTAGTATTTACAGTCAGTGCTTAGTGATATTTTATTTCTGAAAACGTTGTTGTACATGTGATGATTCAGATGCATTATGTTACCATGTAACAGATTATTATGTGTAAGAGAACAAGATTTATGATTTTAAAAAGTTATTATTTGTACAATATTTTTGCAGCTAATGCTCCTTTGTAGCAAAAGCACATGTTAACTGTATCATGCTTTAGAGTTTTTTGTAGTTTGGATCATTCAGACATAGACAGTTTATTTTGTTTATAGTTTGAGATATGTGTTAATTTGAGATAAAGATAAAGAAAAATTATAGGAGGCTAAATAAATAAAAGGCTGGCAGGAAAATATGTTTGCAAGAGTTGATAAGAGAAAGATGATTCTCCTGAGGAGGAGAGAGGACTTTTTGAAGACACTGCCCTACCCATCATAACTTCCTCTGGTGTTTCATGACGTCTCAAAATCCAATAAAAGATGTTTAAAGCAGAATGCAGCTGAATACAGGTGCTGGTCATAAAATTAGAATATCATGAAAAAGTTGACTTATTTCAGTAATTCCATTCAAAAAGTGAAATAAATTTGGGATTTTCATTAGTTACAGCAAAATCAGCAGTGCTAAATCAACACTAGAGAGTGTATAGTGGACTCATATACACTAGTGATTTGCTGTGATCAAAATTTAAAGAAATAAACATTTGAAATATATCAGTCTGTGTGTAATGAATGAATATAATATACAAGTTTCACCTTTTGATTGGAATTACTGAAATAAATCTTTTTCATGATATTCTAATTTTATGACTGTAAATGAGCTCAGAGATGCTGATTATTTCTGATCAGAATAAAATGATCTATCATTTACAGATGGGTCCTTAAAAAATAACATCAAATCAAATAAAGAAGTGACTAATCAATAACATCAATAAAATGTCAATAAATAAATAAAAACAACTCCAGGAGGTTTCCCCTCAGAGGTCAGTGAGTGCAGACTGGAAACCAAAAAGTCAGATTATAAAATAGCCTGAATTCGCGTGACGTGATTCAGATGAATTTAAAGTCTGAGTCCAGAACGTCACTCAGCTCCGACAATACAGTAATAATGACAATAGGGTGGGAAAGGGACCCAGATCACTTTGGCATGCTTTAAAGGTTGGTATGCAGTCTAAACCTGAAACCTTAAAATAAGTAAAAGTTTTAAAAGTTTTTTTTAAAGTCCTATAAACATCTCCAATGACACTCAATGCCATTCAGATTACCTGATATTTTAGTGAGTGTGCTTTAGAGGGTTAAAGAAAATTTAGATGAAAAATTTAACACATTAACAGAACTAAAATAATAATTTGATAATTTTATGCCAATATACTTATAGCTTTACAGCAACTCCAGAAAACAGCTTATTATTATATTTCTTTTAAAATTATTATTATTTTAATTCAATTAGAAGCCAGCTGATTCCAGGTCATGATGTAAAAAAACCTAAAGATGGAAGATTAATTTAAAGGTGATGTCTTCTAATTTAATTTAATTGTTTAAATGATTAAATCTTTGTCAACAAACCTGAGCAAAAATCCAATTCAGCAAGAAAATCTGTCAAAATTTAATGGCATGAAATTCCTCCACATATCCATGTGCTTTATACTCAGACACAGTTTTGTATAAATGGATATGACCACAAACATAAACCATTAATCAGTCTTCTTAAAAATAGATTTATTCACATTTTTATATTTTTTATTTACATTTTTGTATATTTTATATATTTTATTTACATTTTTATATATATTTAGATTTTTTTTAGGAATGTGATCAAACAAAAAATATAACAAGTACAAGTGCAAACAACTATTTTAAGATTAGCAGTGACAAACATTAGTTTAATTTGAGGTGTTCTGTCAGAGCAGACCTGAAAAAGACTAAAAGTTCATTTTTATTCATTTATTTATAATCTATTTCAGATTAGTAGGATCTCATATTGTTTGAATATTTATTTGTTGAAATTTGAGAATATAAGAATTTAATTTTTCTTTCAAATAAGTAGCTAAAAAAAAAAAAAATCCCAATTCAATTTTATTCTCCATAAATAATAAAAGCAGAATGAAATCTTATTGTACAAGGAGCCAAAATCCTGTTTAGGAGACTCCAGGAGGATATTTAATCATCAGTGGTTCTTTAATCCCACATTAATGTTCTAACTGATTTAATTAGGTTTGACCAGTCACCTATAGAATGTGTTCAGCTGGATGAGGCTGTGTGAAGGAACAGTGCTATACTGCTATAAACTGCTATAACTGGAGAATGAATGAATGAATGAATGAGCCTTTAAAAAATAAATAACAGGCTGATAATGGTGACATCACATCACATGAAGCTGAGACACATCAGGACCCAGGTCCAGTGTTTAAACATTGTTCCTACATGTTTCATTCCCCTCCCTCCCTCCCTGCCCTGAGCGCTGTTGTCTGCTGCTGATGTATTGAACACTTTGCAGCCAGCGTCATTCTCAGAGAGCGCTCTCTATTTCAGACTGTATCATTCCTCACTCGCTTTGTGTCTCCATCAATCTCTTTCTCAATCATCGTCAGCCTCTTTCTCTCCGTCAGCCTCTTCCTGCTTCTGTCAACATCTCCATCTGTCATTCTGTCAAATTACCACACACAAACAAACGGCCCTGCTGATAGGCAATCGCTGCAGGTTCAACGTGTGTGGGTGGGGGAACGCTCTTGTCCACATATGCAATCTCTATAGGAATCAGCTGTAATTCCCAGAGGAATCAATAACAAATCCTTGCTGTCTGCAGAAAGTATTGCCGCTCAGGAATAAGATAAACAGTCTTTTCTCCGGCTAAACCACAAAGTTTCTTACTGTCCACGGTGTTTGTTTATGAAAGAGACTGGTGCAAATGCTGTCTCTCTCAGACGTTAGCTGGTCTTTAAGAAGCCCTCCTCTCCTCCACTCATTACCTGTATAAAGGCACCTGTTTGAACTGGTTACCTGTATAAAGACACCTGTCCACACTCAACCAATCAAACTCCACCCTCTCCACCATGGAGACCAAAGAGCTGTCTGAGGACACCAGGGACTAAACTGTAGATCTACACAAGGCTGGGATGGGGTACAGGACAACAGGCTAACAGCTTGGTGAGAAGCAACAATTATTAGAGAATGGAAGAAACTCCAGATGACTGTTAGTCTCCCTCAGACTGGAGCTCCATGAAGATCTGGTCTGGAGGAGAATCAATGATCATGACAAAGTTGAGGGGTCAGCCCAGAACTACAGAAGAGGACCTGGTCAGTGACCTGAAGAGAGCAGGGACCACAGGGTCAAAGGTCACCATTAGTAACACACTACACCATCATGGATTAATCCTGCAGGGGGTCCTCCTGCTGAAGCCATGTCCAGGTCCAGCTGAAGATTACTAAAGACCATCTGGATGATCCAGAGGAGGTCTGACTGGGAGGAGGTCATGAGGTCAGATGAGACCAAAATAGAACTTTTTGGTATAAAATCCACTTGCTGTGTTTGGAGGAAGAAGAAGGATGAGAGAACACCATCCCAACCATGAAGCACGGGGGTGGAAACGTCATAGATTGAAGTGTTTTTCTGCTATGAGGACAGGATGACTGCACCGTATTGAGGAGAGACATTTATCCCCAGATTTTAGTAAGTGTTCAAAAATTACAGACTTCTCCATTCTTTGTAATTTGGAAAATGTGAACAATTGTCAGTGTGTCAACTAGTAATAGGTTTCCCACATTAAAACACAGTTTAATAGACACAAACTATTAGATTAACACCAACAAGGTGATTCCCAAAGAGTTATCAGCTGAAAACCTGTCACAATCTCCTGAGACCATCTGGGATATTGACTGTAATGAGGTCTGTCCCAAACAGCTAGAGGGAAATGAAAACCCCTCTCCAAACCAAAGGTCTGCCCTCATTAGCTGAAGGATGACACAGCTCCCAGGTCATGAGTTAGCTCTTTGGTGGATTTGTTCCAGATTTGTGTTTCCTGTCTCCTTTACATTTTCAAGGTTAGCAACATTGTTCTACACTCGTCCGTTTTCTATAGAAGTTTAAAGAACTCTGATCTTGGTAGTGGTCTTGTAGCAAACAGAAATGGAGTGAAAAAGCAGCCAAAGATAAACTCTTAAACATCTTCAGAAAGTCTGAAGGACTATTCATCAACACCACTCTAAAACCGCAAGAAAGTCTGGCTCCCTGGAAGGAAAATATTAAGAGGTGAGGACATTTGCACAGAATTGTAAGTCACTCATCTTTATTTGCTGCCAGTTCGAGGTGTAATACATCCTGAGAAATGTTAGAGTCCAACACTTTGGTGTCTCCATGGATTTTGGATAAACTGTTTAAGGTTTCTTTGCTAGAAAAAAAAAGAAGACAAAATAAATCTTTCATCAACCCTTTTGGTTTATTTTGTTTGGTTAACATAAACATTCTATGCAAACTGAATGAAATGGCTCATTATACGCTCTGGTCTAAGAACGGAAGCTGAGGATTGAAACTGTCGGGTTTGAACAACGTGTGTCCTCAGATCCAATCTCTAACAGAGTCTGAGGTCATTCTCAGAGGAATTAACAGCAAAGCCTCCCTGTCTGGAAAAAATATTGCAGTTCAAGAAAAAAGACAAATGGTTTTATTTACAGCCAAACCATAGATGTGTCTGAATATCAAACACCTCTCTCATTCCTTTAATCACTGCTTTAAAGTCTCTTTTATTAAACTTGGGGGAAAACTTGAAGCAGAGATTTTTCTTAGGTTTATAAAAATATTGTCACAGTGTGTCTTTATTTAATTTAGCAGTTCAAAGAATGGTGATTATATAAGATAAAAGTCTGTCCTCTACTGGGTTAAAATGTTCTTAGAACTGCTTCATTACTCAGTTTTATTGGCTCACAGCAGAGATGATTTCCCAAACACCAAAAGCTTATGATGAGTCAGCGTGGCTCGAGCACATCAGGCTGCTGCTGCTGCTGAGAGACGACGAGGACAAGCCTGGTTAGGGGCGACAATGAAATGAACCTTTACAAATACAAACATTTAACTCAATAAAATCACTCTCTTTTCTGTTTTTATTATTGATGTCAAATAGCAACATGAAAAGCACATTTTAACACAGAACTGGAACATAAGGTGTAAATAATAAAGATACTGTAGTTATGGATGACTTTCCTTTAGCTGCTGCAGATTCTGGAGACATTTTTCAGACGAGCTCACTGTGAATTATTAGTTTGATTTAATAATATTAAAAACAGCTGAGTTTGTAGTTACCGCAAAAACATTTAGTATAGATAGATGATAGATAGATAGATAGATAGATAGATAGATAGATAGATAGATAGATAGATAAACAGATGAATGGATGGATTACTCAGTAACAAATGTGATTTCAAAGAGCAGTCTAAAACAAGTACAATCAGAGATTTTAAAAATGACTAAAAAAGTTTAAATGCACGCACGCACGCACATACACACACACACAGGTCTTTTGAGCCAAAAAATGAACAGATCAGCAATACAAGTTTTGCACAGATAAGTTTTAGATTTACAAGTCAAAGATCAGGATGATAATTTAGAAAACAGAGGAAATTGAGACTGAATCAAAATAACAAAGAAAAAGTTTATTTAACATTAAGAATAAAAACAAGCCAGTCACAGAAATAAGTCACATGTAATTTATCTCTGATCAGGATAATTGATCTAAATATGACTGTGAGCATATTGTGAAGAACATAAAACACAGTTACTGAATGAAAATCCTAAAGTCTCATCCAGTCATCTGAGCACCAGAATCTAATCAGGGTTTCTGTTCTGCTCTGAGGGATTTTCAAATCTCTGTTCAGGAAGACATAAAGAAAACAAAAAAAGACAAGGACAAACTGGAATTAAAATTAAAAATCAGAAGGAGGACTCAAAATCTAATATAATGGTACTAAAAATTGAACATTCAACACAAAAAAAATAGTAAAAATCTGTATGCACGGGGCAGGTTTTACTGTAAATGCATCACAACCAGGTGTTCCAGGAAGATTACAGAACTAGAAGCTTTTTACAGAAGAAAAAAATCTACATCCGTCAAACAAACACCAACTGTAAAAGCTGAAAAAAAGTAAAGCTGTTATAAATGTGTCACTCATAACCTCCAGCCTTTTGAACATTTTCAATGAGCTGCTCTCAGTAAAAGAAGCTTTAACTGATAAATGTCAATCCAGTTACTAAAAACAACTTTAAAAAGCTGCTGACATTTTTATCTACATCAAAACTGATCAAAATAACCCAGAGTTTACTTACAGCAACTTCTTCACACAATACTGTAAGACTTTGAAGGATTTTCTGGTGAAAATTCCTGTGATTGTACATCCAAACACCTCATTCTGAGTAAATGTAACTTAAATGTGAAAACTTGAATTTTAGCTCCAACGATAAATGAATTAGAACTCAATAAAAAACCAAAAGTTAAAATAAATCTCAGAATAATCAGATAGGCATGACGATGAGATTTCAGGCAACATTTAGTGCAAAAATGTTAATTTACCTAATTGATCATTGATGTTCATAAAGTTAACTTTGCCTGGTTTATTTCTGTCCAGTTGGATGTTT
This sequence comes from Callopanchax toddi, assembly GCA_006937965.1. Taxonomy (NCBI): domain Eukaryota; kingdom Metazoa; phylum Chordata; class Actinopteri; order Cyprinodontiformes; family Nothobranchiidae; genus Callopanchax; species Callopanchax toddi. The sequence goes on along the minus strand of SSNR01000317.1, from coordinate 639,927 downwards.
AAATGCTTTAAAAAAAATCAAAAATGAAACTGTACAGTTTAGTTCTACATGACCTTTTCCGTTTATCTCCTAGAAAATCCATTTTTATCATCATAATGAAGAAATCACTTTCTATTGGTTTCCAGTTTTATTTCTTACAAACTTAACCTAAAATGGCCAATTATGTGGAAATATTTTGATGTGTCACAAATGTATTTTTGAGCTTTGATAGATTGAAAGCCTGTGTTTGTGCGTTCATCCTCTGGATGAGTCTGGTTCCTTCAGAGTGAACATTCATGCTTGAAAGACGATGAAGCCCTTCCGCTCTGGACACTCAGTGACCTTATAGTGACTCCATTAGTCAAACCATCAGCTTCTCAGAGCCAAGAAGTTTGTCAGAATTTTGCTTGTGTTTGATTATTTAAACCAGCTGACCTTTCCTCTAAACAGTGTCAGACAAAAATGCTAAAAGCACTCACATGAGCTTTCACACACCTCTCATCTACATTTCTGTCATTACTTGTCAATAAGCTTTGGCCTTGGAGTAAATTGAGTCATTAGACCAGAGAGAGCTGACCTGTGTCAAGGCCTGGGGAGTGTCGGACCCAAAAACTCAGCCAACGCACAGAATGAAGCAAGTTTTATTAGTGTGAGGGCTGTGCTGCTCCAGATGCCACTGGAACGAAAGAACAGATAATTAGAGATCTCTCACCAAGGGTACACAGGAGGCGTAGTCATGTGAACAGTCCAGGTAGGTACACATGGGGTCAGATAGCAGGGAAGCACCAAGGTCCAGCAGGCAGAGAGGAGTCAGAGATCAGGCAAGGGTCTAGAACCAGCAGGTCCAGATCTGTGGGGTAAGCTGGCTGCAGCAGGCAAAGGGCTGGAGTCCTGGGAGCAAAAACAAGGTAGAAATGTCAGAGCTTGACTTGGCTTGATAAGGCTGGATATCGTCTGCAAGAGCATCAGATAATCTGGCACAGAGCTGTGGCTGGAGGGAGCTTATATCATGGGGAGCACAGGTGGAGATGATTAGACAGGCAACAGGTGAGCGTGGTTAGGTGGTGTGCAGCAATGCAGAGAGGCAGGATCATGACAACCTGTGGTTAATCGTACACCTGAAAAGCTTTTATAATGAAGTCCTACCAGTTAAAGCATTGTCTGTCCTGGTCAGTGAGGTTAGGTTTCATTTTTGATTTTGTACCTTTGTTTAGGTTTATTTAAGATTTATCTTGAGTTTATTCTACCATTTGTATCTGTCAAGTTATGCCTTTAAATTCAGTTATTTGCACCATTTTCTGTTTTATTGTGAAAACCCATGCTCTCAACCACGCCAGCATTTTAGTGGGTTTTTGTTCTGTTTTCCTTTTCTTTCTTGAGTCCATTTATTGGTTTAGTCCCTGGTTGCCATAAGTAGTTTTGTCATTATTATTTACTTGTTAAAGGTCCCTGGTTACTTTGATTAAGTGTGATTTATTTTGTATTATTTGGTTTGGGAAGGGGAACATTTTTAAAGAACAAAGAACTATTAGTTGTTTTTTAACTAGTAAGCCAAGTCAATAAAAACCTTTATATTTTGCTACCTCTGTCTGGGTTCCTTTTGTACCAACTCAACCTTGGGTTATTTGGTCATTGTGGTGTAATTTAGGGGCCTCTAGCCTTGCCCATGGTCACAAATTGGTTGAGAGCTTATGTATTCTAAGAAAAAACAACTTGATACCCAAAAAGGAAACCGTTTTGTAGCTGGATATATTTTGTAGTATTAGGTCTTTTAACACTTAATAAAACTGTATTTTTGGGTAAATTTCATGTTATGGTTGATTTCAATGATCAATGGTAATAAAAATTCTTTCTCTCGACAACAGACCATCCACCCCGTATTCCCAGAGCGTCCCCCACAGGTTGCCTCTGGGAACACACTCATAATTCTTCTCCAGATCCACAAAACACATGTGAATTGGTTGGGCAAACTCCCATGACCCCTCTATCACCAAGGTAAAGAGCTGGTCCTTGGGTCCATGGGTCCATTGGTCCATGGGTCCATGGGTCCACGGCTAGGACGAAAGTCACATTGCTCCTCCTCAATCCAAGATTCAACCAGACTGTCCTCTCCAGACCTTGAGTAGACCTTTCCAGGGATTCTGAGGAATGAGATCCCACTATAGTTGGAACAGACCCTCAGGTCCTTGTTTTCCTCCCTGGTCTTCCATTCCACAGGATGGACTGGAAGTCTCTCTCTCTGTTGTTTTTGATATGTTTGTAGAATGGGTGGACTGACCTCTGAACTATTTAAACCACATGTTCAACTGCAACTCTTCACTTTATTCGTTATATTTATATTTACACCCTGAGTAAGACTTAGGTTGGGTGGATGAGATTCGTTCTGAGATGCTTAAGGCTCTGGGTGTTGTGGGGCTGTCATGGCTGACATGAGCCTGAATAATCAGTTTGATTCAGAACTTCAGAAGTCGTGACTAAATACTGGAAGGATGTTATTAATCAGTATAAGTTGACAAAAAATGCTTTAATATTAAAAATGGGCAACAACTAAGATCTGCAGGTCAGGTCCTGTCTCTGGCTCATTTCATGAGAGAAGATATTTTAATGTGATTGTAAATGTTTCATCTTTATCTATTTAAAAGTAAATTGTGTTTTTTTCAAGGTGCTTTAAATTTGTGGTGATTTCAGAACAACAGAAGTTTAATTGTCAAACAAACTGGAAAATGGAATTTTTATTGTGAATAATTAAACATTAGCTCACATTTTTACTGGTTTGATCTTAACCCAGAGTGTGTTTAAGATATTGTAACATCCATCCATCCATCTGCCTGTCCATCCATCATCTATCATCATCTATCATCATCCATCCATCTGCCTGTCCATCCATTCATCCATCTGTCCATCCATCCATCCGTCCATCCATCCATCCATCCATCCATCCATCCATCCATCCATCCATCCATCCATCCATCCATCCATCCATCCATCCATCCATCCATCCATCCATCCATTCAGAAAGTCCAGATCTCCCTCTTCCCAGGTCCAGATTCAACTCCTCCTGAAGTATCTCAAGGCGTTCCCAGTCCAGAGAGGAGGTAACCCCTTCAGTGGTTTCTGGGTCTACCCAGTGTCTCCTCCCAGAGCCCAGAAAACCTTCAGAGGCATCTTTGTCAGAAGCCATAAGCACCTCAGCTGACTCATTTTGATGTGGAGGAGCAGCATCTGACCTCCCTCAATACCAGAGCTCCTCCCTTTAAAGCTGAGTCCAGCCACCCTACAGAGGAACATCATGTCATCAGCTGGATTGTGTTTGTTTGATCCAAATCTCATGACCATAGTAGAAGATTGGAAGGTACCTGCAGTAAATCCAGAGCTTTTCTTTTCTTTCCGTCTTCTTCTTTACCACTAAAAACCAATGCAATGCCTTCAGTACCCCAATCTGTCAGTTCTGTCTCGCTCCATCTTATTCATGAGACACTAAGGTCACTGCATAAGGATCAGTCTGCTCTCAACACCTGCAAGCTGCTCTCTTCCTATTCCTAATATGCTTTAACTTTATTTTTTTTGTTGCTCTAAAATTAATCTCAACTTTAAAACCTTTTTTAAAAGTAAATCTTCTGATGAAGGCTTTAGGAAACATTGCATTCTGTAAAAACATATTTCAGGAATATGTTAAGTTTCCTGCTGCATTGTGGGAATCAGCTCCTTTAGTTTAAAGATGATGTTTAAAGATTTCCTTTGAATTTATTGTTATTGTTGTTTCTGGCTGAAATCTGAAATCTCAATTGTCATAACTGGAAAGTGTATTCTGGATTTAATGTTCAAACATTCATAGAGAAGATGGTTAGAGTAATCTTTAGTCATGATCACTCAGGACTTAGCTTTACGCTCATTCTGCAGAAGGACAAACTGTTTGTGTTGAAGAACTAGAGCTAATGTCAAGAAGAACTCAAATCTTTTGCAACATTCAAAAGCCTTCAGTGTATTTTGTCAGCGCTGAGACTGAAACCTCTGTGAGGTAAGAGCATCCTGCTATCAGTGTCAACTCTGCAAATGTTTTGAGCAAACTGGAACTTTGAAGCTGAAACTCGCTTTTTAGACTTGGTGTTCACTTGCCACAAATTAAAAATAGATTGTTTTCATGTGGTTTCAATTAAGCTTCTTTCAAACACGTTGTCGTCAGCAGCCTGAAGCTGCCCCTGTGAAGATGAACCAGAAGCTCAGTGTTTCCTGGCGAGCTGACAGCGTGACTGAAATGTGACAGTCACTTTTCTGGCTCCTATCTGCTTCCTCTGCGGCAGAAATGGGTTTAATTTTAAACCCCTGTTATTTTTCTGAGCAGCCTGACCACCCTGAGGAGGCGTGACGTCACTGATCAAACGTCGACTCCCTCTGAAGACAAAAACAGGAACATTCTGAGTGGTTTCATGGTTTTTATATAAAGAATCTAGCAGCTCCAGTGCTTTACAAAACAAGAAGATTCACAGTTTATTAGTCACACAAAACATTCAAATATGAAACAAACTGAAGGACAGATGTGCTTCCATTATATTGCTGGTCAGACTTTACAGTTTGGATGTGGGATTATTTGGGTTCTACCAACATGGATTTAGATTTTCTTTCTACAAATATATGGTGGATCAGAATATTTACAAGAACTTTAAGGAATATTGAAAATACTCTCATCATCTGACATCCTCATAGACTCCTTCTGTTTTATATCAAGGGGTTTATATCATAAAACGTCAACACTGTTTTAAGGTTGGGCTCCTCAGCTGGACCTTTTAAAAAAAATTACAAAGGGATCAGGTGAGAGTTTGTTTTTTGTTTGTTCCTTCTCTCTGTGTACATTCACATCCGGAGAGGCTCATAAGCACTTCAGCAGGAAGAAGTTGCAGAACGCTCCTCGGGGACAGTCGCACATCTTTCCGATTCGAGCGCCTTTCCTCACTGCGCACTGCTCCCCAACGTCACACTGGGGAGGAGAGGAGGAATGGGTTAGGTCTAAAACAATATAGATGTGTTGGTGGTTCTAAAAATAAATGTTTAAATATTTGTGTACGTACTGTTGGAACTTGTCCGAATTTCTTTTCCCACGCCGGCAGCCGTTTGGTCTGCAGCTTTTCAAGAACTTCTTGGAGAGCTCCGAGCTGCCAGGAGAGAAAATATAGAAAACATTCATTATACTCTAAAGGGTTCCAGAACGATAATCGATTGTAGTCTGTAAAAATAAATCTAAATGGTCAGCTTTTAGTTTAAATCATATTTAAAATCCAGTGGCGCACAAAAGATATTTGGCACAAATATGTGAGATTATGTGAGTAAATGTACGAAATTCTTGTGTTTTTCTTAATTTAGTTTGGTCCTTTTTAAAGTTTTACACAACTAAAATGATAACAATAATGGGGGAAATCGCTCAAAAGAACTAAAAATGGATCCAAACTGGGTAAAAAAAACAAAAAAAACAAAAAAAAAACAATCTCGCCTTTTTGCGCGCAGACTGCGGGCGCGGGTTAAGAACTTACCAGCTGCTTCTCACTGGTCAGGTTCGGTCCTTTTGGGTAGAAGTCCCGCAGGGCTCTGGGGCTCAGCTCCTCCTCGGACTCTCCGTCCAGCAGCTGCGCTCCGGCGGCGGAAAGCAGCAGCAGCGCGTAGAGGAGCGCTCCGCTCGGCAGCCTGGAGCTGTGCATGGTCCCGGTGCGCGGCAGCATGTGGCCCGTTCCACGATCAAAAATAACCGCTCCCCCACGCCAAACACCTTTTTATGTGAGGAGTCCCATCTGCTTGCTCCACCTTGTCCTTTGATTTTCCCCCTCTCTCTTTTTGTCATGCGTAACAGCTGCTGGGTGAGTCATCCAGCAAAAGTTGCTGGGCAAAAAGTAAACAAAACAGCAGCTCGGACTCGTTACTGGCAGAGTAATAGATTACTTCATACATGGATGATGAATGGCAAATTAAAACAGATTGTGTAACCCAAATGAAGCTTGATATCTGAGACAAATTAACTGATTTGTTTTCTAGATTATCTCTTCAAATATGAAGCAAAAACACTTCAACTGAACCCATAATACATTTAAAATCACATCAGTGATGTGCTTCTTCCGGCTTCTGTTGAGAGCGGTCGCACTGTTCCTTCTCTCCCTTGTGTGTTCCTCCTGCAGCTGTTTTTGTCTTCTGAGCATTTTCCTCATTCCTTCTGGTTAAATATTTTTATTTTTCTTGATATGGCTTTGGTTTGCTGGCTTCCCAACAAAATGGATAAAATTTTTTACACTCTCAAAACGGAGGAGGGGACTCCGCGGCTGACTGAGACAAGAGCTGTGGGATTCGTAATGGATCAGATTGCGGGTCCTGCAAGTCTGTCTCTGGAGCTCTACAACTTTGGATTAATGATGATCGGGTGCACGCTCATTGGAATCTGCATGGACCTGGTTTATCGGAAAACAACGGAGCTAACAGGTGCAATTGACAGGATTCCTGTGCTTCAAAGGGGGCTGATGCGTGCTTTGAACACTGAAACACTCGCGAGGACTGAGTTGTCTCGTAGGACTGACTGCGAACGAACTCTGGCGCGGAGTGAATTACGATCGATGTGTCGAACTACACGGATCAGATGGGACTGGCCAGGTTTTCGAATTTGGACGGGATGAAGCCAGTGACGGACATTTAAGGATGCTGTAACAAACAGGACTGCCTGCTCCAAACACATTCTGTTATCTTATCTGGTGACCCTGAAAACATTCTCCTACTCAACAGAGTGAATGAAGCGACTGCTCAGCCCCCCCTTCTCTACGCTCTCTCACCCTAACTCGCCCCCCCCCCCCTCTACTGGGAGTGAAGGTCGGTCAGCTGTGCCGTGTCCTTGCTGCTGGTGGAGATCCTTACCCCCCCCCACCCTCCTTGATGTGTTTTTCGGTTGTTGTGACTGTGTGTAAAATGCTACTCCCTCCCTCCATTTTGTTTACATTTTCTTCTGCTCCCATCTTTATTTTTTTTGCCCAAATATTGTATTGAAGTTGCCCCAATATTTCTGCCCAAGACTTTAGTTCCTTACACAAGCCAATGTCCCACTTTATCTCATAATTTACAATGCAGGTCCCCTGATGGTACCCCAAATCTTGAAGTTTGCCCCAATATTTCTCTTTGCCCAAGCCCAAGTAAATGTCCCACTTTAACTCATAATTTACAATGTAGGTCCCCTGATGGTACCCCAAATCTTGCCCAAATATTGTATCTGGTACCCCCAAATCTCTGTTTTGTTTTTTATTTTCAATGTTTTCTCTGTTTTGTTTTTTTTGTTTTTATTGTCAAGCGCTTTGTGATGTATATCTGTGAAAGGCGCTATATAAATAAACTTTACTTACTTACTTACTTACAGTGATGTGCTTCAGCCTCTCAGCTATAATACACTTAGAGCATTAAAATATTGACCTTTTCTGTCATTTCCAAGAGAAACTTTGTGATTCTGACAGTTTTTTTGGCTGTAAATAATCAAAAATCAGTCTGTTTTTTTTATCTAAAGGAATCTCTGTAATAAAACAAATCAATCTTGAATTGAGTTGAAGTTTGATTTCTTCAGATAGTGACTGTGAGCCTTAAACAATACATTTTAGTTTTAATAGAAACAAATATAGTAAGTTATCAAATTGTTTTGGTCATTTGTGATTTAAAGATCAATTATAAACTCATAAATTGAAGAAATAATAGCCAGATATTAGATAAGTGCAGCAGACAAATGAAAGTCTGAGTTATAAAACTTTAAACTGCAGACGTTCCTTCAGTCTCGGTGTGTTTGCTCTCCTCCTCCTCCTCTCTGAGTCCACTGTAACAATGTGAAGCTAAATGTCGACACACCGTAATGTTGCTGCTGTGCTGTTGTTCTGATTGTGTTCTCCATCCTGTGCTGGAGCTATCCCAGTATTAAATCCTGCATTGATCTGTGGATTCAGAGCTGACGGAGATGGAGGAGCAGGAAGCTTTGATTGTGCTCGAAGCTGCATGACTCATGTCTGCTTCTACACCAGCCTTAATGGCTGAGAAGCCAATTTAACATTTCATTCACAACAGCCAGGCTATTTCAATCACAAACATGAGGTCATTAGTTTTTGTACATACATCGCTTACAGTTCTGCTGGAGAAGCTTCCCTCATTTGCTTCTCAGAGTAACGCGGAAGTCATTAAGTGATTTGACTCCATCATAGATTTCATTATTTATAAAAAACTGAGTTTTCCAACTCTTCAACACTTTATATCAAAACAAATAGAGGCTATCTGAAAAAATGCGGACTTATATAAGCACTGGAACGTTTTCAAAAACAACCTCATTCAGTTTCTTTATATAGCGCCAAATAACCAAAATAATCTGGCTTGATATTCAGCTCTGATGTCGGTCCAGAATGAAAGCAGAGAACTTGTTTCAAAACTTGTTTTCAGCCTGACATCATCTGTGGATAAAGTTTTGGAGGTTTGTAAGTGGATCTGGGATCAGCTGGTTAAACATCTTCTTAGCCATGAAAGAGCAACAACAACAGATTGAATTAAAATTAATTTAAAGAGTAACTAGTGTCTTTTCTTCTTATTGATAAGTCTCATATTTACTATCTTTCTGATAATGAACATAGTTTGTGCAGCTCTGACCGCTCATTTTAAAAACAACCCTATGTTCAGTGGTCAGGAGCTCTCTCTTTTTTCTTTTCTTCCTTCGTTTCTTCAGGGGGTCAGTGAGCTCAGCGCTCCTCAGAGAGGAACATTCTGTGACTCTCTGCTCTGGAAACCTACCTGCGATGACTTCTGTGAAATTGTTTCTCATAACGTTACAGCACGCACACAGTTGTAGCTGAAAGTAAACAAACAAGTCTCAGACTCGTCTTTGCCTCCTGGAGCTGCTCTCCACTCCTTCTCCTTTTGCCCCTTTTAGATCCTCGATTCCCAGGATTCCAACATCTTCCCCCAAACCTGCTAAATAAACAGCTGTCAGTATAATTCCTCAGAATTACTCTTCAAAATTCTCAAATACTCAACCTAACCTTATCTCCACTGGAGGATCCTGGAGATCCTCCTCATCCTCAGCATCAGTATTTCAGTCTTGTTTCACAAGAAACTTTGACTTTTCTGCATTATTGAGTCTGTTGTTCTGACATTATGACCTGTTGAGGTTGACTGTAGCAGCACCTTAATGTTGTTACTTGACAAATCATAAAAAACTTTAATGCGGGGGTGTCCAAGGGGGGCCGTTTCTATCCCTGAGAGTGATTTTCTGCTGCCATTGACTCCAATTAAAGAGGCTGTGGAGGAAGATAAATATACTTTATATCATTTGTGTGTTACGACTTTTATTAATGTGAGGCCTAAAAAAATGCAGAAAGTTTTTTTTAACAGAAAAGATTAAGTACAATACAAAATAATTTTCTCTTATTCAAAATGTTTGCTTTTAATGTATTTTCATGGTATATTGGACCAAACCCCCTCAATGACAACAGAATTGTGAGCACCATTCAAAAAATATGACTAAATGTAGAAAACATTACTGAGGAGAGTGACTCATGTGGTTTTAATCAGTCATTGATGCACTGAGATGATTATAAAACATATTTATAACTAAATCCCCCAACCTCTGTGCTCTCCAGCAAGTTGATCCTTTCCTCTGCAAGATCCAGGTATGTTGGACACAGAGACAACATCCTCCTTAGTAGACATTGTCCAGTATACTGTAGTTTAAGCCATGTGTCAGTGGTGGGATTGGTAGTTCAGGTTTTCTAGTCTCTTCTGGTCCAGTTCCAGTGATCCTGTGAATTGTAGCCTCAGTTTCCTGCTCTTAGCTGACAGGAGAGGCATCTGGTAGGTCTGCTGCTGGTGTAGTCCATCTGATTCAAGGTTCAACGTGTAGATGGGGTTATGCAGACCTTGGTTGGAACCAGTGGTTATTTGATCTGCTGTTATCTTGCTATCATCTCAAACCATTCTCCTCTGATCTTTGACATACAGACATTTCTATTCACACAACTCTGTAAACCCTAGAGGTTGTGTGGGGGAAAGTTCCAGTAGATCACCAGGTTCTATACTCAGACAGCCTGTCTGACACCAACAACCACGACACAATCAGTCACTTAGACCCTCTTCTTTCTCCATTCTGATGCTCAGTTTGATCTTAAGCAAGACATCTTCAGCACATCTAGACGCCTAAATAAGTAGAGTTGCTGTCGTGTGATTGGCTGGTAAGCTGTTTGCATTAGCAAGCAATTAAACAGGTAAAGTAGCTGGAGCTTTTCCTTTTTAAAAGTTTTTGAAGAACTAGTGGAGGAGTTCTACGATAATAACTATAGATTTGGTTGAGTTTCCTAAAATAAGTTTATTTTGTGGTAAATTCAGACTTATATGATGGGTGAAGAGAGAAGAGGGATTAGAGGACCATGTAAACGTTTTTAAAATATCTTTTTGTGAGACATGAGCTCTGGTTTAAATCATTTCACACCAAAGCAGCAGCTGCTGAGCTGTCCTGTTAGCACTTAATATCTGCTTTTCTTTAAAACACCTCAAATGAAGCGCTGAGGAGCTTGGCTGTGGTGACATAAGAGAACGACGTCACAGCTGCTCTGTAATCTCAAACTCTCTCAGAAGTGCTCCGTCTCAGCGCAGGGTTCTGATTGGTCACCAGGTGGTGTAGCAGCGGTGTCAAGTGTTAACATAGTGACTCATCACTAATTACTGCATCTCAAGTCATCTGTGTGGAATAAGACCATGATTAATGAGCATCATTACGGTGTCATGTCTCTGAAATACAAACTTCACCAAAAACCATCACATCTAATTTCATGACTGAGTGAGTCATCAGTGTAACTGCCATCCACAGAGATGGTTTCATGAGCTTCTCCTCCTCAACCTGAGTTTTAGGATGTCTTGACCTCAGTAGATCAATCAGGTACATTTAACAGACATTAAATCTCTTATTGTGGGGAGAGAAACAAGCTTCTGGTTATCAGCAGTGTTCTTGAAGCTAGTATAAGTTACTCTTTTTTATTTTATAGAAACCAAACAGTTCTGGTGCTTCTCAACAAACACCCCAGCTGTTTGAATCTGTGCTTTAACATTTAGGTCAATATTCCACTTGTTCAACAAGTAGCTACCCACCAGACGGCTCCTTCTTCTTCAGACTGCTTCTAAAGACGGATAAATAAAGCCTTTACATTAAAGCAGAGTGTTCTCAGATCTTCAGTTTGATGTCAGAAATTCAACAAAGTCGAGATTTTTAATTCAATAATTAATAAACAAACATAAATGCTATTTACCCTATAATAATGAAATGTATTATTTTTGTTTATCCACATTTGGTCTCTGTCTGAATCCCCTCAGCCCACCCAGTGTGACCTGGTGACCTGGTACCAAGAGCGACAGCTAGGACACCAAACAACATCTCACAATAAAACAGAGGGGCCCTTGGTAACAGTAGATACCATGGGACTAATGTCATGCAAGAGACTAAACTCCTTGCTTGCTTCCCCTTTTCTGTGATCAAATAGCAGTCTCTGCTCCAACCTGGATAAATGATGCCCTCATGCAACTTTTCAACCCACTGAGCCACGTGTATGTCTGCTCTTCTCCTGAACATGGGACACTTTCTTTGCCATGGAATGAACACCAGTATTTTTCTTTAATTAGGGGTAATGGAGGGAGAGCTGAGGAGAACAGCAGGAGGTACAATCAGACCAGAAATGGACTCATCCAGAGGTCATTTTAATAACATGTTAAAGCTGGCTGTTTGATGCCCTTTTGTTTTCTCCTTTTAACAGATCAAATAAAACATGCACCTGTTGCAACTCTGGCTCCAAAGTTACACCTAACCAGAAAAACAGAACCTCATAACCAACATTCACCTGGGCAGAGAGACTGTACTATTCCTGACACTCCACAAGAAACACTACCGTTCTTCTCCTGACCTGCCAATCAAAAGAACACACAATGAGGTAAGAGGCATACAACAAAAATATACAAACCTTGGAACACACGTCTCTAAAAATAGATCCTGCTAACAATGCCAGTTTGTGGCGACCAGTGTGGTGTGTAAAACTGAATGGTTTTGTCCTCAGACTCCAAAGTGGACCATTCCAAAGGCTGGGCCAACATGAGGCCAATGCCATGCTGACAGCTTGGCAAAGTTAGCGCTGAGCTAGCTCCACAGCGAGCAGCAGAACCAGGCAGGCTGAGGAAGATTCACGGCAGAGCAGTAAAACACAACAGAAGAAGCAGAACCTCAGAAGGAACGAGAAACAGAACCTCTGTCTGCTATATTACAAAACTTGAGTAGAAGGTGAGAGTCCCACGTCTGAAAACAGCTAGATGATGCACCACACCCACTACTCATGTGTGCAGACACACTGTTAGACATGGCTGTAATTTTAACAGTAATTTACCACATATCATACAGTACTAAACTGTAAAACAATTTTACTGTTAATAACTGTAATTTCCATTGCATCATGGGAGTTTTAAGTCACATGTTATTTTGTTTACAGTTTGTTACTGTAGCTTTTGAAATTACAGTAAGTTACTCTAAACTGTTAGTTATTTCATTATTTTTTTACTGTAATTTATCGGTACAAAGCTGTAAAAGTGTTTCTTTACAGTAAGTAACTGTATTTGGTATTGCATCAGACAAGTTTTAGGTCACATGGTACCATATTTACAGTATAATATTGTAATTTCAAATTTACAGTAAGTTACTATAGTTAACGGTCATTTTGCATTCAAGACGGATAGCCGCCACTCTTCCGAAAAGAGCGGTCACAGTGGCAGGAACCGAACTCTCTCACACAATTCGCCGGGGAATTAGCAAGTGGGACACGGAAAAAACTTGGCTCCAGTGAAAAGACCAGCAGTTCCAGCGAGTATCGACTATCCAAGGTAAACATTTTATTATTTTAAGCATTTCAAAGTGCTATAACAGGGTTAATGTCAGGGACTTTAGCAGGTTTGCCTCCTTTCAGCCTCTATTGATGTTTCCAGAGACTCTTCATGTTTTTACTTTCCTCTTTTTTCTTCTTCTTGGAGTTGAGTTTGAAGTTTAACATAATACGGACAGTATTTAACCCCGTTATAACGTGAAATTATCAACATAAATATTTTTTCTGGTAAGAAATTATCACTAGAGTGCTACAGCTAAAGGCCTATTCATTCTCCATGAGAAGAAAGAATGTTGTTCTCGCTGGGGATCCGAGAACAAGAAAAAAGTTCGTTCTCAGGGAGCATTCATACTCCCCGAGAACTCAGCTGTCGAACTGCTTCAGCGACGTGTCAAACTGGTGTGCTTATCAGGTGTGTGTGTGTGTGGAGGGATCGAGCGTGTGTGTGTGGAGG
>SSNR01000317.1:560482-626588 GCA_006937965.1 Callopanchax toddi | reverse complement strand
GCAGTTTAAAACGATTGGTCCTCGGGTCTACGGCGCTAACTCTCGCGGCCTGCTCCGGTCCGCCTAGCGCGGCCGCGGGTCCATCAGCGCCGGAGAAACCCGCTCCCCGCAAAACCACGCTCATCCTCCCTTTCTGACCAATCACAGCAGTTGTTCTCGGACATCCTTCCTTAAAAATTTCGGCTCAGCTGATGTGCGCAAGAACAAGCCGCTAGCGCTGCCGAACTGGGTCTGCGAGAACAAAATGACGTCATGTTGTTCTCGCAGACCCCCAGCGAGAACAAAGTTCTTTCTGCTCGTGGAGGATGAATTGGGCTTTACTGATTTAAAAGACATCCTAGTTTATTGACCTGGCACCGGAAGATATAAAGATGCTGTCGTTCAAACACAGGATGACATCATTTAATATCGTAATATTTCTGCAGCACTTAAATACCATTTTGCTCTTAACAGTGGTTTATTAAGGTAGTCCAGCAAACAGCTGAGGAAAAGCTGCAGCTTCAGCTCTCACTAACTCGTTTAGTCACACAACTAACTAACTCAGAGAGCAGCAGCGCTCATAAACACAACAATAACCTCTAAACAATGATTACTGTATTCTGGAATATTTTTTCAGATGTTGTCATGTTTAGTGTTCTGTGAATTAGTCTCATCTAGCAGATGAACTGAAGTTGGGAAATCATACCACAGTTTTATTAAAACATTCATCCAGATTGCATTAATCTTAAACTGAAAACACAATGTTTTTTCCCCATCTTTGGTGAAGATTCTTCTTGAGAATAAATCCAGAAGATGGGACCAAATGCTACAAGGACTGGAGTCAGTCGTAAGACGGGACAGTTGGATGAAGACGACCATCATGACCAGCAGAGAGCTCCTTTCTTCACCAGCTAACAGATAACATAGACGAGGTGAGACACTTATCTTTAGGTATGATTGATTTACACAAGTTTAGACATTTTAAGGAAACCTAAATAAAGCAAATGCAGAAGAGGACTTGATCTAATTGGTAGATGTCACTTAGCACCACTGCTTCTCCATATATGTGTGTGTGTGTGTGTGTGTGTGTGTGTGTGTGTGTGTGTGTGTGTGTGTGTGNACACTTTGAGTCTCATATTCTAATATTTTAAAATGTAACCTTTATATAAATGTTCCTTATCCTTTTCCAGGTCACTGGAGCATCAGACGAGGTGACAACATTGTGGCCAGGTTCACCAGCCATCAGACGCTGTCAAAGAACAAGAGCTACTACTTCCTTCAGTTCTTGAGAGCTGCAGTTCTTCAGGTTTGAGATGTTTCCTGCTGCAGCATTCTTACATGTTTTTTGACTGCACTAACCACTGCACGGTTAGTACATGTGTTAATAGTTCATTTATTAATTTGTTATTCAAATATTTTTGAATACAGCTGAATTCTAACAGAAAAAGTTGTACTGTAATATTGTGGGCAAATGTTTTTGTATTGTGAAGAGAAATGTATTCCACTCTTTAGAGATATTTCACTCTTACGTGAAATTTGGTCTGTTGTCATATTCCTCAGAGTTAGATCAGTGGGGAAAAGCATTTTGTAACAGCCCAGTCATTCTCCTAATCTGACAGTATCCTGTTTGCTTTAGTTTAGCATAAACAGTCTAAGTTAATGGTAACAGCTAGCATTTAGTGTAAACATTTCATAAAAATGACTCATTAAGGATCCAAATTTTTCTTGGTGACTTCAATAATCATATCAACTGCAAATGAAAATAATAGCACAAAGAAATGACAGGAGCCCATTTAGACCTGGACTTACATCACAACACAGCATCACTGTAAGCCGATGCAGAACTTGGTAGTTGCAGTTTTCTGTCATTAGGTTTACTCAATAACACATTTACAACATTTCACCCTAATGACAGTGAACACTGAGTTTGGGGCAGGTTTTAGGGCTGCTGTGTCCTATCCTTGTGCTTTCAATCACTCAATCAATCAATCAAATTTTATTTATAAAGCACTTTTCATGCTATGGGCAGCTCAAAATGCTATACAGATTTAAAATAAATAAAACAATAATTCCATAAACAATAAAAAACAGTATACACACACCCACCCACACAGTTTAAAGTACCAACATAATGGTAAAAGAGAATAAATAAAACTGGCCACTGGACTGGCAGCCTGCAGCACAGCTTTGTTGTAATAAAGTTCCAGGTCTAAATGGCTCCTGTAATTCCTTTGTGTTCATTATTATTGTCAGTTGTAGTCAATATTATTATTATTGAGGTCACTAAAAAAAGGAATATTATTGAGTCATTTTCATGACATTTTCACACAAAATGCTAGCTGTTACTATTCACTTAGTTTATGCTAAGCTAAAGCAAACAGAATACTGTCAGATTAGAAGATTAACTGGGCTGGTTACAAAATACTTATTTCCCACTGATCTAACTCTGGGGAATACAGCAAACGACTACATTTCACTTAGGTGTGGAATATCCCTGTAAATAAACTTAGTTCAGTGAACAGTTACCATGAGTTAGTTTATGAACTTTAAAACATTGTAAATTCTGCATCTTATTACATAACATTACTTGAAACTGAATGAGTAAAATGAATAGTCATCTGGATGCACTTAACAATTAAAGTGAATTTGTCTGTTTCTGGGGTTTTATAAATTGTAAAATGTTTTACTTTATCTATAATAATTGATGTAAATTGCTAATAATTTAAATGAGATGTTTCCTACATAATAAAATCTCTATTTCTATGTAATAATCTTATTTGAAGTGTTTTAAATAAAAAAACATGTTTTCTGAGAGAAGTGTCAGTTTGGTTTTAATATAATTGTTTGAATCAACTAATGAAAACTATAAAGCCACACATTACACATGTAAATAATTGTAAATATTTAATGTTAATATTAAATACCGGTAATTAATTATCATTTTAATTTATTATTTAATAGTATGAATAAAGAAATTAGTACAGCACTATACTGTAAGAATAATTTTTATACAGTAGTGGTACTGTATTCAGCTTACAGTTACAATACTGTAAAACTACAGTAACAGTTACAGTACTGTAAATTGAACTTACAGTAACTTACTGGCTAAAATTTACAGTAACTTACTGGCAACAGTGTTGCCAGTAAGTTACCTGTGTACCAGTGTTGCCTGTGTGTTGCTGCCCAGGTGATGAGCAGAAACCCCAGGTAGCACAGAAGCAAAGAGCCTTCCCTGACTGGTAAAACAAGCATCCTTAAATTTTGCACCCCCTGATGGTGATAGGCCAGTCAGTTTGGACAGAGGGCAACTTTGTTGAAAGCAGGTGTCTCATCCTTCTATAGTAATACTTTTCTGTGAATTATAGAAGAAAGTGGCATATAAAACCAAATATATAAGCAGCACCTATACTGCCCCTCCCTTCCCACACTACTGCACGTCCCTCTATTCTGGTATTTTCCCCCTCACTGTCACTCTGTCCCCTCTAGCAGAGACTGACTGGTGTTCGTCTCTCTAAGTAGTTTGTTGTTAGACTCACTGGTAACTTCTTTGTTACATTATCATTTATAAGTTGCTTTGAAGAAAAGTGTCTGTCAAATACATGAACATTACCAAACATAAACACATATTTGCAATATACTACAAAGTTCACAGCCATGTGAAGTCCTTGCTGATATCTTTCAGTGCTTGGCCCCCTTGAATCAATTCTTCTGTTTTCCATTTTTTAGAATTACAAATATTATGATCTAGAAATGTTTATTCTAGCATAAATGCTGGAAATGCTTAATTTGGATCTAAATAGGCTGAAAACAAAACAGTGAATTTCTTAGGAACATAAAGTGTGCATTTTTATTTAGAACACAAAATTAGATGTTTGTCCTTGTTTTTCTACAATCATGTTTCTTTAATTTTATATTGCAGCAACAAACTAAGATGTTTAATATATCAAACTGTACATTAACTGATTATTACACATTTCCACATTTAGCTGCAGCAGTAAACTGAACATGATATATATTTTGAACGGAGGTCAACCACAGGGCCATAGGTTGGAGTCATTCTGAGAATCGGTTGGTGCTTTTCCATTTAAATGACCTCAAACTGTTACAGCACCTGCTTAGTTTGACCTGCTTTGGTTTCTAAACTCCAGGAGCAGTCATGGTCATCCTAATAATAAAATCCTTTTAATTAAAATTGTGCCTCAGTACATTTTCACACCTCCTTTTTTCCTCCTGTCACTGTTTCTTTATTTGGTTTTAACCTGTTTTGAACCCCTCAGGGCCACAGTTTACATGCAAACAGCTGCAGATTGTTTCCTGCCTAATAAATGTCTAGTTTGATCATCAGATGTGAACTTTTATATTCATGCACTGTTTTTAAAGCCCTTTCATTAAGATATTAGTGCATTAATGCTGTCGTAAAGGTACGTGGGTGGAGGAGCTAATTAAATTCAAAGCATGCCATTTCTCACTAATAAATCCTAATTTTGTGTCCTTTAATGGCTGCCAGGCACACCTAGGACTCAAACATGAGCTGTCGTGTTGCAGAACATTTCAGGCCAGTTGATGGGATGAGGAAGCAGCTTTGATCTGCCTTCATTCTGATTAAATGCTCAGCTTTGTAAGAATTGAAGAATAAGTCTTTTAAAGAGCCCAGAATAACAGTGGAGAAATAGTAATGACATTGCATAAATGATAAACTATTCATGAGGAAAAGTGCAGAACTCCACCTTTTCCTTTTGAACCCAGGGGATAAAGACACAGCTTTCTGGACCAGTAAATAATATACACGGGCAGAAGTTCACTCTGTCAGCGCAGCTTCCTTCTGATTCGCTCTTCTGCGTCATTGTGAGGTAATTAAGGGTTGTGGGTTTGGGACTTTCTTGCTTCTGTCTGCCTACATTTGTCCCTAAATAATGCACATGGTTCAGCCTTCTGTAATTGCAGTGTAGAGGAAACATTGGTGACATTTTTTTCCAGCAATGAGAGGAATTTTTATCATCTCTGCAGCAACTCTGCATAATGTGTGTGTGTTTGTGTGTGTGTGTGTGTGTGTGTGTGCATGCGTGTGTGTTCACAATGCAGTCCTGTACGAGTTAAACCACATGCACACACTTTTTATTTATTTTTAACCAGCTGTGATTTGTACTCGTCTTAGGCTGTTACTGTTTGTCATGAATGTTTTCAGCTTTAGACCAAACGATCCCACTGGGATTCATTTCTTAGCGATGAGCATTAGAATAACTTTTTAGTGTTTAGTTAAAAAAAACGTTTCTTTCAAATAGTAACTTTTACCTGAAGATATCAAATCAGATTAAAGCTGCAGGAAACTTATACTGAAAATGGTGTGTGCTCACTAACTCATCCTCTAATGAGGCGATTCAACTCATTAGAGCTCATTTAACCAGACATCAAAAATGCAAACACAGAACTCTTTGATTCTTCAGACCTTTTTAAAATGTTCTGGGTTTTTTCAGTGTCATCTGAAACATCAAACGTCTGTTCGGTGGAGAACAACAGACTCTGATTTGACACATGTACTGGGAATCTGTTTGCATTTAAGTGTGATACAAAAACAAAAAAATGTAGAAATCTGAAAGCGGACAAGACAAATTTTGGTCACTCCTCTGTGTTTTTTTTTTTAAATTTTTTTTTTATTACTGTTTGTAGTAATTTATTCCATATAATAACCCTTTAAATCCACACCAAGAAAAAAATAAAGCTGTTACATTTTGTCTTCTTGCATTTTTAAAGTCAGGACAATATAAGATCAAATGCAATGTGAGGTTTTAGTAATGTTATGATTAGGTTGTGGAGGAGTCGAGGTCTGAGCTCTGAACCATGAGTGAAAAGAGACACAAGGCACCAAACATCATGTACAGTCAGAAGACCCTACACTCTGACCTGGGAGTGAGCGTAGCTTCCTAGTGACCCGCCTCAAAGTTAATGTTCACTTTTCTAGTCAGACATCATGTTTGACTAGAAAAATGATTAATGTGTTTAATTTTGGGGAGTAAATTCTTTGCTTTTATAAGATGTAGGGAGAGAAAAGAGCTCTATAAAAGTTGACCAGAACCTTTTTATTTATCTTCTCCTTTAAAATAGTGAAAACAAGGTTTTGCTTGAATGTTGATGTTACTTACATTTACTGCTGTTCTTGTTCTCAAACACTGAATCCATCACCTTCCTCCAAGAAAGATTTAGTCTTTCTTTTCTGAAAGTCGATTTCATCAGAAACTGTTCTGTTTTTTGTGGTATTTTTTGAAACTTTAGCAGTGATTAAATCAGTATCTCACTGGGCTTCAACTGTTGGTGACAAACTGCAAACATCATTCATGAGGAAGTTTCCAACATGTCACAAAACATTGGACAGGGTTTGTATTTTAGTAGCAGGGACTCTTTTGTGTTGCTGGAATTGAGTTATTTTTTTAATTTGTGAGAAATGTTTTCTCTTGCTCTTCTCAGTTTGGTTGTTATGAATCAGAAAGTACAAGATATAAAAACATTTTTCAGAGGATTTGGGTTGGACATCATCAGATGAACTGATGTGTTAAACCTGATGAATAGTTTGTTTCTTTACTTCAGTCAGTGGCTTCTGTAAGGTGAAACACAAACTCTACACATCACAACTAAATCTTCAGCTGTTGCATTCAAACAAAGCAACAACATGATGAACATTCATTTTACTCTCATCCAGGCAAACACTAAATATTAAAGGAATCTCACTATAAAACAAGGAGGTGATGCTAAAATCTGTCCAGCTGTTGTCATGTAACAAAACCACGAATCCTGAAGTCTTAAACTCTCTGAAGCTCAACTGGGAATAAAATCAATTCCAATCAGGAGTTTCTGTGATTGTCCACCGATACAAAATCATTGGTTGCCACTCAACGAGGAGAAAAATCCATCAAACCTAAACTATTCCAGGCTTTTCACAGCAACAGCGTGGCAGCTGAAAGTGACAAGGTGGTCACCTGAACGAGATGAGCTCTTAGGCTGCAGGGTGAAAATCTCAGCACTGATTCATCTTACTTTACTGTATTCATTATGTCTTTTTTTCTCAAAAAATGATTATAGGTTCTTTTCTTCAGACATGTATGTTCTTTGGGTAAGTTTTTACCTTTGACATGTTTTGACGCACTTCTGCGGCCTTCATCAGAAGTGTCATGGTGTTGGTGTGACGTGTGCCCACCGGGAAGAACAGCTGATAAACGACACGTCACACCAGTGACACTTCTGATGAAGGCCGCAGGAGCGCGTCGAAACATGCCTCAGAGCAGGAGCTAAAATGGCTTTTTAGCTCCTGCTCTGAGGCAGGGTCTTTCTGTGGTTCCAGTGGAACTCATATGACGTGTTTGGTGAACTCATATAAGCTACGCCCCTTGTAAGTTTTTTTTATTAGACTATAAATTCGTTTTCTTATTTAATAACAATGCTTTGAAGCCAAAACACGCAGCCCACGTAAAAATAATGAATAATGCAGCTTTAAATGTTACACAGAATCCTCCCAGCTGAGAGCAAAGTTATTTTTTCCTCCTGCTGGTGATTTATTTACTCAACTCCGTGACAGACAGGATGTCAACAGCCCATCTTCAGAAAATACATTTATTAAAATAATAACCATGGTGGTGGGGAGGGAAACAAATGGAGACAGGCTTTTTTACCGGTACCGTACGTGTTTATGGTCGGTGTTACACTACCGGTGCTGCTGCTGTAGGAATTCAGCGAGTCGGAACAACGGTCCAGTTGTTATCTGTCGTATAGATTCAGCTGAAAATACTAAATTAATCAAAAACTAAAATAATAATGAAAAATGCCTCCTTCAGTGAACATGTCACTTCCATAAAGTAAATCTCCACTGTAGTTTTAAGTCTGTTTGAGCGATTTAGTGACAGAGTAGCAGCAGCTGATAGCGGTGTTAGCTTAGCGGGCTTCAGCTGGATAGAGAGCACGTATGTTTGAATCCTTTCCTGCCATCGGCACAAACAGACAGTTAAAGCCAAAGTAATTCCAAATAGGGTGACTTTCTGTTTTTTGGCAGATAGTTATCTTATTTTTGAACTTGCAAGGAATGCAGGGAACAAATAAAGAAATTTAAACAGGATTATAATAAACAAGCTTTAAAATAACTTTGTTATTTTCTTTCCTACTTTTTCTCTGGCACTTAATCAACACATCTGTCGCAGGCAGTTTCGTCACATCGTCTCTGTCAAAGGTCCCCTGACTCCTGTACGAACAGAATCTGAAAAGGTTCCCCTGGGAAGGGGAGTTATAAGAACTAAATGGTTCTTAGAACTTTTCTGTGGGAAAGCAGCTGTTTGGGTGGACTCTTTTTGCTGTGACACTTGTGTGGATCACTGTCTAACTTCTGCCAGAAAATTCTAGAAGGAGAATTGCTCTGCCGTTATATTAATAAAGAGCTGTTTGTTCCAACCAGTGGCTGAGTTTGATTAAGTTGTGTCTGCTGATGGCAAACGCTACAAGTGGTCTGTCAGATGTTCAAAATGCATGACATTTCTGCCTATTGTTTGATCTGTCTGTCAAAGCTATGAGCATTTGAGTGTGCACTCATCATTGCCGTGCACTTTGCTCACAGTTGCGTGCACAGTTTGAGTGACCGTGAGAAACCAGATGATGTTTCTGTTTTACAAAAACTGTTTCACTCACTCACAGTGCAGAAATGTCTTCTTGTGATGCATTTTTTCACTCACAAGTTCTAACTTCCTCTCTCACATCATGTTTAAGGTGTGCACGCGTGCAGAATACGACCCCCAGAATGGTGAGTTTTGAAGCTAATTCTGTAAACATGCAGGGATGTTTGGACAGGCAGCAAGTGATTCACATTTCCAACTTAGTAGTCTAAATTAATTTGTTAAAAGACTTTTGTTTTTACTAAAAATAAACTAAACCTTTTAGAGTTTTTGTCGACTAAAACTGGACTAAAACTATCACATCACATGACTAAAATGTGACTAAAACTAATCAGCATTTTAGTCCAAGAGACTAAGACTCAAACTAATGTGACTGTCAAAAACAACACTGACAAAAGTATGAGAAACCAGAAATGACCTGAAAATGTATCATGAGTTGAGTCTCATCTATAAAAATACAAATATGGTGCAGACTTGAACATAACTTCTTCTGGACTTCTCAAAAAAAAAAAAAAAAAAGTTTGGAAACATCATTCCAGACAATGGTTTTTTCCATTTAATACCATTTGAGGTATAAGTCATCTGCCTCCAGAATGAGCCACATAGCTAACACGTGGGTCTCCAGCAGCCATCCATCAAATCACAGGCCTGGCTCCTGAATGACGGCTCTTGAAAGCTGGACAACTTTTGCTGAATGTGCTGGAGTGACCAACACCTGGTTAAAAATGGGGATGCCATTCCACAGCTAAATGTGCCCAGACTGGTGACCATCATGAACCAAGCTGGAAAAAGTATCAAAACATGAGTCTTTTTTCATTTTAGGAAAGAGCAATCATGCAATTCACCAAAGAACTCAGCACAAGAGCAAACACAAACAGCAAAACATTTAAAGACATTGGTACATTGTTGAGGGGAGCTACCCACATGTTTAGCTGTGTTGCTGCTAATGCATTATTGACATGCAAGTTGATTTTTAGGCTTTCCAACAGTAAAACATTCAACTCGCATCAATCTTATTACAGTCAGAGTTTGCTTAAAGTCATGCACATTTTTTCATCTGCCAGACATGCTTTATGGTTTGTGATTGCTGATACAAGTTTAATATTTGTTTTTATGTGCTGTTGTACATCACTTGTGGACTTATAGTATTTAAAGTGCTTCATAATGAAGTTGGATTGGATTGGACTAAAATAAAGTTTATATATAATTATTCATTTGATTTTCATGGTCCCTTTCAGAGACTGGCTGAAGTTATACTACATTATTACATTTACTAGTAATGTTTCAGTTTTTAATTAATTTTAGGCTTGATTCAGTTTTTTTATTTATTTATTTTCAGGTTTTCTTGTCAAATTTTTGGAGCAGGTGATTTTATTTCCACTTCCTGTCCATGTTGCATGAATACTAAACATCCACACATCAAAACAGAAAATGAAGAACACATTTTATACCATGTAATTCAGCTTCTGGTGTACATTTTAGATTCTGTGTTCATTTCATGCTTTTTATATATTTTAAAGAGTGCGTTCAGCTAAAGGATTCTGCAGCAGAACTGTTGGTTAACCATTAAACCTCTGTTTAATGATTGTTATTGAAAGTGCTGAGAAATAAAAGCTAAGAAAAAAGTAGGTCTGGATACAGAATAAACATTAGATCACAAGTGAAGATTTAGAATTTCCTATTGGAGTTTTATCAAAACACCAAATCTCCTGATCCGATTTCTAAAAAAATACCTTCAGCATCTGTTTAAGAGATAAAAAATACTCAAATCTGTCTCAAAAATGAGTGTGAAGTTCATTTAACATCATTTATAAAGTTAAGTTCAGTCCAGTTATTTTAGTTTAATTCAATTTGAAAGTGATTATTGTTAAATGGTATCTGTGTCAGTAGAATCTATTATGAAATCTTTCAGATTTTTTCAGATCTTCACTTTGATTCAGTCTCATCACCTGAACATGAATGATATCACAGACAACACTTTAACAAGGAAAATAAGAGATGGTGTTTCTTCAGTGGAAAAGGGTCTAAATCTTGGTCAGAATTTTAAAACTTTATCTTTATAATTTTTTGTATATTCTTGATTTAAAGTTTACAAATGAGAAAATAGATAAAACAGATGAGAAGAATAAAGAAACACTTCAGATCTTTATTCTATTATACTTCCCCCTACAGTGGCTACATTTTAATTAATAAATGAGTCAGCAATTTATGAGAAAAAAAAAGTTTCTAAATAAATTGTTAAAAGAGGTGCTGACTTTTGAGGTTTTATTGATTTATAAATAGATGGATATGTTTTCTCCAACATGTAAACATGACACCAAAGAAAGAATATTTAATATAGTATTTGCTCCTTACATATTTCTTGTTGAAATTTTCATGTCAGACAAAAATAACTATAGGTTTGTAAATTTTTTCCAGTTTTTCAATTTTCAATTGATGAATTCATCAAGAGGAAAGGCTACCCAAACAAACGTATCTGTGTGTGAAAGTAATTGCCCCCTTATTAATCATGAATCATTTGTGATGAACCTCATTATTTGTAAAGCTGAGTTCAGTTCCACCCAGACCTGATTCTGTCTGTCAGGTGGGGGGGTGGTGGGCTGACAAAAGCTGAACTTTCTGGAAGGTGTGTGTGTCCCGTACCTGGAAGATGTGTGTCCCATTCCATCTGGAGTTTAACTCTGTATTTAATAAAAAACATCATCAGACCAATAGTCAGACATGGTGGTCGTAGTGTGACATCTGGAGCTGCTTTGCAGCTTCAGGATCTGGATGGCTCACTTTTAGTGACTGAACTTTATGAATACATGATTTCTGCTGTCTCTCAGAAAATCCTGGAGGAGAATATCTGATCTTTGACCTTAAACAGGCTGTTCATACTGGAAAAATCCTCCAACAAGGCTCAATTAAAACAATTCTGTGAAGAAGAGTGGGACAAAATTCCTCCACAGTTATGTGAGAAACCCATTACTTGTTATCACAAACACTAGGTTGTAGTTGTTGCCACCAGGGGTTACACCAGTTGTTTCATTTAGGGGCCAATAACTTTTTCACACAGGGTCAGGTTGAATTGGATAGTTTTTTCCCCTTAAAGCAATGAAATCATCATTTGAAAACTGCATTTTATATTTACTCAAGTTCTCTTTGTCTGATGATGAGATTTGTTTGCTGATCTTTAAGAGAGACAAGTAAGCAAAAACAAGAATTCTCTGAGGAGGAAAATACTTTTCACAGCACTGTGGATCATAATAGGTAAAATGACGGTAAATGTTCTTGTGGGAACAGATTCCCACTGCTCAGGATGGTGTAGCGTTTTAAAACTGTTTAAGTTTGTAGCTGCACCTTC
The DNA here is from genome assembly GCA_006937965.1 of Callopanchax toddi. Classification (NCBI taxonomy): domain Eukaryota; kingdom Metazoa; phylum Chordata; class Actinopteri; order Cyprinodontiformes; family Nothobranchiidae; genus Callopanchax; species Callopanchax toddi. The sequence goes on along the minus strand of SSNR01000317.1, from coordinate 614,615 downwards.
TGCAAGTCTGTCGTGGTTGACACGTCTCTGCAACATTGCGTGGTCATCGGGCAGTTCCTGTGGAGTGGCAGACCGGGGTGGTGGTTCCCATTTTTAAGAAGGGGGACCAGAGGGTGTGTTCCAACTATAGGGGGATCACACTCCTCAGACTCCCTGGAAAGGTCTACTCCAGGGTACTGGAGAGGAGGGTCCGGTTGATAGTTGAACCTCAGATAGAAGAGGAGCAATGTGGTTTTCGTCCTGGTCGTGGAACTGTGGACCAGTTCTTTACCCTCACTAGGGTGATGGAGGGGTCATGGGAGTTTGCCCAACCAATCCACATGTGTTTTGTGGATTTGGAGAAGGCTTATGACTGTGTCCCCAGGGACACCCTGTGGGGGGCGCTCCAGGAGTACGGGGTTGATGGTCTTTTGTTAAGGGCCATTCAGTCCCTGTACCAGAGGAGTGTGAGTCTGGTCCGCATAGCCGGCAGTAAGTAGGACCTGTTCCCAGTGAGGGTTGGACTCCGCCAGGGCTGCCCTTTATCACCAGTCCTGTTCATAACCTTTATGGACAGGATTTCTAGGTACAGCTGTGGTGTGGAGGGTGTTGAGTTTGGTGACAGGAGAATCTCGTCTCTGCTTTTTGCGGATGATGTGGTCTTCCTAGCTTCATCAGGCTCTGACCTTCAGCTCTTGCTGGGGAGGTTCGCAGCCGAGTGTGAAGCGGCTGGGATGAGGATCAGCACCTCTAAGTCTGAGACCATGGTTCTCGGTCGGAAAAGGGTGGCTTGCCAACTCCAGGTCGGGAGAGAGGTCCTGCCTCAAGTGGAGGAGTTCAAGTATCTCGGGGTCTTGTTCACGAGTGAGGGAAGGAGGGAGTGGGAGATCGACAGGCGGATTGGGGCATGCAGCGTCTGCAGTGATGCGGACGCTGAACCGGTCTGTCGTGGTGAAAAAGGAGCTGAGCTGGAAAGCAAGGCTCTCAATTTACTGGTCGATCTACCTCCCAATCCTCACCTATGGTCATGAGCTTTGGGTAATGACCGAAAGAACGAGATCGCGGATACAAGCGGCTGAAATGAATTTTCTCCGCAGGGTGGCCGGGCTCAGCCTTAGGAATAGGGTGAGGAGCTCGGACATTCGGGAGAGACTCGGAGTAGAACCGCTGCTCCTCCATGTAGAGAGGAGCCAGCTGAGGTGGTTCGGGCATCTTGTTAGGATGCCCCCTGGACGCCTCCCCAGGGAGGTGTTTCAGACATGTCCTGCCGGCAGGAGGCCACCGGGTTGACCCAGGACACGCTGGAGAAAATATATCTCTGGTTTGGCCCTGGAGCGCCTTGGGATCCTGCCGGAGGAGCTGGTAGAAGTGGCTGGGGGGAGGACCGTCTGGAGCTCCCTAATTGGGATGCTGCCCCCGCGACCCGGACCCGGATAAGCGGAAGAAGACGAGACGAGACGAGACCTTCTGCAAGGTTATAGCCTAGCTTTATTGGTTTTATACCAAGCTGTTTGCTCGGATACCTTCACTATGCTAATGGTTTATGCCAGAATTTCTAGGTTCTATTGAGAGATATTATAATGAGTAGATTATGTACCTTTATATTGACGAATGGAAACTGAGTCAGGAATAAAGACTTTACAGTATTTATTCTATAAAAGCTGACGAACAGTACAAACAGATTAGCAGAGAGGTAGCAATGGTTTAGCATCTCAACACGGTGGTAAGGTGTTCTTAAGTTGATCTTAATTTGATTTTAATGACCTGAGTCTGTGATGTTAAGACTAGGGGCATTTTATGGATTTAGTTACTAAGGGTAAGTTAGGAGATTTTAACTTGTTGATATAAGCTACGTGGGAGTGTGAGCTTATCAAAGTAGGCCTTGTGTCATGATTCTCTGTCTGTTTTGTCTTCTTAGTTCATGTCTGTTCCTAGCTCCAGCTCTCACCCCTCCCTCATGTGTTAATTATCCTCAGGTGTTTCTTGTTCCATTGATTTTATCCACAGTATTTAAGCCCTTCTGTTTCTTGTCTCGTCGTCGATTAATCTGTTCTGTTTCTGTCTGCCATGCAGTTTCTTAATAAATACCTGTTTTTTTAGTTTACCTGCGCCTCCTGCTCTTATGTTTTCCCACCTGCACCTCGGACCCACCTGCCTGCCCGCCACATTCGTGACACCTTGTGGTTATGAGATTATGGAATCTTACTGTTTGGCATTCCTGGATCGCATCTAGCAGGTGGAGGTCGATGAGGAAGCGGAAGATCCCCCCTTGATCGGTCCGGAGGCCCTCTGAGGTGGAAAGCCGCCTTGGGCCGGCAGGAGACATCCTTGGATACGGCCGTCAGTAGATCCATTTCTGGTTCAGCACAGCTGGAGCTTTCTTCCCCATATTGGTGAGGAGGCAGACTGATGGTGTCTGGCTCCCGAGGTGGAGAGCGGAGGTCGGCCAGGAACGGGGCTTTTTACCCGTACAGGCGAGGCCAGCAACCTTGAAGCATCACTGTGTAGCGAGGAAAAACAGTGAGCGGTCTTGTCTCAGTGTAGGATACTGAGAGACTGACGTGTCTCAGGAAGTGGAGAGAGCTTAAAGGGACTGGGTGTTGATGTGGACCAATGGGAAGGGTTTTACTAAGTCACATGACCCAGGTCTTTAAAGTCATATTACCTTAATGAATGAATATTCAAGTGATAATATTGATTTAACCTTTAGCAAAAGTAGAAATGTAGGAAACCAGATGATTTAAGATTTATATAAAATAATCCTGAAACAGGAGAAACCCATTATAACACCATTTGAATGTGTTAGTGAAAAGACCTTGGAGCTGGAACATTTTGAAACACTTCAAATGTAAACAAGATTAGACCAGCAGTGTCACAAGAAAGGGAACCCTTTAGAATCTGAATTTATTATTAGGAGAGTCTTAAGTTTATTATAACTAAGAGAGTCCAGTTGAGGTCATCTGGGAAGGTGGATACCTGAAAGTGGACGGTTGGACACCTGTAGGAATGTTGAGTCAGGTTAAAACATAATAAAGAGTCATTATAATCCAAGTTATTGGGAAAAAGAAGATTATTGTTTATGTGATGGTCAAGGGGTCAAAGGTCAGAGGTTATAGCGTATTTGGTAACGCTACAATGGTAATGTTATATCTGCTCTGCCACACTATATTAATAATTTTAGTGCATTAGGTATAAATTCTACCAGTCAGTCGATCTGTCTCTGAATGATTTCTGTGACTTAGGAGTGAACTGGTTTCTAACTAAAATATCAGCCTGTTAAAGCAGATTCTGATTAGACTGACTGATTATTTGATCTTTAATATAATGGGAACTGTCATCTAGTGGATTTAAAATGTAATGAATCAATGTGCTGGTAATGAAATGTGGCTCTTTGGGTGAAATAATCCTGCCTTCATTCTCACTTCCAATGCATGAATGATTCACCAGGTTTGCTGCTTCAGAGGGATTTGAACTGATATATATTATCCCGGCTGACATTTACATAAAAGTGTTTAATTATCATAATAATTTGTGTACACAGACGACTCCAAGCCTCGTGTTTGTCTAATGCTTTGTGTCCAAACTGGTGAGCAGCAGGTGTTTCCACATGTGGGAGTTAATAATCAGAATGTGTCAATAGAGAACCCCACAGTCAGCTTTTCCCTTCTGTGGAGAAACAGATTTTACCTCCTTGGTGAGAGAAGTTACAGAGTCCCCAGCGCAAAGAACCAGAGTGAAATTTGACAAAAATAGCTCTTCAATTTCTAATCTCAGCTGTAAAAACCTGTAAAATATGCTGACTTTCACTTCTAAATTCCCAAACTGGGAACACACTTTAAGAGCACAGACTTGGCTGGATTCCGTTTTCTACTTGTCCTTGTAGATGGTTTCTCCTATCTCCAATCCAGCGTTCATCATAGTAATGAGTCTTGTTCCACTCTTCTTTAAATAAATCAGCCACATTGGATGGTTTTACAGCATGAACAGCCTGTTTAAGGTCAAAGGTCAGACATTTTCCTTCAGGATTTCCTGGTAGTCAGCAGAATGGTTCCAATTCCAGCCAGTGGTCCAGGTCCTGAAGACCAGACCACCACACTACCACCACCATGTCTGACTGCTGATGATGGTGTTTTTATGAAATACAGAGTTTGTTTGACTCCAGATGGAACGGGACACACCTTCCAGAAAGTTCCCTCTTTGTCTTGTCAGTTGACAGAATAATTTTCCACAGGTCTTGGGGAGCACCAAAGATGTTTGTAGCAAATTTGAGACGGTCCTTTGTGTTCTCATCAGGAGAGGTTTTGGACATGGAGGACATTTTTGTCCTGTGTTTTTCCTGTTGCTGAATCATGACCTCTGACCTTATCTTCAACCAGGTGAGGCCTGCAGAGCTTTAAATGTTCTTGAATTCCTTTAGAACAGGACAAATTGTGTTGCTTTTTGAGATCTTTTAGCCTACTTCATATTGCCATACAGGTTCTACTGAAGTGATTTGGATGCTGTGTAGCTCAGGAGGTTGAGGCCATGAGGTGAGATCTTGTGTCCGAGGGAGATTGGCAGTTATTTTACGTTTTTTTCATTTGTGAATAATCTCACTGTTGTCACCTTCTCACCCAGCTGCTTGGCAATGGTCCATTCCAGCCTTGTGTAGGTCCACAGTCTTGTCCCTGACATCCTTGGAAAGCTCTTTGGTCTTGGCCATGGTGCAGGGTTCCTGGAGTGGAACGGGCTGTCTGGTCGGGGTTTGTGGCGGGGGCTGCTCGGCTGCTGGTGGTCTGCTCATCCCCACTTCAGTAGGGTAGGGACCATCGTCTGGGTCTGGGGACTGGTTTCACCCTTAGGGTGCTGGTCTCCGGTCCTGGGAACATAGAATATGCATGAGGAGTGAGAGTGGGTTTACAGCGTCTATTGTGTGTCTTGGTATGTTTGCAGGGATGTGTGTGTGTGCATGAGGGGGGAACGTGCAATTGTGTGTGTGTGTGACTGTTTATCTGTCGGGTCTGGTCTTCCCCCCCCTTCTGAGACATGCTGGGCCCTCTTCTGAAGAGACTATCCTCCCTGGCTGCACCTCGGCATTGGGTGGTGCCTTCTTCGCCAGTGTATTGGGGTGTCTCGGGGTCTGGGGCTGGGTGCTGGGGTTGTCTGCCTGCTCTCCCCCCTGTGGCTGCCTGGCGGGATCTGGGCCCCCTGGTGCGGTCGGGCCTCGTCTGGGGCCCGTTCGCCCCTGGGTCTCGGGTCTCTGGTTCCGGCTGGATCTGCCCTAGATGGCCAGCTGTGGGCAGTGCCTGTGAGCCCCTCGCCGCGGCCCCCGGGGGCTCTAGCGCGGCAACTGCCGGGTGACCCATGCAGGGTGAGCCTCTGCGCTCTCTGGGGGAGAGTTTAGGGCTGCCCTGGTGGTGGTCTCCCTGGGGTGTCCGTTAGTGATGCGTGGGTTGTCTTTTACCCCGCGGGGACCGCGGGTTACCCGCGGGTCGAGTTGGGTCAATACATTTTTACCTTCAGTGTGGGGCGGTTTGGTGTCGGGTTCACTGATTGATCCATTCAATTCATTCTTCTCCACTTATCTGAGGTTGGATCAGGAGGGCAACAGCCTTCCAGGCTTCCCTCTCCCCAGCCACCTTGGACAGCTCCTCCGGGGATCCTAAGGTGCTTCCAGATCAGCCGAGAAATACATCCCTTCAGCCAAATTTTCCGTGTGTGTCTGTGCATGCGTGTGTTTGTGTGTTTGCGCGCGCACACAGGACCACGCCGACAGCGAGCGTCTGCAGCTGTAATGACGGGCTGAGAGACGTCCGGTTCTCACTCTGCGACCGCTGTGGCCTCATTTATAAAACTTATAATATAACTAAATATGTTTATAATTTATTATATTTTATATAAAATGTATTAAACAAAAAGGAAAGGGAGTCACTTTTTCTGCAAACTTTAGGATTTATAAAAGAAAACGTGACGGAGAAATTATGTACTCTGCAAACTTTGAACTTTGCATAAGCACATTTTGGAGACAGTAAAAAAAAAGTGCTTTCAGTCAATATTATAACGTGTTTTTAATGAGGCGGGTCGGGGGGGGGGGTTCTAAAAATAGACGCAGCGATGCGGGGCGGTTTGATGCGGGGCGGTTTGATGCGGGTCAGAAGTTTTCAAATTTGCAGGACCCGCGGGTCGATAAAAACCCTGACCCGCGCATCACTAGTGTCCGTGCCCTGGGTGGCCTCTGGGCGTCTGGGGCCCGGTCTTCCTCCGCGTCCTCCGTGGGCCTTGGGGGCGGGTCTGTGGCTCCTCTAACTTATTATTGAATGTTTCTATTGAGAAACCTTACATACACAAGTGCGCATATATACACACAGGTGATCACAAGGTGTTCACATAAAGACGGACTCAGGTGTTTTCAGACACATAGACTGGGGCTGTGGTTGACACTGAACTCATCTTGAATTAATCTTTACCGTATACATTTTAAGGATATCACAACTGTCGTGTATTCATATGCTGTTTGTTGCTGTTGTATCTCCTCTCCCTGTTTTGTTTGCTTGTTTATTTGCAGGTCTTGAAGTGGATTCTTCATGTCTCTTGCTCTCTTCTTTTTCTGTTTACTTTCTCCCCCACCCTTCTTTCTGTACCCTTCTTCTTTTCAGTCTCTGTGTCCATTGGTATTCAAATCAAACTAAAAAACAATTCTAATAAAGATTTTTAAAGTTATAAGTCAGGTGGAGCATTATAGCAGTGGCTGTAACGTCTCACCTGAAACAGCAACACTGTTGGGCTTATTTTTGGCACTCAGACATCTATTCTGTTTGCTCTATACAGCCGGACAGGACACGGTAGAAAAAAGGGGGAAACTTTTTTTCTTAGTTTTTTCTTAGTTTTACTACAAACAACTACTGACTATTTATAATTAAGTGTGTTCTCAATGTTTAAGGAAATGTAAAGGTTTGTTCAGCAGCATTTAGTGAACCAGTGATGCCACTGTGAATAAATTAGCTCAAGACAGTTTTTATTGCAACCAATCAGATGTGATCCAATTCATGGATAATACTATGTAAAGGGTGCAGTGGTACTACTAGGAGACTCCAGCCTATCAGTGATACTGTTATGACACTGATAATAATATTGACATGTCCATAATTCTAAATGGGGAGCTGTTTATACGTTTTTTTATTCTGTGGTTTATTTTTTGTGTGAAATCTCTTTTGCCTGTGGTACATTCTCAGTCATATAAACTTGGATTAGTTATTTGCATTCTGAGTTACATTATTTAGTTTAACCAGCACACCTGTCTTCATCTGCTAATCATTTTACTGCTTCTTGTTCTAGTGATCCCTCCTCCCTGTATAAATAGTCCTCAGTTTCACACAATCCTTGTCAGGCGTTCTCCTCCCTGTGTTCACCTGCTTCCTGTATTTCAGTCAATGTCTTTATGTGAGTTTTGTTTCTTCGCCTGCAGCTTGATCACTTTTATGATCAAAGTCTTTTTTTTTTTTTTTTTGCTCATTCAGTTATTCAGTGCCCATGCCTGCATTGAGTCTGCTCTTTAGGTGAAAAGAGTTGATCTACTTTGGAACTGGACTCCCTGGGACTGACTGTCCAATCAAAACCAGTCTGTGTTTATCCAAACGCCGCTTCAAAGAGCTATCTGCAACATATTAAATATTCATAATACTGAAAACCTTTGTTATATATCTGAACTATCCCTATAATGTCCCAAGTGTTGCAGCTGTATTTATCTTTTGTTGAACTGGAAATCAATAAGGACTTTAATTGTTGTAAATATTTGATGAATGGAGCGTTGATGCTCCATATCTTGCAAGAAATGAGTGGCTTTAATTATTTACTTGCACAGAGACAGGAAACTTCAGATAATTTGTGCAATAATACCATGTAATTAATTAAAAGGTAGGAAAAATCAGATTTTTTTAGGAAGCAAAGAAAACAGAGGGATTGAGAGAGATAAAAAAGATGTTTCTGAATGTAAAACAGAGCAAATAAAGGTTAAAAGACACCCAATCTTACTTATTGCAAATGACATAAATTAGATTTTTAAATCTGATTAAACACCAAAAATATTTATTCCACTATCAGTGAGCTGTTTAAAATGTTGATAATTGTTTGAAATTCAAATTTATGCAACATCTCCATTCATTTTACTGCACTGTGGATCCTAATTACAGTGGAATGAATTGTTTATATAATAAACTGCAACCCAAGCAGGTGAAAATCTTAGAATAAATGTGAATACCTTGCTTCATTCATCAGGAGTCATTAAAACTGTCTTTTACACCAACACATAAAACCAAACTAAGATGCTGTTGAACCAAAACCAATCCCAGGTCCTGAATAATTAATCCCTGGGAGCAGCTGTTATTAGAGCTGATGTAATGACCACATTAGTCACCAGGTTTCTGTCTTTCTGCTGAATTGCTTTAATGTATTTCTGTTTGACAGTCAAAGCAGAGTGATGTCTCTGTTAGGAAAATCACCTCAGGCTCAAATATCAGCAGTGACCAGCCCCTGACCAAAACATGACTCACGTCAGCTCGTCTCTCCTGGAGCAACGTGTGAAGAAATTCAGGTAAAAAGGTCTGAGCAGCAGTAAAAACACAAAGAGTGGTTTTAGAAAACGTCAGTCATTAGTCAGCCTGTTGGGAGTGATGATTAATGTCTCTCTTTATGTTAGAAACACTCAGTTACTGCTTTGACATTAAAAAATGACAATAAAAAGCTTTAATAGACGTTCTTTAGAGACCATATTTGTCACCTGTCATTTAATGAATGTTGTCATGGTTACCTGTGTCAACTTAGAACATTCAAACATTTCTGTTTCAGATGTTTTTAGTTTATATATGACACAGATTTAAAACAAAAAGTCAGAGTTTCTGGATCCAGTTTTCATCTTTTCCTATAGAGACATAACTAAAGGATGCAGAGGAACTGTGTTCAGATGCTATCTTGACTTCATGCCATGATTTCTACAAAATTATGGGTTTTTTAGATTTCAATATGCTTTGAAGACAAGAAACCCCATAATTCTCTCAACATTTACATTGAGACAGATTCTTAAGTTGTTTGGAGTCCTACCACAGCATAAAATCAAATTAAGTGAAAAAGTTGTCTGCTTTGAAAAAACATTTGTGTGTATCGTTTAATTCTGTTTTTATTTTCCTTTACAACATCCTGTTTGTAATTGTTCAAAAACAGAATTCACCAACAGAGTCAAACATCTTTATTAACACTGTACATGTAGGGTCCACAGTTCAGAGTCACAACAACATTGACACAAGTCAAAACTTACCTTCAAAATATTCTCAGCTGTTGTTTACATTTTTTTTCAACACCTGCAATATTTGGTAATTGTATTTATTTTTCTTTTTAGAGGATGTTCTATTTCTATTTTACATATAGTTTTTTAATCTTTTCCCCACAGTGTTCCTTCCTCTTGATTAATATTTTCATTTTCTGCAATTTGATAAGAAAACTTTTAATTCTAAATTTAAAATGTGTTTCTGTTGTTTATGATATCTTGATTTTTCGATCTGTGAAAAGTTCCCGTCACTGAAGGTTGTTAGTAAACTGTAATAAATGAAGTTTTTATGGTATTGACTCTGGCCTCATATGCTGGTTGATATACTTTTTAACAGTCCGGTCTCAGCAGGTGAGGGTCAACGGCGTTCTCTCTGATGTCCTCCTTTCTTCTACTGGGTCTCCACAGGGCTGCGCTCTTTCACCGCTTTTATTTATTTTATATACTAATCATTGTCGCAGCCAGTATTCACATCGTCACATTTTAAAGTTTGCTGACAACTCTGTCATCCTGTCCCTCCTCAAAAGGGATGGTCCTGATCCTGGACCAGTGGTCAGGGTCTGATCCTGGACCAGTGGTCAGAGTCTGATCCTGGACCAGTGGTCAGAGTCTGATCCTGGACCAGTGGTCAGGGTCTGATCCTGGACCAGTGGTCAGAGTCTGATCCTGGACCAGTGGTCAGAGTCTGATCCTGGACCAGTGGTCAGAGTCTGATCCTGGACCAGTGGTCAGAGTCTGATCCTGGACCAGTGGTCAGGGTCTGATCCTGGACCAGTGGTCAGAGTCTGATCCTGGACCAGTGGCCAAAGTCTGATCCTGGACCAGTGGTCAGGGTCTGATCCTGGACCAGTGGTCAGGGTCTGATCCTGGACCAGTGGTCAGAGTCTGATCCTGGACCAGTGGTCAGGGTCTGATCCTGGACCAGTGGTCAGGGTCTGATCCTGGACCAGTGGTCAGGGTCTGATCCTGGACCAGTGGTCAGGGTCTGATCCTGGACCAGTGGTCAGGGTCTGATCCTGGACCAGTGGTCAGAGTCTGATCCTGGACCAGTGGTCAGGGTCTGATCTTGGACCAGTGGTCAAAGTCTGATCCTGGACCAGTGGTCAGGGTCTTATCCTCGACCAGTGGTCAGAGTCTGATCCTGGACCAGTGGTCAAAGTCTGATCCTGGACCAGTGGTCAGGGTCTGATCCTCGACCAGTGGTCAGAGTCTGATCCTGGACCAGTGGTCAGGGTCTGATCCTGGACCAGTGGTCAGAGTCTGATCCTGGACCAGTGGTCAAAGTCTGATCCTGGACCAGTGGTCAGGGTCTGATCCTCGACCAGTGGTCAGAGTCTGATCCTGGACCAGTGGTCAGGGTCTGATCCTGGACCAGTGGTCAGGGTCTGATCCTGGACCAGTGGTCAGGGTCTGATCCTGGACCAGTGGTCAGGGTCTGATCCTGGACCAGTGGTCAGGGTCTGATCCTGGACCAGTGGTCAGGGTCTGATCCTCGACCAGTGGTCAGAGTCTGATCCTGGACCAGTGGTCAGGGTCTGATCCTGGACCAGTGGTCAGGGATTTCACTAACTGGTGTGAAGGTAACTTTTTACAGATTTATGTTTGCAAGACAAAAGAGATGATTATTGATTTTAAGAAAAACAGATTGGTCACCCAGCCTGTGCTCATATCTGGGGAAGTTGTGGAACCAGTATAAATGCCATGGGACTGTTGTTGATGACAGGCTGACCTTTGAACCCTACGTGGACTCACTCTGTAAGAAGGCTCATCATAGAATACTTTTATCGGAAGCTCTGGTTTTAACGTGGATTCTACTTTTATGCAGATATTTTATTCTTGTTTTATTGAGTCTTTACTAACTTTTAATTTTATCTGTTGGTTTGGGCTTTTAACTGGTAAGAACAGGAACAGGTTGTCAGGAATTGTCAGGGTGTTCTGGCTCCGCCCTCACTGACCTCACTGATGTGCACATAGCCAGGTCAGTGAAGACCAGACTGATCCTCAGATCCCTCTCACCCTCTGCACCGTGAGTTTAGGTTGCTGCTGTCCGGCCACAGATATCAGATACCAGGGTCAGGACCAACAGACTGAGACTCTTTTATCCCTGCTGTTTTAAAACTTTTAATTGATCTGTTTTAATGTATGAATGTTGTTTTTATGTTGTCGTTTTTATCACTACTGGTTGTGAAACCAATTACCCTGAGGGCATAATAAATATTCTATTCTATTCTATTCTATTCTATTCTATTCTATTCTATTCTATTCTATTCTATTCTATTCTATTCTATTCTATTATTCTATTCTATTCTATTCTATTCTATTCTATTCTATTATATTCTATTCTATTCTATTCTAAATAAAAGTCACAGAATAATTTACAGACATGAAATAAAGATAAAGCAAGAATGAGGACATACCCTCTGCTGTTAGTTACTGAAGTGATTAAACTCTGAATGTAAATTCTAACAGGGAGTCTGCAGGTTTTAGTGAGACACTTTGACATCAGAACTAATAAACAAATAGGTGCTGAAACCAGCTCTAATGAGTGAAGTCACCTGCTGAGGTGAAAAACCTCCTGATGCATCATGTTTTTAGGCACTCAGTCCAGAATCCTGCTGCTTTTTTCTCCTGTTTCCACCTGATAGAACAGCTGATAACAGGATTACAAACACACCTGCTGCTATTTTTGAAGAAACTGCGCCATCTATTGGTTTTTTAAAAACTAATCAAAGACATATTTTTGATCAAATCTCAACAAACTTGTTCCTGCAGCTGGACCTTTTACTGATCTAATGTCTCTAAGGTCAAATAACCAAATGGTCCTCGCTGTTCCCAGATCAGATTAAAGAGCAGAGGTGATCACAGCCACTAACCTCTGGAACAATCTACCTCTTCATTAGATCTACTCAGAGCCTTGGTCATTAAAAAAAAAAAAAACCTTAAAGACCTCCTGCTGCTCACTGGCTTTTGTCTGTAGTTAAAGCGATAACCTGATTGTCCTGTGTCTCCTGATGCTTCATTGTGGTTGTTGAAGAGTGCTATTTACGTAAATAAAACTGCATTGACATTGCGCAGCAGAAAGATAAGTTCCTGTCTGTCATCACAACATCTGTTCAGAAATAGAAATGATAAAGATTTTATTTTTGTCCTGAGTGTTTATTCCTGGAAGTATAATAAATTGTTTCTCTTCTCTGGTCAATTTGGTGCTCTGACCCAGTGACAATGAAACGAAACTTAATGGTTCCTCTGCAGCGAACACAGACCCTCGTTTCATGTTTGTTATTTTATACTCTGAACTCATCCAGTCTGCAGAAACCTCATTACCATCTGCTCCCTGCAGTGATGCTGGTCGCCTTCCCTGCAGGTTTTTAACATCTCAGTAAAATTATTTTCAATTTGTGCACTCAGGCTCACTAAGCTGATGTGCATCCATCCACCAACAAGAGTCCAACTAAATGGGACTGGTAGTCTGCAAATCAAGATGAAATGTCTGTAGCTGTAATGGATTTCCATTCATAAAGCTGCGTTAGCTGCACTCAGAGTATTCATAATGAAAACACACAACCTGATTTTATATTTTGCCCTGAGATGATGAATCTGTTTCATAAACCTCCCAGATCAGAGGCTGAAAGCAGCTGCTAAATGTTTCAGGTCTCCAGTTTTACATCTTTAATGTTAAGTGTTTAAGTGATGACACAAGGCAAATTCTTAAATACTGCTAAAACTAAAGTTCAGATAATGGAAGATCATTTATTTTTTTATGATGTTAAAGATTTAGAGAAACACATTTAGGATGTCATCCATAAAACATTTAAGTTTCTTTAAAGTTCATTTTTAAACCAGACGTTTCTGAAGTGCTCGTCCTCAGGAGGGCTGCAGACTGTTTCAGAGGTGTGAGGGTGTTCTGTAGTAAGAAGTACTGTAAGTGTTGCATTCAGTCTGTGTGATTTATTTTTATTACTATAAAATAAACGTGACAGAGAGCGTGATGCTTGAATCCTAATGAGGTGAATTGGTACAGGTGGGTAATATTAACAAGATATTTTACAGTAATAAAGGTTAACTGAGGACATAGTGATACTGGCAGGAAACAAAAGAAAACACAAAAAGGCAAAAGGAAACGAACCTGAACGATGAGCCAAAAACCAACAAAACTTAAAAATGAAGACATGTTTAGGATCATTTTGTTATAGGCTGGACTGTTGGCTTTTGTGTTTAACGGTTGAAAAATGTATTTGTTTTATTTCGGTAAGTCTCATCAGTCATTCCCTGATTTTAATCTCCTACATTCAGAAATCCTGATTAAAGTTATGATTTCAACTTCTGTGTGAACTCATGATCAACTCTGGGACTTTGAACTAAAAAAATGCAGATTCAGATGAAAGTGAAGGAAATTCTAAAACATAAGAAACATTTCAGGCCTAGCACTCCAGAATATGGAATCACTCATCATTTTTAATGTCAAAAGTTTAAGATTAAAGGATCTTTTGTTGAGGAATGATGGACTTATAGTTGCTTTGGTCATAATGTGGATTCTCACATGGTCTGTTGACACTCAGAGTACATGCTGACACTCCACATTAGGTTTGAAACAGCCTGCTGAGTTATAGAGATGTTTGTGTTCACTCAGAGTGTTGGTCATCCTCATTGGATCGACTCTAAAAGTTAATCAGTTGTAGATTTAAGTCTCATTGAGCCTTTAAAGGACACTCACTGAAATAATTATTGTTTTTGTGGACTGACATTTTTCAAAAAAATTTAGTTATTTATTTTAGTTTTTAATGTTTGTACTTATTCCCAAAAATCTGTTTTAAACCTGTTTGCATTTTTACCATTACCTTATAAAAACCCTTTCTTTAAAGGTTCTAAAATGTCCCGTTGCTATGTCGTCGCATTTGATCAACAGTTCTGTTCCTGACCCACATATTAAATCTTATCCTTTGCTGCTAATACAGAGGGGCTTGTTTATACAACGTTCATAAGTTATTTAAAACCCACACTGCATAAGTGATCAGACATGGTCACTTGTCTTTTAAATGCTTGTGGTATTATTATATTATTATCAGCTGGTGATAATAAATGTGAAACCATTCTGCCTTTTTTCTACAAACATAAACAAGAGCTGGATGAAGAGTTCTGCATCATGTTTTACAGTATTTAATTGTATCGTTTTGGAGAAGACATTAAACTATCTCTAACATATAGAACATTTTAGTGAACTTTTTTCTGGTTTTGTGGATTAAAACTCCTCCAAACTAAAGCAAAGTGTGTATCAGGTGGCTATATGTGCTGCAGTCTGCTTTTCAGCATCCTGTTTATGTTTGGTATGAATTAGGCTTTTTGTCACCGCTGGTTAATTCACTTTTATTCATCCCATTTTGGAGTGAAATGCAGCCTCAACAGTGTGAACGGCCCTGTTTTCTTCCAAGCTGTTATGAGAGGTCCTGATGGGGAAGATGGGGAAAAAATACTCAGTAATGGTTAGTTTCTAAAATAATTCATGCCTTACTCAACATCTCAGCTGTGAATGGATGTCTCACTGATCTGAATAATACCCAGGTCTTTTCATTCAACCATTAAAATACAAAGACCTGCTCTATGACGTCACGCTTTATTTGCCCATTTTCTATTAATAGATCTGAAACTAGCTGAAACAATCAAAACCAAATAAAACCAGCAGTGATTACAGCCCTCCATGATACTGGATCTCTTTTTCATTCTACAGGTTCCCTGGTGTCTGATTTTATTTATGGAGAGAAAGACGCTCAGTGAGAAGTGATACATGAAAGAGAGTGTGTAAACAGAAACACACTTCAACGGGCTCAACTAGAGGTAAAAGTGTGAACCATTTAACATTTAAAGGAGTTTATGAGATGTACTTTTATTCTTTAACTTTACTTTCTGAGGTCCTAATGAAGGGTGAAAACAAAAAGTCTGAGTCAGACCTCAAATTCAAAGAAAACTTTTCAATATCACAGAACAATAAAGCTTTTTTCACCTTTTTAATCAAACATGAAACTAATTTCCACTGAGATACTTTTTTTCTAAAGCCAAATATAAATTTGATCAAACTTCACGGTTTGTTCATTAATAAGCTTACACCAGTATTCTACAAGTTTAATAAATTCAAATTAGAGGAGAATTATTTTTATGTTTAAAAAAACAGTAGATGCATCAAATGAAAAACACTAAAGTTGTCACATGAAAACAAATATTCCAGCAGCTTGTTGCTGCAGAAAAACAAACCTGAAGTCAAAATTAGAAAAGAAAAACTAACGAACGTGTTTCCAAAACAGAACCATGATTTTAGCTAATGTCTCCCCTACTGATTAAAAGAGTTTTCCATCCATCCATCCATCCATCCATCCATCCATCCATCCATCCATCCATCCCTCCCTCCCTTCCTTATCCAAGGTTGGGTACCAGAGGTACCAGGTCCAAGAGGGAAGCCCAGACCTTTCCATCTCCTCCTGGGGGTTTCAAGTCATTCCCAGATCAGAGAGGATCGCTCCCTGCCCCGGGTTCTCTCCCTACTCAGTTGTGTCTGAAAACCCTCCAGAAAGCAGCAAGCAGGAGACATCCTACAGTCAGAAACTAGAACATTCTCAACTGACTCCATTTGAAGAAGGGGAGCACTAACTTTACTCCCTGAGCTGACGGAGATCCTCACCATATCTCTAATGTTTAGCCCAGCCACTCTAAAGAAAGTTCCAAATTTGAAGTCAGTATTAGACTTTTGTTGTCTATAAGTCGTATACTGATAATCTTTTAGAGATATAACCATAGATGTGATGCTTTTAGTTGTCCGTAGGTCCAGGCTGTTATAGAGATGCTAAACCATGTAACTAGCTCCTGCTGCATCGTGATGTTTTTAAATCTCCCCTGAAAACAAATGCAATTTTTTTACTCAGCCTGACACCCACATTTTTCATTTTTTATGTGTTTTTAAGTACTGGTACTTTAATCAGTTTAGCAAAATTAGATTTCTTTTTTGTCATTTCTGTTTATCATCTCCCCCCCCCCCTTTTATGTTTGCTTCTGCCTTAAATATCTTAGCAAAATTTCACTTGTGTTCTTTTCGTCATTTGTTTTAATCATCTCTAACTTTTTACCATTTTCTGTGCAGCACTTTGGCCCACAGCAGTGGTTTTAAACGTGATTTATAAATAATCTTGAACAGAAACAAACATACACAGACACGTCTGTTTATTGGAACATGGAACATTTACATGCTGCAGGACATGATCAGGACTGTCAGCAGGAGAAAACCATGCTCGTCAGGCAACAGCTACCCAAACATCATCAGCACAAAGGAGGGTGAAGGATTCCAGACTGAGACGGTTAATGGAAGTCGTGCAGCAGATGAAGGGTGCTTTCTGGACCAGTGGGAATAAAAAAAAAACATTGTTCAGATGCACTTGAGCAGATAAGAGTTGCAGTTGGCTCCTCGTCCACAGTCACAGAGCTTCCCAATCCGAGGTCCAAACTTCATGGCGCAGCGGTCACCCATCCCACACTGAGGACAGGAGGAGAAAGTTACTCCTTAATGTTCAGTGAAAATGAACTGATAAATGATGACTGGTATTTGCAATTAATACTTCATTAGACGTTTACACAACATTAAATCTGATTAATATTTCAGGTGTTTTTGTGTTGATTCTCTTTTATAATTGATCAGAGTCAGAAAGGCAGATGTTTCATCCAGATAATTGGATCCCGTTCATTAGCTCACTGATGAAGACTGAGCGATTGATCTTCACTGATTGAGAGGTTTTATAGCAACTTTTTCAACAAACTGAAACCAGGCAGTAATCTTTATTTGGTCTGTAATTACAATGTGAACAACTGTTGTTGTAATTTAGTTTGTTATCTTTTAATTAGTGGCAGGTTTTGCTTGCTGACAGATTTAATTAAAAAGCAGTGAAAGGATGTTTGCAACAGACAATAATGACTCAGCACAGTCTCACGAATGAGGCACTGAAAAGCTGCATTTCATCAATGTTAATGCAGAAAAAGTGAAGTTACCAACGGGATGCTCCCTCGTTTCTCATTGGAAGAAATACGATCGTGCGTCCGACCCAACAGAACCTCTAGAGCTTCGACCTGAGCAGCAAAAACAGGAGCAGAAGCAGCGAGGATGCATTATGAAGAGATAAAGAAGATGGAATAGTGTTGTTCTTCCTTCAGACCTTTAGGGAAGGTTTAATATGTAAATATTTAAATGTGTGTTGGTCACGCTTTGGAATTATGTCTTGAAATTTCCAGTTTCCAGTTCAGCATATTTAGAATGTGACATCTGCAATAAAAGGTAAAATACTTCTTTAATATACATCTGCTGCACATGTTCACCTATAAATATCAGAACAGAAACTATAAAAGCAACATTTCAACCACAATAAATCTGATTCTAAACAAAAAGAACTACATTTATTATATTAGTTTGATTAAATGCACATTTTTACATTTATATAGCCTTATTCAGATCAAAATAAGCCTAAAAAGATGTCAAATTTCACTTCAGAACATGCTGAATAAATGCATTTTACTCATTTTTAGATGTAGTAAATTTGATTTGATTCTGACTCAAACCAGTATCTTGTCTTACTGACCAGGTCTCTGTCTGCAGCTGGATCCAGTTTCTCCACTTCAAAGTCCTCAGCAGAGACATCCTGGGTCGCCTGACCATGACACAGGATGGACAGGAGGCCGACGAGCAGCAGCCCACGGAGCAGTGAGGAGCTCTCCATGGTACTGGTCCAGATGGAGGACGAGGAGGAGACAACGGAGCAGAGGAAGGAGGAGTTGAGACTCACAGCAGGAGATTCTACCTCCACCCATCTGAACTACTCCTCTTATATCGGTCTGCTAAGCCCCGCCCTGTAGAGGAGAGCCCTGGACTGACTTAAGTTATGTACAAGAAGAAACTAATAGCATCTTGTTTATGAGTCAAATAGACCCATCTTCCAAGCCCGATAGATCCACACAGATTACAGTGATTCTTTTGACCCTGGTCTCCAGAGACCCTTTTAGAGCCTGGCGTTGTTCAGGAGTTCAGGAGAGAGGAACGACCAGGAGAGAGAGAGAAAGAGAGGGGAGGTGGTTTATCAGGTTTCCACAGAAGAGAGGGTGAGCAGAGGTGCTTTGACCAGGTCAGCTGGAGATGGGTGATGTTTGCAGGATGTGAAGCCAGATGAGCTGAAGGATCATGATAAGGATGAGAAACCAGAGCAGGTGTTTCTATAGCAACAGCAGGTCAATTTAGTTAGCAGGTCAGAAGAGACAAAGGAGGCAAATAGAGCAGGTCAGTTAAAATACTTCCATTGGACCATTGTAAAATACTTCCAAATACATTCCTATTCATTGCCCCTAATTATCCATCTTTATGAAGTCAAAATCAAGACAGACAGACATTTTCTTTTGTTTTTTTAAGGTGGTGGGTCATATGAAGGAGCAACACACTTTTTACTTGTTATTCCATATTTGACTTATTGTATAGAAATTTGGAGCAACAAATATTTGACAAACTCTAAATCTTTGTATGTTTTACTAAAGAAAGCAAACAGAATCTTGCATGATGTAATGATTTGGATGATAACTTCAACAACTGTTTACCTGTTAATCAATGTAAACAAATTAATAAAGAAAAACATTATTTCATTTCATTTATTTGTGAAATAATACCTAGAGGTAATGATATTGATGGCAGTTGAATTTGACTCACCTCACCTTGTCTCACTTTCTTCTGCTGATCCGGATTCAGGTCACGGGGCAGCATCCCAAGCAGGGTGTCCCAGCTCCTCTGTTTGGAGGTTGCTATGGCGACGGTTGCAATGGCGATGGTTGTCATGGCGATGGTTGCCATAGCAAAAAATAGTTGCTATGGCAACGGTTGTCATGGCAACCGTCGCCATGGCAACCTTTTTTGCCATAGCAACCATTGCCATAGCAACTGCCCTCAGATT
Organism: Callopanchax toddi; assembly: GCA_006937965.1. NCBI lineage: Eukaryota > Metazoa > Chordata > Actinopteri > Cyprinodontiformes > Nothobranchiidae > Callopanchax > Callopanchax toddi. The sequence goes on along the minus strand of SSNR01000317.1, from coordinate 595,376 downwards.
ATTGTGTGTGTGTGGGGGGGGATAATAATAATAATAATAATGCATCAGTTTTATATAGCGCTTTTCAGGTCACTCAAAGACACTTTACAGAGTTGCATTATTCATTCACACAGTCATTCTCACCGGTGGTGGTAAACTACGACAGACGTCTGTAGCCACAGCTGCCCTGGGGCAGACTGACAGAGGCGAGGCTGCCATTCTGCGCCATCGGCCCTTCTGACCACCACCAACATTCACACACAGTCACACAGGCAAGGTGGGTGAAGTGTCTTGCCCAAGGACACAACGACAATCTAACCCAGCCAGAGCTGGGGATCGAGCTGGTGACCCTCCGGTTACCAGACCGGCCACTCTCCCAACTGAGCTAATGCCGCCCCATAAAGGCCCTGCTCTCAGATGTGAAATGGAAGAGGGGAGTGAGTCTATGGATCACAGGTAAAACATGATGTGTAGACAAAAACTGAGACATAAAGAGGGAAAAAGTGTCAAAGTGACTCACATGGCAGCAGGTTCCATTTCAACACTGACATGAAAACATGAAGCATTTAAATTTGGGATTATTAATAAGATCAAGGTAAATCATGACTGATCCTAAACAACGGAGGGTCAGTTCATTCATTTCTCCAAACTTTGCATTCAACATTTCTAATCATCCAACCATGGGCGGTGGTTGGTTGAAAGTAGGGAACTGTAGGGAACTGGGGAACAAGCATATGAATATGTACAATCCTTTTAGAAAATATGTGTACTTGAGGTTGAGGTAGTACATCGTCTCCATAGCAACGTCTCCATAGCAAACATCTCCATGACAGCTGTTGCCACACCAACCATGTCCGTAGCAACTGTCTCCAAAGCAACCGTCTCCATGGCAACCGTATCCATAGCAACCGTCTCCATGGCAACCGTTGCTATAGCAACCGTATCCATGGCAACCGTTGCCATAGCAACCGACTTCATGGCAACCGTCTCCATAGCAACCGTCACCATGGCAACCATATCCATAGCAACTGTCCCCATAGCAACCGTTGCCATGGTAACAGTATCCATAGCAACCGTATCCATGGCAACTGTTGCCATGGCAACCGTCTCCGTAGCAACCGTCTCCATGGCAACCGTCTCCATAGCAACCGTTGCCATGGCAACCGTATCCATAGCAACCGTCCCCATAGCAACCGTTGCCATAGCAACCGTCTCCATGGCAACCGTATCCATAGCAAAAGTCTCCATGGCAACCATATCCATAGCAACCGTTGCCATGGCAACCATATCCATAGCAACAGTCTCCGTAGCAACCGTCTTCATGGCAACCGTCTCCATGGCAACCGTTGCCATAGCAACCGTCCCCATGGCAACCGTCGCCATAGCAACTGTCGCCATAGCAACCGTCGCCATAGCAACCGTCCCCATGGCAACCGTCTCCATGGCAACCGTCGCCATGGCAACCGTCTACATAGCAACCATCTCCATAGCAACCGTCTCCATGGCAACCGTCTCCATAGCAACCGTTGCCATAGCAACCGTCTCCATGGCAACCGTCCCCATAGCAACCGTCTCCATGGCAACCGTCGCCAAAGCAACCGTTGCCATAGCAACCGTATCCATGGCAACCGTCCCCATAGCAACCGTCTCCATGGCAACTGTCTCCATGGCAACCGTATCCATAGCAAAAGTCTCCATGGCAACCACATCCATAGCAACCGTCGCCATAGCAACCGTCGCCATGGCAACCGTCTCCATAACAACCGTCTCCATAGCAACCGTCGCCATAGCAACCGTCCCCATGGCAACCATCGCCATAGCAACCGTCCCCATAGCAACCGTCTCCATGGCAACCATCGCCATGGCAACCGTCTCCATGGCAACCGTCGCCATAGCAACCGCCTCCATGGCAACCGTATCCATAGCAACCGTTGCCATAGCAACCGCCTCCATGGCAACCATCGCCATAGCAACCGTCCCCATAGCAACCGTCCCCATGGCAACCGTCCCCATAGCAACCGTCTCCATGGCAACCGTCGCCATAGCAACCGTCACCATAGCAACCGTCGCCATGGCAACCGTCCCCATAGCAACCGTCGCCATAGCAACCGTATCCATAGCAACCGTTGCCATAGCAACCGTATCCATAGCAACCGTATCCATAGCAACAGTCTCCATGGCAACGGTTGCCATGGCAACCGCCTCCATGGCAACCGTATCCATAGCAACCGTTGCCATGGCAACCGTCCCCATAGCAACCGTCGCCATAGCAACCGTCTCCATGGCAACCGTATCCATGGCAACCGTATCCATAGCAAAAGTCTCCATGGCAACCATATCCATAGCAACCGTCGCCATAGCAACCGTCTCCATGGCAACCGTCTCCATAGCAACCGTCTCCATAGCAACCGTCTCCATAGCAACCGTTGCCATAGCAACCGTCTACATGGCAACCATCGCCATAGCAACCTCCATGGCAACTGTCTCCATAGCAAAAGTCTCCATGGCAACCATATCCATAGCAACCGTCGCCATAGCAACCGTCGCCATAGCAACCGTCCCCATGGCAACCGTCGCCATGGCAACCGTCTCCATAGCAACCGTCTCCATAGCAACCGTTGCCATAGCAACCATCTCCATGGCAACCATCGCCATAGCAACCTCCATGGCAACTGTCTCCATAGCAACCGTTGCCATGGCAACAGTCCCCATGGCAACCGTTGCCATAGCAACCGCCTCCATGGCAACCGTATCCATAGCAACCGTTGCCATGGCAACCGTGGCAACCGTCCCCATAGCAACCGTCGCCATAGCAACCGTCTCCATGGCAACCGTCTCCATGGCAACCGTATCCATAGCAACAGTCTCCATGGCAACCGTCTCCATAGCAACCGTCGCCATAGCAACAGTATCCATAGCAACCGTCGCCGTGGCAACCGTAGCCATAGCAACCGCCTCCATGGCAACCGTATCCATAGCAACCGTTGCCATGGCAACCGTGGCAACCGTCCCCATAGCAACCGTCCCCATAGCAACCGTCCCCATGGCAACCGTCCCCATAGCAACCGTCTCCATGGCAACCGTCGCCATGGCAACCGTCTACATAGCAACCGTCTCCATAGCAACCGTTGCCATAGCAACCGTCTCCATGGCAACCGTCCCCATAGCAACCGTCGCCATGGCAACCGTCCCCATAGCAACCGTCTCCATGGCAACCGTCGCCATAGCAACCGTCTCCATGGCAACCGTCGCCATGGCAACCGTCTCCATAACAACCGTCTCCATAGCAACCGTCGCCATAGCAACCGTCCCCATGGCAACCGTCCCCATAGCAACTGTCTCCATGGCAACCGTCGCCATGGCAACCGTCTCCATAGCAACCGTCTCCATAGCAACCGTTGCCATAGCAACCGTCTACATGGCAACCATCGCCATAGCAACCTCCATGGCAACTGTCTCCATAGCAACCGTTGCCATGGCAACCGTCCCCATGGCAACCGTTGCCATAGCAACCGCCTCCATGGCAACCGTATCCATAGCAACCGTTGCCATGGCAACCGTGGCAACCGTCCCCATAGCAACCGTCGCCATAGCAAAAGTCTCCATGGCAACCATATCCATAGCAACCGTCGCCATAGCAACCATCGCCATAGCAACCGTCCCCATGGCAACCGTCCCCATGGCAACCGTCCCCATAGCAACCGTCTCCATGGCAACCGTCGCCATGGCAACCGTCTACATAGCAACCATCTCCATAGCAACCGTCTCCATAGCAACCGTCTCCATAGCAACCGTTGCCATAGCAACCGTCCCCATGGCAACCGTCCCCATAGCAACCGTCGCCATAGCAACCGACGCCATGGCAACCGTCTCCATAGCAACCATCTCCATAGCAACCGTCGCCACGGCAACCGTCGCCATAGCAACCGTCCCCATAGCAACCGTCTCCATAGCAACCGTCCCCATAGCAACCGTCTCCATGGCAACCGTCGCCATAGCAACCGTCTACATGGCAACCATCGCCATAGCAACCTCCATGGCAACTGTCTCCATAGCAACCGTTGCCATGGCAACCGTCCCCATAGCAACCGTTGCCATAGCAACCGTCTCCATGGCAACCATACCCATAGCAACCGTCGCCATAGCAACCGTCGCCATAGCAACCGTCCCCATGGCAACCATCGCCATAGCAACCGTCGCCATAGCAACCATTGCCATAGCAACCGTCTCCATGGCAACCGTCCCCATAGCAACCGTCTCCATGGCAACCGTTGCCATAGCAACCGTCTCCATGGCAACCGTCTCCATAGCAACCGTTGCCATAGCAACCGTCTCCATGGCAACCATCGCCATAGCAACCTCCATGGCAACTGTCTCCAAGCAACCGTTGCCATAGCAACCGTATCCATAGCAACCGTTGCCATGGCAACCGTATCCATAGCAACCGTCTCCATAGCAACCGTTGCCATAGCAACCGTAGCCATGGCAACCGTCCCCATAGCAACCGTCTCCATGGCAACCGTCCCCATGGCAACCATCGCCATAGCAACCGTCCCCATAGCAACCGTCTCCATGGCAACCGTTGCCATGGCAACCGTCTCCATGGCAACCGTCGCCATAGCAACCATCGCCATAGCAACTGTTTTTGTTGCCATGACAACCGTCGCCATAGCAACCCTAAACCCTAACCCTGTGAGGACCAGCTGTCCCCCATCTTCACTCAGATCTTCAATAAGTCTCTGGAACTGTGTGAGGTTCCCACCTGTTTCAAACATTCCACCATCATCTCAGTCCCCAAGAAACAAACCATCACAGGGTTAAATCACAGAACAGTGATGAGTCTGCATACAGACAGGAGGTGGATCGGCTGGTCCACTGGTGCAGTCAGAACCACCTGGAGCTTAATGAGGGTGGACTTCAGGAGAACACCCCCCTCAGTCCCTCCCCTCACCATCCTCAACAACACTGTGTCTACTGTGGATCATTTTCAACGCTGGAACCACCATTTCTCGGGACCTGAGATGGTCCTCACACACAGACACTTAGGAAGAAGGCCCAGAGACTCACAGGACCTACTGGTCATCTTGTACACCGCCATCATCCAGTCCGTCCTGTGCTCATCCATCTCTGTGTGGTTTGGCTGAACCACAAAACAAGACAGGTCCAGACTGCAACGAACAATCAGGTCTGCAGAGAGGATCATCAGGACTGCCCCTCCATCCAAGACTTGTACAGGTCTAGGATCAGGAAAAAGGCAGCTAACATCTCTGTAGACCCCACACACCCTGCATGCAAACTTTTCAAACTACTACCATCAGGTCGGGTTAGCATACTTGTACTACCTCAACCTGTTTTAGGTTTCCTTCAAATACATATATTTTTAAAAGCATTGTACATATTCATATACTTGTTCCCCAGTTCCCTACTTTCTCTAGTTTTTTTAAAATACTGTACCAAATGTCTGTATGATGTGAATTCAAATTCCTTGATTGTTCAACAATTTTGGCCAATAAAGAAATTAATTCAGATTCTAGTCATGAAAGAAGCTTTATAAATAAACGTGACTCCTGGTGGCCACCAGGGGACGCAGCGGCGCCGGTCCGCCAGGAGGCTGCCGTGTTTCCTGAAACTCATACTTCAGGATTAAGAACACACCCAGTGACATCAGTGAGGTTTGAAGAAGCAGAAAAAAAAGTCTCCGCTCAAACTGTGCAGACGAGGAACAAGAGGGCCGAAAGGTCCTTCCCGGGTTTGCGTCTCTGTTGTGCGTTTTTAGTCGCAGTTTGGGAACCGGACTCAGAACTTTGAATCAACCGTTCAGAAGAGCAGCGGAGCGCAGAGTTTCTCTAAAGAGGAGGATGTCAACTTCAGACGAGGCAGACGGGCCGCGGCCGAGATATGGCTGTAAGTAGAAAAGTTCATTTTCTTTTCATGTTGAGGAGTTTGTTGTTCTCTCCTCACACGGAAAAGAGCCACAGCCTTCCTCCTCCTCCTCTCCTGCTCATGCACACTCCTCAGGCTGGGGGAAAGTGACTTTTCAGGCTGAGCTCGGAGCCAGGTCAGCTTCTCCCTCTGACAGCGTGCTCACAGCTTCATTAGGACTTCCGCGTTTCTCTGCTGCACAGTGGAGAGGGAGGAGGCCTGACTACAACTTACACTTTATCTCCCCACGCACTGCAAACAGACAGTTTTTATTTAAAGAGTAAATAAAAGCACGGCGGTATCATCAAAACCCAGCAGCTTAATCAGCATTAATAATGTCACGTTTCCTGACTGGATGGACAGACCTCAACCAACCACCGCCCATGGTTGGATGTTTAGAAATGTTGAAAGCAAAGTTTGGAGAAATGAATGAACTGACCCTCCGTTGTTTAGGATAAGTCATGATTTACCTTGATCTTATTAATAATCCCAAATTTAAATGCTTCATGTTTTCATGTCAGTGTTGAAATGGAACCTGCTGCCATGTGAGTCACTTTGAAACTTTTTCCCTCTTTATGTCTCAGTTTTTGTCTACATCATGTTTTACCTCCAGACTCACTCCCCTCTCCCATTTCACATCTGAGAGCAGGGCCTTTACCCCCCCCCCCACACACACACACACACACACACACACCATAATCTGAGGGCAAAAGAACAGCCTTGTTCTGTGTCCTCAGTCTGAATAAGCCCTGACAGCTAGAGGCATGCACACATCACACAGGGTGACAGCCCCGACATGGTTAGGAGCATGTGTTAGCTAGCAGATGACTAATAAATGAGGTTTGTTTCTTGTGCAAGAAGCAGCTTTTCGTTGGAGTTGGGAGAAGTCACGTCGCTGGATGAAACCGTTTTCCCTTCTTGTGCAACCTGAACACTATGTAAACAGATGCATTAAAAACAAACATCTTGTGTTGTTTATGTGATGAATTGTGTTTTGTCCCTGATGTAAGATGTGTGATTCTGTGTTTTTGGACTGCAGCTGTCCTGGATGGCGTGGAGCGGCTCACTGCAGAGGAGATGGATGAACAGAGGCAGCAGAACATGGCCTACGAGTATCTGTGTCACCTGGAGGAAGCCAAAAGGTAAGATACCAGTGGTCCTCTGCAGACCTAAGAGGTTTTAGATCATCTCTGATTCTGGATCTTGTTGTTTATGCAGCAGATGACTGAACAAATAGACAAAGCTGTTAGAACTGCACTTAGTGGATTTTTGTTTGTCACTAATTTGACAAACAAGACAAATATTTGCAGCCATAAATTTCTGAAAGCAAATGAGACATCCTCAAGTTCAGCTATAATACAATTCAAGACACAGAGTGGCACTTTTTGGTATTTTTGGTGGGAAAAATGACTCTGTTATTAAAGTTGTTGGTGTTTATTGTGACTAAGATCTTTAACAGTGAAGATCCTAACTAAAGCATCCATCCATTCTAACTTTAAAAGTGTGCATTTCCTGGTTTTTACTGGTCTTGTTGCACAGATCCAGCTGTTTTACTCTGTTTCTGTTACCTTTGCTTCAGATCTGACTGAAGTATCACATCAGGTCATTTTAGACTTTCTGTCTACCCTGTGTTTTTTTTAAATTAGGACCAGTTGTATTGGACGTACCGTATACTCACTCATCTCTTGACCTAATCACAGATCAGACTTGATGACCCCTGGTACTCCATGTTACACACATTCTGTTTCAGCTAAACATGAAAATCAGTGCAGATTCTGTGAGTTTGCAGCCAGATTAGGATTCATCTTCGAGCGCTGCAGCCTTTCTGCTTCATAGAAATCATTCATATTTAGTATTTGTGGTGTAAAGTACATTTTTATATTTATACAACATAAAATACTAGTGTTGTACTCCAGCTGCAGAAAGTAACCTTGTTCTAGACTATAATAGTTAAACTATTTCACAACTTCTGTGCAGTTTAGTGAACAGAAACTTGTGCAGTGAAGCATAAATGATGGTTACCTCTTTCTAAAGATGTTTTTTTATTAATTCTCCAGATTGCTTTTTCACTTGAACTGAATAAAAAGACACCAACTGTTTACCAAGGGAAAAGCGCAAATGAAAGTAGAAACAAACGAAGAGAAATGTAAAGGATGGATTTCCTCCTCAGTCTCCAGCTAGAGCAGAGAATTAAATAATGCTTTGCTATATGAGGCACAAAACATGGCTGACAATGCCAATAAGATCATAATATATCAGTTCTGTGATGACCAAGCAGTTTTTATGCAGTCCTTGTAAAATATATCAACAAGATCTAAGAGTAGAAATATACTTTAAAATTTCTAGTGTTTCTGGGAGGAATATCGCCCACCTTCATTCATGTCAGAGTTTTAAACTAAAATCATCTTTGTGGTGAAATGATGGTGTTATACCTGTTTTAGTTGAGTCCTGAAAATGTTAATATGTCAGCGGTAAAGTGTCATTCACAAAATCACACTATGTAGCTTAGCTAGCTCTCCTGTGATTGGACTCTCAGCTACACCAAACTCAGTCACTATTAGATTGAAAAAGCTATTTTTGTTTTTGTTGTTTAGCTGTGGTAATTTTGAAGTGAGTCAACTTCAAAATGTAATTCTTTGTAGATGTTCATATAATGAAGACTTTCTGAGAGTTTTATGTGAATCCATGCAGTGGTTAATGAGATATTTCCCTCAGAGAGGGTTGACTCCAGCAAAACGTTTTAAACAAAGATCCATGCTGGGGCACCTGTGTGACCTCACCAAACTTTAGCTCAGTATCTGTAAAACAGACAGCTGGAGCCTTTGTTGTGTTTAAGGTAGATCAGCTGTGGTAGCCATCTTGAATTGGATTGAATCCAAAAATTAATCAGTTGTAGACGATCATCCAACCATTCCCTTCCCTTAAAATCCATCCTATGGTTTGAGAACGTTTCCTCATACTACAAATGAGCGTACACACACACTGCGCACTACACACAGTGTATGTAGAGTGTGTGTTGGTGCTTAGCAGCTTGTGTAACCTTCTTTAAACATTGTCTTCTGAAGGCTGCATGCTTCAGTCATCTGAACATGACGACATCGTGGCTGGATAACTCCTCCACTGTTTCACTTCCATGGCACTCTGAGGGTTGGAGTTCATGAAACTAACCCATTCCTATGAACAGACACACCTGAGCAGCTGGTTTGAAAACGTGTCTGTTCCTTAGAGAAATCACAAAGTCTGATTTGCTGAATAGGCTACAGAGCTGTCCAAACGGTCCTCCTTCGTGGTTTTCCATGATGCAGCCCATGTTTGTGTGTCTGGCCCAGAACAGGAGGAGGACTGTTCAGTGTTTTTATGTTGTACTGCAGCTCGTTCAGCCTCGCTCTTCAGACATCACCGAGGTGAAAGTGAAATCCGTGTCCCCAGGTGATGTGAAACGTGATCTTAGTAGGTGCAAGAAAACCCTGGAATAGAAGGCCAGCTATTTTAACTTTTGTTCACTGAAGTTGCTTCCATGCATGAGTGACTTGCAGTTGGAATTTTAGAGTCTAGCTCTGTGTTCATCTTCTAACTCATAGGGCAGTTTTGCACAGCAACATAAAATGTAGAATGCTGTAATTTTTGCAGCCGATTGTCCATAAAGCTGTTTCTGGGTAGTGAAGCGCAAAAGAATCAAAAGACTCTATTTAAGACTCTATTTAAGACTCTATTTAAATATTCGGTTTTTGTTTGGTCCTGTTCGTGCTTTGAGTCAGTTCTTGAATGAAGAAGTAGGCGAGGTCTGTTGTGTGTCTGAGTAATGTTGGTGGTTAGTCAGTTTGTGTGTGTGTGTGTGTGTGTGTGTGTGTTTGATCTGATGCCTCTGGAGTTAAAAATGCCGCCGGCTCACCGATTAAAAGAGGAAGGATCATGTGAGACAGGAAGTGACTCAGTCTCTGTTGAATTTTGTTTCTCCCACTGTTGCCACAGAAACCTACAGTTGTCATGGTGATGGGTTCCGGTGTGAGTGGAGGGTGCTGCAGTAGGTGTGTGCTCTTATTAAAAAAAAAAAAAAAGCAGCTGATTGGTCGTTTGGCTGTGATGATGAGTGTGTTTGCTGACCATCACTCGCCTGCTCTTTGGTTATCATCCATCTGTGATGTTCAGGAAATCCCTGGACAGGTGTTTCTTTTATTTCCATCTGTTTTCCCTCCATCTGACACTTCTATTAATCTTTCTAGTACCTGGAATGGTTTTCAGGAAGTTGGAGAGAATTCATCAGAACTGTATTTATCTTGTGTGTGTGTAAATCTGGACATTTCCTGCCAAAATTGGAACAAAATAAAAGTAAATTTACAACTTAACAAAAGAATGGACTTTACACACAACTGGTTGATCTTCACATGAGATCCGGAGCACCTCAGGTCACCTCTTTCAGCAGATTGTTATTGATTTTTATCTTCACTCTTTGTGACTCGGCTTTTCCTTTCGAAACCCACTTGTGTGTGACCATGTTGTGATGGCGTTTCCTGCAAGAAATAAGTGTGTGAAGGTGGAAATGTCAACTCAGTACTGCAGCATATGTGGGTTGGTTGAGTTGTTTTCATTAAGCTGCACTTAGTTTTCTTTGATAATGACGTGATGTTGAGACGATGCTGAATTTGACTTGAGGTGCTTTTTGGTGCTGTATCCTTAAACATTGGTGCATTAGTTTTCCTTTCATGTGTGGTCTGAGTTTGCTTAGATGTCAGTCTTCCTGTGGTCTAGTTGAATTTATTTAGTAAATGGATGGCATTATGTAGTGTCACATAATTTAACAGAAATACTTACCTTTGCGCTAGAAGCAGGTGATATTAATAATAATAATAATAATTTTTATAGTGCTGGGCCGATAACGCCGTTAACGCGCTGCGCGATAAAAAAAATAACGCCGTTAATCTAAATTGGGTCACTGGGTCTAAGAGATCTACAGGCATTACCAAATGGCAGACTCTGATCCTGGCCCGGATCTTTCCGGAGTCCGGACCTGCAGCAGGACCCGCTCCCCCGGTCTAGCTGAAGGAGGCGCGGCTCCTGTCTCCCGAACGCTCGCTTCACCTGGAGCTGCGGCTCCCGGATCCGAACCGATCCTTCACCCGGACCGGGAGCCGTGGGTCCAGGTGAAGCGCGCGTTCGGGAGACGTGAGGCGTGTCTCCTTCACCGGGAGCCGATTCCGGTCCAGGATTTTCACCTGGACCCAAGGAGGTGAAGAGGCGCGTCCGGGAGCCGCGCGCCCGTGCCAACCTCGGCATACGCCCCTCCTCCTGAACCGGACCGTGTGGTTCGGACTTGATCCAGGTTGGAGTAGACGCAGCAGAGCGCTGACCGAGTCACAAACCCGCGGCAATAACTTGGTAGAGTTCACGCAGAACTTCGACCAAGTCATCAACCAGGTCTGGACTGTCTGTCTGGTTCCAGGTGTTTCCTGGTGAACCGACGTGTTATTTGGGCCGACAGCCTCAGCTGTGCACGCGCCTCTCGTTAAAGTGAATGTGGCAGCGCGTGCTGCGTTTTTCAGCATAACTTGACAGCTGAACATTCAACCAATCAAACAATATCAACACTAAAACACATTGATCTGTCAGTGACTTTATCAGAGGGTTGTCTTTAGTTGTCAGAGACTCATATTAATGTTTAAATCCCCCCCAAAGTGGTTTTATTTAACAAAAAACATGATGAAACAGCCCTATGGGATAATGTGAAATAAACAGTAGAGAAATTAAGTCATTTAAGGCAGATTTAATCCATTACAGATAAACTTAATGCTACGATCACTTTTTGACAGCTAAAAAAAAATCAGCTTGAAGTTATTTAATGTAAAAAATACAGTCGATGCTTTAATCAGGTGACCTGTAAACTAAATGTAATCCTTTACTGTCAGGAGATGAGAAGGTTTCTACAGTAAAACTATTAAAACAGAGTGAGCCTTAGAAAACAGCTGTAAAGTTAAAGGAGACAGACCTCTGATGACACATCAATGTGTTTTAGTGTTAAAATGTTTCATCCTGATAACTTGATCAACCATCAGACTAGGTTGTTAAAATGAGCTCAGAGCTCTGATCTGGTGGTTCTGGTTTGTGACTCAGGTCTGGGTTTCTGAGGGAACTTCTGACAGGTTTAGTATTTCTTGTTAGGTTAGTAACAGCTGATCCAAACAGTGGATCAGCTGTTACTAACCTTAAACTCTAGACTTGAAGTATCACGACTCTTCAGCCTCATGCTCATGCACACATACCGCTATTATGAACCCTTTGGCAGAATTCAAGTGAGCCATTTTAATCTATATTAATCTAGATTAATTTCAAAATTAATCTAGATTAAAAAAATTAATCTATGCCCACCTCTAAATTTTTATTTATAAAGCGCCTTTCATACAGAAAAAGAAACTGTAACTCAAGGTGCTTAACAAGTTAAAATGACCCCACATAAACCACATTCCCATCCCTCCCCCATAAAAAGCACACACACACACGCACACACACACACGCACACACACACACACACACGCACGCACACACGCACACGCACACGCACACGCACATATACACACAAAGGACATTGGGCTGAGTACAGATGAGCAGGTTCTAAGGAAACGCCATCAGAGGAGCCCACTGCACCGGCAGTAATGAAGGACTGGAACTTGTTATTAATAAATCAAAGCAGAGAGATTCTGATATAAAGCAGAGGTCCCCAACCAGGGCCAAGGGCCTTTATTGAAAATTGATAAAATTGTGATTTCACAGTTTAAATTATTGCAATATTATATTTTAGCTATTTGCCCACCTTTAGGCTGTAATGTTGAAAATGAGCATTAAAGCTGTACTCAGTAATTTGGTAAACAGTGTAGCATAAAACTTTTTTTTTCATGCCTATAACAATGTTCTAACACACTATAGCTATAAATATATTGTGGAGATTAAAAAAACCCAATAGAAATGAATGAGGTGGTTCCCTCGCAGTTCTCTAAAAACCTCACCCAGTCATACGTTTCGGACCGAAAGCAACTATTGGACAATCCGGCTGTCTGTCTCACTGAAGCGCCGCACTTCCTCACTGCTTGGATCCTCCATTAATGTGTGCTGGAGCATTTTAAAGCAGAACATCCAGGAAGTGAGAGAAGGACAGAAACAGCCGTCTGTTAGTGCTTCAATTTTAGTAAAAAATACCAGAGTCCCAAAAAGAAAAACACATTTTCAGCTAACAGAAAACAAAAAAACGTTTGGACGTAGAAAGAGGAAAAACCAGGGGGAACATTAGCGTAGCGTTTCAACGGCCGGTGTTTTGCTCTCTCTTGTTTACTGTGGCAATGCGCGGTCTCGTGTCCGCCACCTGAAACTCCAGATGTGTAAAGGCTGTTTCCTGCAGCATTGCTGACAACTACTGTATAAATAACTGCTTCTTTCTGTCTGATAGAGAATGACAGGTTTTGCTCTTTAGAACTGATAACGTGGGTCAGATTCTGGATGTTTGAAATCCTCATTAAACTTTATGATCTTTTTATTTTTAATATAATCTTAGTAAAATAGAATTAAGTTGCTTGTGTTCAGGTTGTCCTTTTTACAAATGGGGTTTCAGGCTGAATAAATGCTGCTAACTGATCCAGGATCTGTCTGTGAATTCCCTGTCCTCTGATTGGCTGACTGAGCTCTCAGGTTCAGTGTTTCTCCATCAGACAGCGTTTCAGGTAGACCCAGCTCCATGTGTCGATCAGCTGAGGCTGCAGGGTGTTGATGTGTGTGATATGATGGGAATGCATGTGACGTTGCTCAGCAGGGTGTGAGGGTGTACCTGTGAGGATGTCTGCAGAATTGTGTTTATGTTGTAACTTTTCTACTGTCAGACGTGTGTTTGAGGATCTTTGCAGACCAGAGTCTTAGTTTGCTTAAAGTTCACCACAGCAGGGAGATGCAAACTGTGTTATCACTCTTATTTTCATATTCCCATCAAATGAACAGAGGCAGTGCGAGACTCAGGCAGCCTGTGAATATTATCACTCTATTAAAATGCTTTTATATCAGTCAACTTTTCAAATAGAGAACAAAAACCGAGTGCTAGCAGTTGGTTCTTGGTTGTTTGGTTCATTAGGTGGTTAAATAAAAACTGTTTTTGTGGTTCATTTTTTGCATTTTAGAAACCATTAAATAATGAATAATAATGGCCTTTTATCGGCTACGTGACTCTTTCAGACTTCATGTTTTAATCCTGTAGTTAGAAAAATCCCAATCTATCCCTATAGTGAAGTAAAATGAACAAAAGCAGACAACTTTTTTCATGTTGGAGCCTGGAGGAGTCATTCTAAACTTGTTTTACTCGATACATGACAAACCTTTTAAGCAAACTCGGCTTCTTGTGTGGATTTAGATTATTGTCTTTACTAAAAGACCACTTTGCAGTTTTGTTTTGTTTTTGGGCTCTGTGATTTGGATGACTTGTGATAGCACTATAATGCAAACGACACCTAGCTACATGTTATAACCATCAGATGACCTCATGATCTCAGCTGAAATCCTAATTTCGTCTTCACCTACTGAATCTTGTTGGTTTCTTTTCGAGAATGCACCTGCTATGTAACTAAATATAAACGTCCTCTATTTTTGTTCTCACTATGCACTCTCTGTCTTTCTGGGAATGCAGTCAGACATGTTTTCAGTACATTCACCACAGTTATTGATCTGCGATCCAAACAATCTTTTTTCATATGAGCTTCCAAACATCTCGTCTAGTTTCACTGTGGATTCACTGATAAGTACTGTTTGAAGTCAGGACGGTCATGAACGATGTCACTTCTGTCACATATCTACAACACTTGTCTCGTTTCCTGTCAGCGTGCACTTTGTGCAGCGGAGAATCACTAACTCAGCATATGTTTCCATCTGATCACGTGATTGTTTTTGGGTGTAACTGGATTGTTTCAATTCCATTGGTGAACCAGATTCCTTAAAATCTGACAGCAGAGTGAAAGTGGAAGAGGAGCGACTGATTTGTCTCTGAGGAACGAGAAAATAAATTGTTTTTTAGAACGCCTGTGTGAACCTCTGAGTCTAGACTTGTATTTCAGGTTGGTATAATTATATAATACTCAAAGCTTTCTAAGACACCAGATTCTTTATTTCATGTAATGGTCTAATTATCCTAGTACAGTATTTGTGAAGTATTTTCATTGATTCTGCTGGTTGTCCTCAATCCAGTTCTGTTCCTGCAATTACAAAAACTGATCTTGTCCATTTGCATGGTTTCATAACTGATTTATGCCTTTGACCATCCAACCTAGAATGCTTTATTGAAAAATAAATTAACACTCCTCCTGTATATTCATTGTTGTTAAACATCTGTTTTAATTCAATGGCCAGGTTCAGGTTTGTTTAAAAATACCTTCAAAAAGAAGAAAAAAAACCCATTTTATTTGGTGGTATTTTTTTTCATTTAAAAAAAGGAATCATCATTTTGCTAAATCAAAAGTCTTCAAGTTTAAGTGTTCAGACGAGTGTACAATTAGAAAATGAGTTGGAGACATGAAGTTTTGGGTTCATTAACAGGAAAGAAGAGCTCCTTCAGGAGAGTAATTCAGCACCAAACCTGGCAAAACATGCTGGTTATTCCAAGTCATGTGTGTAAAATTTTGGAGCAAAAAAAAAAAAAAAATGGAGAAGTTGTTTAAAAAAAGGGAATCTGACAGGTACAGCCAGGACAACCTGAAAGTGTTGCAACATAAATCTAGAATTTAAAAACCAAACATGGGCTGCAGTAAAAGTGACTGAACTGTAAGGAATCAGGTGATTAAACGAGAATTTCACTCAGAAAAGCACAATTTATCTTAAGGGAAAAAAATCACCTCTTTTATTTGGAACTAGTATTTCTTTATGTATTTGAGGTCCTCCTATTTCAAAACAGCTAGGGGAAATAAAAATCCCCATCAGAATCAGTCTTGGTTTTCAGGAGGATATTTATTTGTCTTCTTGCCAAGAGTAAAATAAACCTGATCAGCTTTGTAAAAATAAATCAAAATGTGGGCCAACAGCCTTAGAGTTGGTGTAAAACACCGTGTAGGTCCAGCCTGCTTTGAGCAGTCGACAAACCCCCTCCAAGGTCATTTATTGTGTTTAACTCATCATAGTCATCACCCTTTGTTTAACCTCCTCTCATGAACTTTCCATCACCTCCCACTCAGTCTAGAAGGAGCAGATGGTGGGTTTGACATGAGCACCTTTAGCTTTATTCATTTATTACTTCTATAGTAGAGAGCAGTGTTCCAAACAGCTGGAAACACTCCACACACTGTGTCCGTGTGTGTGTGTGTGTGTGAATCATATTGTGACTCTTGTTTAAATAGCAGTGTTTGATCGATTCCTTAACCAGGAACATATTCTTTCACAGCGTCATGTTCTTTTAAAGTATAAACTCTCACCTTCGTGCATGAGGATGCTCAGTGCAGCTTTAGTGCTTTGAGGTGGAAGTATTTTCATTTTTCTGATTCTTCCGTTCCAGTTTCGTCATACTGGATTTACTTATCTGTTTGTTTACCTGATCACCTGGTTTTGCAGCACATTTTTTGCAGCGTCTTGTTTTAATCTTTATTTTTTGCAAAGTAGAAAAATTCTTTCAACATTTATGTCAGAGGAGTGTCTCTAAAAATGATGAGAATTTCCACTGAAACCAGCTTGTTGCTGTTGAACCAACCAGCAGAGATAGCACAGTGATGAGGTCGTTGGATTACGTCGCTGACTCAGAGGCAGCTGCAGCTCCTGTTCTGGTCTTTGATCTCTGAGTGGAAATCTTTGAATTTTGTTTAAAACTTGAATTGCATTAGGACAAACTGAGGATCATCATTATTTTAACTTTTGTTGTTGTTGTTAATTGTGCAGACTAAATGTCCTTTTAACAGTAAAAACTGTTTTGAAAACTCGCTAATGATAAACACTTGACAGTCACAGTTTACTAGTGAAGTCTGTTTATTGCTGTAATCTGGTACAGTGGTATCCTCCTCCTTTCATGGCAAAATGTCTCAGTTTACATTTCAGCTTTGTTGCAGAAAACCTTTTTAATAAGATAATGAGAGAGTGAAGAATCTGAATAACAGCTGTAAGTGGCTAAAAAAGACCGAAAGCTTCATCGAGGAGCTGGTTTGCAAAATATCAACAATCATATGATCCTATAGCCTAATATTGTATCAGTTATGATCAATCCTTTTCCTCACTCATCTCTTTATGTTCAGTCACACTCCATGTGCTTTAGCATCTCTGCTATCATCTAAACTGGCGTTGGATGTTTTAGTTTGAGACTCCTTCAGAGTGGCCACACACACACACACACACACACACACACACACACACACACGAGGAGTTTGAGCTCAGCAGTGCTATGTGAGCGCGATGCTAGGATAGTGATACATTTTGGTGTACAGGTGGAGGAGCTAAGGCATCTCTGGACCTCAGTCACAAGTGAGAGAGGTTGAGACTGAGAGGGTTCTGTTGGCTCGCTCTGGATTGGGTGAAAGTTAGGAAATCAGATTCTCACATTGACAGAAGTTTAGGAGGATAAAGAATCCTCCTGGGTTGTGTACAGAGCCTTCAAAAGTACTCACATTCACTACTCAAGTAGAAGTATAGATACTAGGCTTTAAAATTACTTTTGTAGAAGTAGGAGTATCAACTGAAGCATTACAAAAGTACCAGTTTCAAAACTACTTAAAATATAAAAGTAGAAATACTGTAAGAGAAAAATTGCCATTAATGACATAAGTTTAGGACACACCACAGGGCCTACAGTGCACTTTATACTTTAGCCCTTGTTAATTGAATTATTTTACTCAGTTTGATTTTTTTTAATTCACAGGAAAATGTTTTTATTTATATTAAATGTACCACCTCAGCAGTTTTTAAATGCCAACAATGTTGGTTTGAATTAACTATCTTGTAGTAACCCCTCCTGCCTTTGCTTTGCAAATAAACCAATTCCTTTTGAACACTCACAAATTTATTTACGAAACCCATTAGCTTATCTATGGGAGCCCAAATCTCTGGGTGTAACTTAAAAACTTTTCCAGTTGACACCAAGTACCCCTTGTTCTTTGGGGGGATCTGGTCAGGCAGGATCTGGTTTTTGAGTTTTTTCAATGCATAGAAATTCTAAAGCTTTGAGCCATTAGTTTGAGTATAAATGTAAATGTGCCAGTGTGCACGTGTAATTGGTGTGTTTGCAAAACAAAGGTAGTTTCAGCACACACCTAAAAGGTAAAGGCAGGTCAAGGGATTTTCAGCAAAAAAAAAAAACCCCGAAAGGAAACCAATAGGGTGTCAGAATGGTAGGTCTCATCCAATCACAATCAAGCCTTTGTTTTTGAACGATGAGAACCTGGAATAAAAACAAGCCGAGATAAAATAGTAGTATTGAGGCTATTTTGAAAAAGTAGTGAGTAGAAAGTACCGATATTTGTGTGAAAATGTACTGAGTAGAAGTAAAAAGTGGTCTGAAAAAAAATTACTCCAGTCAAGTATAAAAAACCAAAATTGCTACTTGAGTAAGGCAGTGAAGTATTTGTACTTCACTGTTTGAAGGCTCTGGTTGTGTAGGGCAGGTGTAGACCTCTAGTTTAGACCATGATCTGTTGGGCTGGCCCTGCTTTACTTAAAAGTGTCATCAGTTGACTGACAGAAGGAGATAATCCGTCAGAGTCCACAGAAAGTTGAGCTCTGTTTTGTCTTTAATCCATCCTGTCATGCTGAGTGTCACATTAAGGATTAAACTCTTCCTCTCCTGATTCCTGCTGACAGTCAGAATATTGAGACTAGAAGAAGTAGAAGTGACCAAATGGAGAGCTACATTTAAAGTGGAGACTCTCAGCTTGTTTCTGTTAACAGAAGCTGCCTGTTCTCATTCTCACCCTCCACTGCAGACCAGCCCAGTTCCCCCTGAAGCTCTGGCTTTCTGCCTGTAATTTCCTGTTTTCAGAAAGTTTCCAAACCCTCTTGTGTATTTCTGCTACTGCAGTGGATATTATTCAACACCAGGCCCTGGCGCTGTGTTTGTAGCAGGAACAATGGCTCAAGAGTGATGTTTCAAAAGCCCATCACGGCGATACCATCTGTCCTCAGCGGACGAGGATCATTACAGGCTGATGTAAACCAGCCATGTTGGAACCGCTCACTTTTAATGATAACTTTATTTTACTTTGTGAAGCTGAAATATCTGTTCCTAAAGGTTTTAAATACTAAGAAGTTAAAGTTTCTAGAGATGATCAGGAACAAAGAGGCAAACTAGCCATTAAATACAAGTTCTTCATGCAAAGCAGCCATTGTCTATCTATTTTTTTCACTCTTCCTGTACAAACACCATCTAGTCTAATAGAGTTAAAGGGTAATGTCTGAACTGGGTAATCCTTCAGCTCCATTCATGTCTCATGTACGTTGTTTATTTGTTTTTTAATGCTGTAATCTCTTTGTACAGGTTGTTCAGTGATAAACGGTGACCACGTTACATTCTGCTCTCTGATGTAATTGTTCTGCAGAGGTTGCTGCGTTTAGATAATAAAATGATTAGCTCTGACTTTAAATTGCTGCTCTTTTTAATGCAGAACTTTCATAGCTGCAAAAACGCTTTGTGTCCTGACAAAACACGAGTTGATTTGAATAAACAGAACTTCCAGTCCTGTAAGCTAGGATTCACTGTACCCGAAAAGCTGCTGCCATCTCTGTAGCTGATGCAAATGTGTGACTATAGAGGCAAAGCTGAAGCACAGCAGAGAGGGAGGCGTTCAGCTTTACTTCACTGTTACCAACTTTCGGGTTGATTATAGGGAAGAAAATAGGTTTGGTGAAAAATGTTTGCTTTTTTCCAAACACATTTTTTAATGTGTAAAAGAAGAATTGCAACTAGAGAAATCGCTGACGTTTGTCAGAAGTTGAAAAATAAACGAAGATTAGCTTTGTTGCACAAAATAATTAAAAAGGTAAAAATCATAGCCTACTATCAGGGCTTCAAAGGCCCAAAGAGACGAGAGCAGAAAGCCCTTCTCTCTGAGGGGATTTCAGAGGAAACCATAGGTCACCATAACAAACACATTGTGTAAAAGAAAACAATAAAACCTGTTTTTATAGATGCAGAATTTGTTCATGTGGTCAAAAAGATGTGAAGGTAAGAAGAATTTGTTCAGAAAAGATTCAACCAGCTGCAGTAGGATGATGTCATCACTCTGACGGACAGCCACGTCTAACATTTTCACCTTTTCCTAACATATTTATTGTGATTGAAGTAAACCAGTGCAAGATATCAACAAGTAAAATCTCAGTCATGTGACATGTTTAGAGTTTGATGCTTCTAGATGCAACAATGCACAAGTAGCAAACTTTCAAAAAGTCAAAAAAATCTTTAGGGATTTAAACATAATTTTTATTACTTCCTGTGAGAAAGAAAGTAGAAATTAAGTTAAATAATAATTGTATAAGTTTAAAGTTATAATCACCAGAAATCATAGCTGATGAATGGTTAAAATCTGACCAAACATGTAAAGATGGAGTTCAAAAAAAGTTTTTAAATATTCTAAATCATAAAGTGAAACAGGAAAGCAGTGGTGTGCTGCATCAGATTGATTTCCTGTTGCAACCACTTTGTGTTTAATTTCCTCCTTAACTCCTAAAATGACTTAACTTAACGTCATAACTGAGAAAATCGTTTTGACATTTTTTAAATGCAACACTCAGTTTCAGCTGACCTACTGTAGCCTCTGTATCAGGAGGATAAAACACAATATTCTGCTTCTAGCCCCTGACCTGATGGGTTTTCCTGAGAAACAGAGAGACCTCCGGGGAAACGGGCCTGAATGACCCAGCTTGGCAGTAAACGGAATGAGGGAATGAAAAGGGAACAAAGAGAGAGGGATCAGTGCTCCATGAAAGGAACTGTCCCACCCCTCCGTCTCCTGGCTCTCACCTGGCCACCTGTGAAACTTGAAACTGAAAGTTATTTTTCCTCTCGGGCCAGGATCAGCCTGTGGTCCTGTTTGGACTTCTTACATTTAACATTTCAACACATGAGCTCTTCATAAAGTGGTGTGGGAGAAGTAAAACCTGCATGAATCATTTATCGTTTTGATCACATCTTGAAAACACTATTACGTATGTGCAATCTCATGTTAAATAGACCATGACTCCTCAGAATTCACATTGAAGCTGTTTGGATTAAATGCCTCCGGACTGAGAAGTGAGCAGCTCTGAGTACAGCTGGACTCCATCAGGACGTCGTATCAGCTCTGATCACAGGTGGTTTTAGATGCATTTCTCATTTCTGAACCTTAATCTGACCAGACTGAAGGACCGCTGACTGACCTGAAGTGAATACATTCCAGAGATAATCTTTGAAGCTGAAGTTTGAACTGATGTGAGCTGTTAGAATTACCAGGAGGCGTTATGGCCAGATGTGACTTTGTTTTGACTTGTTCTTGACTTGATTGTGTGAGTTTTGGTGACTTTAAGGTTAAATGCTTTGCATACTGAAAGAATCTGAGTGTGCACCAGCTGATTACACACAGCAATTATGCTAATGTGCATGTAAACAGCTGACAGCCTGCTAATGAGACATGCTTCAGTTTCTCACTGCATTCTGTGAAATCACAAACCAATTTATTCTCTTTTAATTGTCTCATCTGCCACAAACATAAACTCTTCAGTAGAACGTGGTAAAGTGTGATTAATGGAGTCGTTCAGGCCTCTGAATGGATTAGTGGCTTTCCAGAATCTTCAGTAGAGTTCTGCTTGATGAAACATGTCTGAAAAAACCTCATCTGACCTGCAGGCTGACCTGAATCATTTCAAGTCTGCTGATGGTTTCTGCCTTCTGTTGGCAGAATTTTAGCACTATATTAGCTCACTAAACTGTATTTTATTAAACTCAAAACCTTCACACAACTTCAAATCAAGCTAATGGAAGCTGATAATAATAATCAGTCACGGTGTGTTCATGTTAGAACAGACTGAATGAGGAAGATACGGAGCACTTTAAGATCAAGAACACAAACTTTAAGACTTTGTCAGTTAATGAGCTGAACTTCTTAATCATTTTGAATTTTAACATTTTTTTAATCATAAGGATTGAAAAGTGCTTTGCTTTTGCATTTAGGCCCTTAAGCTCTAATAGGTCTTATAATAAACTATAATAAGATTAAATTGTTGCCTTTTGAAGATGAGCGTCACTGTTCTTCTCCATCATTGTGTGACTGTATTTGAATGATTATTTATGCACATTTTATTTATGAGCTCAAGAGGTTTCTAGCCTGCTTTCAGTTCCCTGATATTCTTGTTCACTTTTTAACATAATTCAATGAAAGTTATTTATATAGAAGACCCTTTTAAATAAAGTGCAGATATTTAAGATAAATGACCCATTTAGATCCTTTTCATATTTTCTGTCATTTATTATCCCTCTATAGATGGCATCAAGACCAGAATCCTTGTTATTTAAAACAAATTCAGATTTTTATGTGATGAGGGAGTGACCTAATCACCATTAGTGCATCTACACTGAGGAAGAAAAGGTTTTTGTGCTTGAAAACTCTTAAAATTTTAATGGAAAAAGATTTGAAACCAACCAAATTTGCCTGTGATATAAAGATGTTTAGGAGTTCATTTCCTTTGATCCAGTGGCTCATGGCTCCACTCAGGAGTCCGGTGTCGGTGCAGCTGCTTGTTCTGAGGACGAGGTCAGATTCCACTGCTGCAACAAAGCATGTAATGGACAACTTGGCTCTCATTCATCTTTTTTACATTTTCATCCTGTCACTTTTCTCCTGGGTTTCTTCTATTGCTCCCTTTATGCTTAGTCATTGTTTAAACAGTGACATACTTATTGAAGCCAGGTTTAAACCAATGATGGGATTTTCCTTTGGATTGGTCATCTTAAACCTTTTTTTTCTGTTTCTGCACATTTTTAAAAAACATATCCTCATCTTTAGCATCACAGTGAAAGAGGAGGTCTGCAATCAAACAAAAAAGGCAAAAAAACAGGAACACAAGAGGGTTTTTGTTTCTTGACATTGTGTTGCCTCAAGATAAGACCTAACACACATGACCGGCCTTTCCAGCTATTCAGTGAGCACACACAACTTCCTCCTTTTTTTTCTACTAAAACACTTTATCTGTTTGTGCAGCGCTGCTGTTTCTTTTCATTGTAAAAGTGTCTGCCTCTTGTCTAAAATTAGCACAATGTTTGACCTTATAACGCCTGAGGTTTGTATGTAAATCAGGGGGATTTCCCACATTAAAGTAGGCTTTGCATGAGTTTTACCTGAAGGCTTGAGGATCTTTCCCCGACAGTTAACAGACAAAACCGAATGGGGATCACAGAGCTACAACGTTACATAAGAGTGGAGCGAAACCAGGATTTGAAAATGAGCCACATCGTATTAATTAAATGAAATTTGATTAATAATTTAACAAGTAGATTTAAGTAGTTTAAAAAGACAAATACGCAGTTTTGTGTATGAAGAATAGATCTCCTGTACCACTCTTCTTTTAGTGTACCACTCTTCTTGTGCTGCCACTCCTGCTGATTAGTGGGGTCGTTTCTCATTCAGGGCTCCTGCAGTTTAAGAGGAGAACTGCTTCTTCAGCTCTGAGACAAACACTCTGATTTTCACCCTGATCACATGGATTAGTTTTCTGGAAAAATAAAAGCTTTTTCTAAGTATTTTATAATATTGCAAATGCAATTTGAAGCTCACTGCAGAAAGAGTGTTCGTAAAGCAAGGCCTGTATGTGAGGGGTCATTCTTCAGAATCAATATCTTCCTTTTCATTTTGTTTTCATTTTATCTTGAAAACTTATATTAAATCATACTCCTGATTTAAGGACTGAATTGTGTTATAATGGTTTAAGCTGCTCGTGTATCTGATGGTTAGCAGACCAGAGATAATCAACTCTACTAGACACATCTGATGATATACTAGACACAAAGTACACTTTCAATGCTGCTTTATGCTCCTGACCCAAATGTTCCAGACAATGATGCACTGAAACCATAGTTTGCTCCCAGAGAGAGACAACAATAGCCTTTGAACCATGAAACAAAAAGGTTTGTAGTATGAGCCTCTATTACCACCTTTTATTAAACATTAACAGCATCTGAAAACCTGAAAAAAGGGGAAGCGTGCAGCTCTCAAGTCCAAAGTTTCTTCTTCTTCTTCGTAGACTAACGATTATAAACATATCGTCTGCATACCAGTAGAATCTAGTTAATGTTAAATAGATGCATCTCCTCAACAGCAGCTGGAGTTGATTTGCTGGCCAGAAGTCAGCGAGACCTCCTTTAGGGATAGTGGTCAGTAGCAGAGCTTTTCTTATGAGACTGACCTTTGAACTCTGTATGACTTCAGCTTGCTGAGAGGATGTAGCGCTGAGAAGGATGCCTGTTTACATCCTGGTTAGTTTACTCTTACTTCAGAGTAGATTCATTTATGTTTCAACAGTCACACACAAATGTCAAGAATGAAAAGGGAAAACATCTCATTTATAAGGTTTTCAGCACCCTGTTGAACAGAAACATAAATATCAGTTTTTGCCCAGAAATGTGATGATCCTTAACATGTTTTTTTTAATCATAATTTCACATCTAACTATATAACTGGTAAATTTGACAAAATTCAAGTAAAAATACTTTAAAACAGCCTGTGATCTTTGATCTGTTACATTAGATGTTTGTCATGTTGATACCCGTGATCTTGTCTCTAGGATTATTTAGAGATAAAGTATTGTTTTTTTCTTCTCTCTTCTGCTCATAACTATGACATGCATTGAATCATTTCTAGCGTTAACCTTCACATATCTTGCCCCAGTGAATGCTTTTCCACCACTGTGTTATTTGTTCAGTGATTGTTGAGATTCCAGTCAATACTTTCGTTTTTGTGGGTATTTTTTTTGTAATTGTAGACATGCCTGCTAGAATCTTAACATTTCTTTTGGCTGCTGCTGTAGCCAACATCCTGAATCCCATTCATAGCTGCAGTTCTCACTGGTTAAGTGGAGGGTGTGACTGTGTTTGTGCTTGGCTGGAAATGGGTGTGTAGCTCTGATAAAAGAGCCATTACTTAGCTGTCCTTATTAGGCTTTTCATTGCTCCAGCGGGGAGTGAAAACGGGGGGCTTGTTCCCGGCGAGCGGGCCCAGGCTCTGCGCCACGGGTCGGTCACCTCGGCCTCAATGGCTGGCCTGTCTGCAGCGCCCGAGTCACGACTTCCTGAGAGGGAAGTTGTTTCAGCTGCTGGTTAGCTGCCCTTTGTCCTACAAAGTGTGGGTCTGCATGGATCTTCATGTGTTTGTATGAAGACCAAGTGTCTTAGCAAAATTCTAAATGGTGGGAAACTCTCTGAATGAAGAATAGGACTTAGTTTGTAGAGCTGCTTTATAAGCCTTTTTAGAATTTCTCCTTTGATTTCCTTTTAGATGCAGTCATTGCATTGTGTTTTCATTTATAAAAACAGGTATAATTAATACGACAGATTTTTATTCTAGATGTTGAAAACATCGTCAAAGTTCAGTCAGAAATCTGACATAACCTTTACAGAAATGACTTCCCAAAACCAGGTTTAATGTTGAAATAAAGTTGAAGTTATAGGTTGTTCTTCTCCCTCTAAGTCACACTATACTGACATTTTCTATTGTGTTGCCCTGAGTTTTTAGTTATTGTGTCATTTTTCACAGTCTAGTTGAAATTAGGACATCAGTATTTAAATGAGGAGGATACAGGACTGGACTACTGCTGTAACTTGGAATTGATTTTTGTTTTTCATGAAAAAGAAGCCTGGAGTAACACTAACCATCTACAGAAACCTCTGTAACCTGCTAAAGTTAACTCAGGCATTCAAAATAACAATGTGCCTATGGAATCTACTTCTATAAACATTTTAGGTATTCATGGACAACTTGGACAAAATTTGAACACAAATCTAATTAAAAATTGTCAAAAAAAGAAGATTTTTAACCCCAATAATAGAATGTCATCCTGTAAAGCACAGCATCGTGGTTTTTATTGTTTTGTTTGTTAATCTTCTGAATGCCTCACAGTCATCCAGTGAACAGTTGATTCTGATGTGTCTAAAGGTGTGTTAGACGACTACATCATGGTAAACCAGAAGCTTAACTTTTATCTAAATGAAGTAAATGCACAACAGAATGTTGAGAAAGAGAGGAAGGTGTTGGTTTAATAGTTAAGTCATTAGCTTGAAGTTACCCCAGCAGAGAAGTTGAGTAAGGACTCAAGTAGAGGACTTGTTGTTGATTTAAGAGACAGTCGACTTCTGATCAGTTTTCTGGAAAAATGGATTCTGATTGATTCAGCTGAAAGAAAAAGGTCTGAAAAATGTTTTCTGTTTAAAGACTTCTATCATTCTTAGTAGTTTCCTAATAAAAACACGATAAGGGAAACGGTTTGATCTTAGTTGTTTTGTGTTTTTTGTGTCTTAGTTGAAGATCAGACTTGATTTTTGTGCATTTTCCCTGCAGCTCTTGCAGCAGAGGTGCATGTATGTGCATGTTGAGGGAGTCTGAAGGAGCAGAGGAATCTTTTAATCACACTCGGGGTATAGTTAACCTTGTTGCTGCCTTAGCCACAGAGGAGTGGGAGTGTTTTCTCAGCAGATGAAAGGAGAGATTGTTTTTCTCTTTTCTAAAGGACGGGCTTGACTTCAGTCTTTCTGCCCACAGCGCTGAGGAATTCCTCAAAGCCCATGTTAAACTCATGTTGATATTATACAGGCCTATTAAGGCAGGACAGGCATTGCATACAAATATATGAAATGCTGAAGGAGAAGGATGTGACTTTATTGTGAGGATTGAAAACCAACTAAATAATAATAACTTTAATTATATAGCACCTTTCTCAGGTCAAAGACCACAAAGTGCTTCACAATAAAACAATGATAAAAACACAAAGGATAAAAACTTGATAAGAACACAAAATAAAAACATGATAAAACAAAAAATAAAAACACAATAAGAACACGATAAAACCAAAAACATCATACAACATAAAATCAGTTAAAAGCCAGCCTAAATAAATACAGTTACAACTGAACTGTTTCAGATTAAATGTACAGACGTTTCTGTCCATTCCACAGTAATTAGTCATTATTTTAATGTTTTATGTAATAAAGTTGACATGAAGAAATGAAGAATTTTCTCACTTTCCTTTGTTAAATAGTTAAAAGTAGAGACACTGTTAAATTAATGGTTATTAAATGATCCAGGACAGGTTTCTGTTGGTTTTGACTGGTTTGAGTGTGATCACAGTTATATTTACAGCCATGGGTAAAAAGGTATGAGGACTACACAAATATTAACTTTCACAAACATTAGTGCCTCTGTTTTTATAATGGCAGTTTACATAAACTCTAGAACCTTATGAGGAGTAATCAGATTAAATCAAATTAACTGCAAACTCCCTCGTTGCCATGAAAAAGGACTGAGTCTTCAAAGTCCTACCCTTCAGAGCAGACCTTGTTCAGGAATGACAGCAGGTAGGTGTGAGTGGATCCGCAGCTCAGTGAAGGATGGTCTGGTGTCAAGAAGGGCAACAAAGACGCCTTTTCTCTTCCATCATAGACAAACTGATCTGTTAAAGTCCAGGGACTGGACTGCTGAGGACCGGAAAGTAACTTAGTCTGATGAATTCCCTTTTCTAAATACAGATGCAGCTAAAAAAATTAGAATATCATGAAAAGTTTTTCTTTTCAGAGAGTGAAACTTGTATAGATCTGTTAAACATGTGAAATATTTCAAGCTTTTATTTCTTATCATTTTGATGATCATGGCTTACAAATAACAAAAACTCAAAATTTAGAATCTCAAAAAAAAAATTAGAATATTGTGAAAAAGTTAAATGTTTGAAACTCATGGTGTCACACCTTACTCATTAACAAAATACACCTGCAGAAGTTTCCTGATCCTTTAAATCTCAGTCTGGATCAGTAGCTACACAATCATAGAGAAGACTGCTGACTGGACAGATGTCCAGAGGACAGTCATTGGCTCCCTCCATGAGGAGGGGAAATCACAAAATGTCATTGCTAAAGAGAGTGTTGTGTCCAAGCATATTCAGAGAGAGTGGAGTGGAAGTTAAACCTGTGGTGGGAGAAGGAGCAGCAGCAGGGAGCACAATCTGCCACACTCTAATGTAAATATCAACTACCTGCATAAACTCCATGTAATTGTCAATAAACTTATGACAATTATGAAATACTTGTAATTCTACTTCAGTAACCATAAAAACATCTGGTATCAATAAGATTAAAAAGCCATGTGAAAACCGACACTTCTCTAAACGTTTGGTCGTGACGGTGCCATTAAAAAATAAATCAAAGTAGTTCAGCAAAAAACACATTTTATTTTGAGCAACATGATGAACTTTGATCAAACACAAATTCCATAAGGACCAGATTTACCAGCCAAGGAGAGTCTGGTGCTGCATCCTTACATTTACTGCAAATGACGAAGAGCACTAACTGTAAAACCTGATTGGTCTGATAAGTAATGGTGTGGTAAAATGACATGTTGAGGTTTATTTCTTTGCAATCAGAAATGTGCTTCATTGCAACATTAACGTATTCCATCCATCCATCCATTTTCTGTAGCCGCTTAGTCCTCCACAGAGGGTCGCGGGGGGAGCTGGTGCCTATCTCCAGCGGTCAAGGGGCGAGAGGCGGGGGACACCCTGGACGGGTCGCCAGTCCATCGCAGGGCCACACAGAGACGAACGAGACAAACAACCACACACCCACTCACACCTAAGGACAATTTACCAGCCCAATTAGCCTGACAGTCATGTCTTTGGACTGTGGGAGGAAACCGGAGTACCCGGAGGAAACCCACGCACGCACGGGGAGAACATGCAAACTCCACGCAGAGAGGCCGCAGAGCCGGGATGCGAACCCACGACCTCCTTGCTGCGAGGCAACAGTGCTAACCAACTGCGCCACCATGCAGCACATTAACGTATTGCTCACACTAAACACAGCATGCTCAAGGACCACCAGACTCACCAACAGCTTCATCCACCAGGCTGAGACTACTGAACTCCCCCCCCCCACCCCCCCCCCCCCCCCCCCACACCCCCCCCCCCACACACACACACACCTCTAGCCACACCAAACGGAGACATTAGGGTTGAAATGAGATTAAACCTTCACTCCCAAAACAAACACAAAACAAAAACAACAACAAAAACCACTACCTCTGTACTATGCAAATTGTGCACACTATACAAATGCTACTGCTGCTATTATTATCAATATGAGTGACATGTCTTCACAAAAATTGTAAATACTTGGAAAGCATTTCATCCACATCTCTTATATTTGTTTTCTGTTTATTCTTTTAGTATCAGATATAGTATGTTTTTCTTTAAGCCACTTGCACTTTATCTACTCCGATTTAGTTGTGAGGATGTGTTCTTGTTTTGTCAGGTCTTCTTGTATCTTGTCTGAGCATGGGACTGTGAGAAACGTAATCTCAACTTCTTTGTATGTCTAGCACATGTGAAGAAATTGACAATAAACTATCTCTTATCTCTTATTGTCTCTTATGTTGATTCTTCATGTTTCTTTCCTAAGCTGGGCTTTTCTCTGTGAAGTGATTAAATGTCTGAACTGAACCCTCAGAGGTGTTTGAGCTTTTAGGTCATGGTGTGTTTTTGTGCCCTTATCAGTCCTAATGTGTGCCTCCATGCTTCCAAAGGCTGAATGAAATCAGCAGGTAATAATTTAAAGTAGTTATACTGAAAAAGTGACACCTGAATGAGCTGTGAAGAAATTAACATCCAATCATAAAAAAGACATGCTGATTTGATTTGACGGCAGCGATTGAATTGCTTTTGTGTTGGAATCCAGTCGACCGGGCCCGTCTCGGTATGGGAGCTCAGCACGTCTCCTCTGTGGCCCAGAGCTGACTCAGACACACAGCAGGAATGTGACTTCATAATATGACCTCAAAGAAATTAAATGTCACGCATGAGGAATTCTGGGAACTCCAAGAGGGTGCCACGAGCAGGTTTTGTTGTCTTGGTGCTGCAAACATGGGAAGGAAAACTACTGCTCCCTCCACACTTGTGATTTACTCCATGGTCTGGGAGCTGGAACCAAACTATTCAACAATCGGAATATCTGTGCACAGATCTGAGGAAATCAAAATTAACTCGGCAGCTTAACCCTACAGCTATGCTTCCTTTGCCTTATAGAATCAGATTTCTGGGTAACTATCTTTGCAAAGAAACAGAAAAGATTAATATTTCATGTCTCCTGTGCTGTCCCTGCAGATGGATGGAGGCCTGCCTGGACGAGGAGCTTCCCCCAACAACGGAGCTGGAGGAAGGGCTGAGGAATGGTGTTTATCTGGCCAAACTGGGCAACTTCTTCGCTCCGCAGACGGTTTCCCTGAAGAAGATCTACGACCGCGAGCAGACCCGTTACAAGGTAAAACATCTCAACGATTCTGGAGTTTAGACTTCCACTTTACAGCTTCTGGTGGAATTACTGTGCAAGTATGAATCCCACTTCATATTGTTGTCAACCCTTGAAGGTTTTTAGTTGGGGACCCCTGTTTTAGAGTAACAAATCATCGAGGAGGCTTTAATTTCTAAAGACATTTTTTACCCTCATCAACAAACCCACTAACATCTGGCTTTTGCGCGCAGTGAGAATGAGATGGATTGTTTTTTACTTTTATGTCAAATTATGAGTATTAATTAGCTTCAGCTCAGATTCATGGGAACACAACAACTCATGGACAAAAAGAGACTAAATCAGACTGTTTAGCTTGACAGCTGGCAGCTCATTGTCAGAGTGGGTAACAATAATGATGGATGGAACAATCATGAACCAGAGTGAGAAAACAAAATAAGAGGAGCTCCTGATTTATTTTATGGCTGCGTCAGAACACGACATGAAGAGGATCCTCTTTCCTCAGGTCTCCAGCAGCATGTTCTCAGGATTTTAACATGTTACAATTACTGTACATGACTTTTGATTATGAAATAACTAAAGAAATAAACTAAACCACGTATAACAAAAAACCTACCAAACAACTGAACGAGGGTAAAGTTGGATTCCACAAAGCCAATCACGTTGGCTGGGTGGAATCAGATAGAGATGGATAAATCCTCAGTTGCTGCATCATCATTTATTTTCTTCATCTTCAAAGAGCCGAGCCCTTCAAGCTGCTACCTGCTGCACCAATCACAGCCAGGCTCCTGCACACGAATGACAGTTAGCATTTACATGTCAGATGAGCGGTGATACAATAGCCGTTTACCTCAGAACATTTTCAGAAACGATGGTCTGAATGGTGGAAGTGAAAGTGTATTCTGCACTTTGGTGGGTTTGTGGCTGACAGGCTGGTTCCTTTGAAATAAATAATGGTAGTTTCTGATTATAACTTTAGCTGTGTTTGTTTTAGCTCTGAGGGCAAACATGCTACTGATGCTAATGGAAAATAAATGTGTTGACCTAATTCAGCAGGTGTGTGAATGGTAGAAAAACCTGTTTAGTCGATTTTGTGTAAAAACATGATGTGGTTATACTTTGAACTATACATATTGTACTATACATTTTTGAGTCAGTAGTTTGTGTTTATATTTAGATACATTTTGAATTATTTCCACACTTTTAAATGATTGGATTTAGCTGTATACCCTGAAAGCAGATCTTCTGAAATTCTAATCAAAACAAATCTAAATCTAATCACTATTTAATTCAATTCAGTCTAATTAATATATGTATATAATATAATATAATAAAATTATTTTAAATCATGAAATATTTTTTAAAAGGTTAAAATCTCTCAAACATTAGATTTAGGGGTGTGTATTGGCAAGAATCTGGCAACATGATACAGGGTCAACGATACGATATATTGCGATATATCGTGATACTACAAGCAATACGATATATTGCAATATTTATTCATTGTTAGAAAGCTGTTACAGCTGAACAGAAGAGTTAGCCTCTTCAGTTGTCTGCTGAGCAGAATAAATTCGCTTTATGCTAAAACGAGCCTTTAACGCTACGCTGTCATGGTAACTGGCCACATGTGCTCTCAGATTTGTAGTGTTACCCGAGTATTTGACTCTGCCATTACATATTTTACAGACCATATAACTCCTGTCACAGTCTTTACTATATTTCTTCGGTTTGAACCAAAATGTGTTAAAATGTCAGCTTTGAAAGCTGCTGGGGCCGTCTGTATCCTCTGCTTCATTCATCAGATAGCTGTGTGAAGTTAGGAACATTTACCACTCACTGGTACTATCATGAGATCTTGATGTTCCGTGGAAGCGGAGGACTGCTGAGGACTAATGACTGCAGCCATCAAACGATTGGAGGATGAACTACAACACAAAACTGAACTACCACTGTTCATTTTTGCATGTAAATTGTTAATAAAAAAACGATATCGTGCCTTAAGAATATCTATATACGTAATATTGTAACACAAAATATTGCAAAATATCAGTGCATGGATTTTTTTTCTTAAACCCCTAATGAGATTGTACTATCTGGGGCCCCAAATTTTTATCACTTTTAAAAAATGTCGTTTTTAAAGGGTCCATGTCATGGTTTTCTGTGTTTTCTGACTTATCTATCATGTTGCAACATTGAATTCTCACCTTAAACATGCCAGAAAGTGCAAAAAAACGGCGTCTATCTGTCTCCTAGTAATTTATTTTTTAATTTTTGTAGGATTTCAGACCTCCGTTTCAAACACTTTTTTTCACCCCAGCCCGCTATGAGGTCATAGCGATCTGGACTTGCAAATATGGTCTAATTCTCCTCCCACATGCACGTTCACGACACCTGGAGCGAGGAGAACGCCAGTGCTGCTGCTGCCATCGACCATAGACCGTGTAGCACAGACACAGTTATCCTCTCGTGTTTCTCTTTTCTTTTAGCGAGTGTTTTGTTTCACTTTCGTTTCTCTTTCACGCGACGGCACTGCCCCCTACTGCAGCAGAAGTGCCAGGCTGCCAAATAAGGAGAAACCCAGCAGAACCGGAAGGCGGCGCATTCTTCTGATCTCTGAGTTGCTCGTTAGGAAATAATTACAGCGTATTTTGAGTCATAAGGGTGCAACGCTAATCTAGAGGCATCAAAGATTAAATCTGTTTAATATAAATTGATTTAAATATCGAGCCATGGGCACTTTAAAGCTGTGTTGATGTAGTTTTAAAGCCTGTTCTAATTGAACATCTGTGGTTGCTGAAGCCTTCTGAGGCTCTCTTTAGTGACGTTATTAGACCTGGTTTTTTGTGTTAATTCAGGCGTTTCACTGTATCTGGTTTTATTTTACAGCTCCTGTTACCAACATGAAGACTAGCTTTTTGAGGAAGAATTATCATTTACCTTTTCTTCTGTTGGTTTACAGGCGACGGGGCTTCATTTCAGACACACAGATAATGTCATCCAGTGGCTCAACGCCATGGCAGAGAAGGGACTGCCAAAGGTGAGAACATTACTCCGTTTAAACCCTCCAATAAAAGATACAAGAAAAATTAGATTTTCTTCCAAAATTATGTTAAGATGAAGACTTAAAAGTACCAGGTTGATTTAAGAAGAAACAAATTAGCTATTAGCTGCAAAACAAACTGAGTAAAACCCAACATTCTAGAGATGCTGCAAATAATTGTCATAGCTGATGAAGGTGACTGATGTTTAGTCGGCATCGTTATGTTTTGTCAACATAAAGTTTATGAATTTAGCTTTAATTTCCTAAATGTTTTAACGGAATTAATAACAGTTCTACTCCACACCACTAGTCTGCGCTGCCAGTTGAGTTCCAGCTGCAGCTCAAGACAAACACATGTTTATTATTTTACTTTTTTTTTTTTTTTTTTTTGCAATATGCTAAATATTCAGGTTTCTGAAACTATAAATAACTAGTGCTTAATTGAATCTGTTTTTGTCATGCTGTTGCTGGTGATTTTATAATGCAACAGTTTACATTGTGTACAATAAATCCCAAAGTTGTTAATAATGAATTGAACTAAAGTGAAACAGTTGATTTTGATTCATTCATTTTGAATCATTGAGAAAATCTGAACTAGTCCTTAAAGGTCTGTTAGAGGACATATAAACTGGAGTTCTGACTGTGTGGGAAATAAGTTTGGTCACCATTTGGCAGCTCCATCATAAAGTTCCTGCGTGTGCCTTCAGCAGCTTGATCTCTGTTGCTCCACAGGGCGTGTTAATGCACATTACCATTGTGTAATCTCTTGTTGGAGTGAATATTCAGAGCGCATGCTGCAACACGATGCTGAATGTCGGCTCGCCTCACTGTTCCTCACTGTGTTTCAGATCTTCTACCCAGAAACCACAGACATATACGACAGAAAGAACATGCCACGGTGCATCTACTGCATTCACGCACTCAGGTTTGTGTCTCCCTCTAGTTTGTGTTTCATTTTCCTGCTGGGACTCGGATATGATTGCAGCCCTGCAGCGTTGAATTCTACCAGCAAAAACTCAAACGCACTCAGACCACAGGTTGGATGATTCTTCTGCTGATTTGTTGAACAGACTGAGAGGCGTGTAGAGGTCAGCAAAGGGATGTTTGTTTATGAAAGCAGGAATTCTTCATTCATGGGAGTTTGAGGATCTGTGTATTCCCAGTGGTCTTTTGGCATTTCTAGCCTGAGCCTATGACATTTTTATGAGGTGAACGGTGCAGTTTTTCATCAGCAAGGCATTTGGTGGTGGAAGGTACGGAGCTGTTTTAGTGTTTTCCTGCAGGTGAAAGGAATGCAGAGGCCTTCCAAATTAAAAGGCGCAACTGTTTTTATAGTGGTTAAATATGTTAGTGTATGTTCATGCAACCAGCTCACAAAATCAGATTCATTGAAATTTAACAGGTTAATTAGAGTCACACATGTGATTTACTGGATGCTACATTAAAACCTTTTTTGTACCATTTCTCTGCTCACATTTGAATTATCTCCCATTTTT
>SSNR01000317.1:532560-557703 GCA_006937965.1 Callopanchax toddi | reverse complement strand
GAGGTATATAAGAGACAGGCTCAAGACAAACCCATGTTTATTATTTTACTTTTTTTTTTTTTTTTTTTTTGCAATATGCTAAATATTCAGGTTTCTGAAACTATAAATAACTAGTGCTTAATTGAATCTGTTTTTGTCATGCTGTTGCTGGTGATTTTATAATGCAACAGTTTACATTGTGTACAATAAATCCCAAAGTTGTTAATAATGAATTGAACTAAAGTGAAACAGTTGATTTTGATTCATTCATTTTGAATCATTGAGAAAATCTGAACTAGTCCTTAAAGGTCTGTTAGAGGACATATAAACTGGAGTTCTGACTGTGTGGGAAATAAGTTTGGTCACCATTTGGCAGCTCCATCATAAAGTTCCTGTGTGTGCCTTCAGCAGCTTGATCTCTGTTGCTCCACAGGGCGTGTTAATGCACATTACCATTGTGTAATCTCTTGTTGGAGTGAATATTCAGAGCGCATGCTGCAACACGATGCTGAATGTCGGCTCGCCTCACTGTTCCTCACTGTGTTTCAGATCTTCTACCCAGAAACCACAGACATATACGACAGAAAGAACATGCCACGGTGCATCTACTGCATTCACGCACTCAGGTTTGTGTCTCCCTCTAGTTTGTGTTTCATTTTCCTGCTGGGACTCGGATATGATTGCAGCCCTGCAGCGTTGAATTCTACCAGCAAAAACTCAAACGCACTCAGACCACAGGTTGGATGATTCTTCTGCTGATTTGTTGAACAGACTGAGAGGCGTGTAGAGGTCAGCAAAGGGATGTTTGTTTATGAAAGCAGGAATTCTTCATTCATGGGAGTTTGAGGATCTGTGTATTCCCAGTGGTCTTTTGGCATTTCTAGCCTGAGCCTATGACATTTTTATGAGGTGAACGGTGCAGTTTTTCATCAGCAAGGCATTTGGTGGTGGAAGGTACGGAGCTGTTTTAGTGTTTTCCTGCAGGTGAAAGGAATGCAGAGGCCTTCCAAATTAAAAGGCGCAACTGTTTTTATAGTGGTTAAATATGTTAGTGTATGTTCATGCAACCAGCTCACAAAATCAGATTCATTGAAATTTAACAGGTTAATTAGAGTCACACATGTGATTTACTGGATGCTACATTAAAACCTTTTTTGTACCATTTCTCTGCTCACATTTGAATTATCTCCCATTTTTCAGTCTAAACTCATTGCTTTAATTTAATAACGTGTTTGGTTTCAACATTTGTTTTTCTGTAAAACAGGTCATTTCTAATAACATTTTTCATTTTTATGTGTAAATATTTCTTTTAACCTCTCAGGATATCAGAACTTTATTGTGGTGCAGATTTTTATTTCTAATTTTGCTATAAATATATATTATTGTATCATCCTGCAATATACTGAAATAGTACACATAAGCAGCATGTGTATTTGTATCAGCTGGAAGCTGATTCATCTACAGTGCTGTGATAAAGTATTTGCCCCCTTCCTGATTTATTGTTTTTCCTTTTTTATCACATACATATTTCAGTATCAGACAAATGCATTTCATTTATGAATGGGAAAACGCCATCCTAACTAAAGTTCTCAATTTCAACCCGAGCTCGAACTGGGCCAAGTGATTAATATAATTGATCGAACTGAGTCCAGTTCGGACAAAATAAAGAGAGAGCCGGAAAAACTTGTCATAATTATAAAGACTGCTGAATTCTGTTCTGACAAAAACCAACTAATGCAAGATGCTGAGCTGTGAAGTGTGAGCGAAGTTCAGGTGCAGGAAAAATGTTGAGGGCTTATTAGTGCAGCTGCATGAGGTGCAATGGTCCTCAACAAAAAAGGCTTTTTTAGTGTTAAACTCCATGTGCATAAACAATTAGAATTATACCTAATATCTAAACATATCTTGTTGCTGTAGAAAAGTTCTGAAAAAAGGAAAAACCCCAAACCTTTTACTCCTTTGATGTGACTGTGTGTATCAGAGGGAATCATGAACGTTTGAGGAAATGAAGTATTTCTAGTCTACATTTGAGGTTTTCTTTCCTGAATAAACGGGAAATCTCCTTTTAGGTTCTATTTGGACATCCTTCCTTCTGTTCTTAGCAGGGTTCTTATTGTGGAGGATTTAAACCATATGCAACAGGAAACCAGAGTCATCTGATTTGGTTTGGAATGATGAATCCAACAGCAGGATTTCAGTTTGTACTTCTGATCAATGTGTGCTTGATATCTTTGATAATGGTTGAACTTGATTTTAGTTAAAGTGTAAGTGAAGAGCTTGACTATCAGTATGCTGATTAAAGTTTTTTAAAGCAGGAGTAGGTTCAGGTGATGTCTGCCGGTCTCACACATCCTGCTTTTGATCAGATTTTAATCGACTGTTGCCCAAACGCTGATTAACCTCTTTATCTGCATTTGTCATCATCTATAATGTCCTTGCTATTCAGAAACCTGTATTAAAAATCTTCTATTGATAATATTAAAGAGATAACTTCCCCTCAGTTATCTGGAGCTTTGTAACCACATGAATTTGAAGTGTTTTAATGTCTTTCTTCTGTTCCTGATGTCACTAGATTTTAAAAGCATGCTAGCTAAGCTTAATACATCAAACTCTCAACAGCGTTGTTTTTGTTGATGATGATGAAGTAATTTAGTTTTTATACTAAATGTTATGATGTTATTTGTTAAACGACTAACGTTTTTAAACAGAAACTGTCTAAAATGTGACCAACACTAATCATTTTCATCCAAAAGACTAAAACTAAGGTAGCTGCCAAAACCCACACTGACTCTAAATCTCTGTAAATCCCTGAACTCTTTTTTTGTTGGGTGGACAGTAGTCACTTTGTGTTTGTCGTTCACTACAAGCTGTTTATTGCGTTGTTTGTTTCACAGCCTCTACTTGTTCAAGCTGGGTTTGGCTCCTCAGATCCAGGATCTGTATGGAAAAGTTGACTTCACCGGTAAGTGAGTTGACATTCATGTGAGTCCGTGCCTGTTTACATCATCTTGAATCCAGAACTTTAGAGATGTCTGTTTAAAATGTGCTGAAGTCGTTCTCACCCTGAGACTGTGAGTGAGTGAGGAGCAGACCACAGCCAGACGGAGCTGCTGGAAATGTGAAAGTCATTAGAGGCTGTGAGAGTTGTTCCTGTTGGAGTTCCCGCTCAGCTGCCTGTCCCAGAGCCAGTCTCAGGAATCTGATTATCACACATGAGCCAGGAACAGTTTGTCTCTACACCAGCCCCCCTTTCCTCCCTCCTCCAGCTCCCTGTTTTTCTTTCCTTTCTATTTTCCGCTGCAACCCCTGAATCTGTTCCTCCTGCTCTCTTCAGAGGAGGAGATCAACAACATGAAGAGCGAGCTGGAGAAGTATGGAATCCAGATGCCCGCCTTCAGCAAGATTGGTGGGATCCTGGCCAATGAGCTCTCAGTGGATGAAGCTGCATGTGAGAGGGGGTCAGATGTCAGTGGGGGGTGTAGGCTCCTAAAGACGGACTATGTGCTCCAGTTAGTGCAGGTTTTAGTATTAAAAAGGGCAAAGATCCAAATATAGCTAGTCCTCAAAACTCCTTCACAATAAAACTGATCAAATCTGTTGAATGAGACCCAGAACAGTAGACTGGAATGACGGCTCCAACACTTTAAATCAAACACAGGCCAGCTTCATTAGCTGACTGCAGTTCAGCCACAACCTCACACACTGATTTCATAATAAGTACACGTCTCTGTCCAACTGTCTCCAATCAGCTGAGCTCAACTGTTACATTATATTTATGCTCGCATAAAGAGCCACAAGGAACATGAACGTGAACAGAGTCACAGAACACTACTCTAACTGTTAGAGTAGTGTTCTGTGACTCTGGTTGTTAGAGTCTAACAAACTGACTAAACCTTCCATTTCTTTTTAAGTTGTTTTGTTACATTAAAAATCACAGACCAACATCAGAATTCTTGAAATATTATTGGTTCTCATTCTACTTTATTAGCATATTTGAAGTTGATCGAGTTCACTTTAACTTCATTTGATTTAAATGCGATGTTGATTTTATTCAAGGGATTTTAATATATTCTCAAAATAGTTTAATGTGTTTAAAACTGAATTTTTGACTGTGTTTATCAAATAAAATTCACTTGCTACAGTCTAAAGTCTTAGATTTCAGACATTTATTCTCACAACAGATAGAAAAAAAAAGATCAAATATTGACCTCTTGTTTTAAAAAATGTCCAAAAAACCCCCATAATTTTTCTGTTCCAGAATATATAAATAGTATTAGTAGTGTTTAGGCTACCTCTGTTCGCCTAATGGAGACAATGAGACTGGAAAATGACAGAAACAGTCATTTGATCCTTTGTCAGAAACTAAACTATCCAGAATGCTTTTTATTTCATTAGGACACAAAACTGTAAAGAAGTAATTAAAACCTGTAAAAGTTTTTAGGAAACTTAAGGAGAATTTTTATAATTTATTAGATTCTGGAGTAGCTGAAATCTTGAAAATCCTAAATATCAATATTTCATGTTAATTAATGCATTTACTGTCTATTAAAGAAATTATAACATCAAGACACTCCAGGCTATAATCATCATTAAATTAATACTATAATTAAATAAATGCATAAATCATTATAAGCATGACAATACAAAAGTCATGAATAAAGAATAAAACTAATAAATAAATTGATATTTGTCCAAAAAGGCAGATTTTAAGAGGCTTTTTCTCCTTTATGTCAACATAAAATGAAAAAAAAAAAACAATGTTCTCTGAAATAGGAAGAAAAACCTTCTTTAAAAAAATAGCTATATTTAGACCAGATGTCTTTAAGGTGAATTTTTTCAATGGGTTTTCTTTCAGTATTTTTAATTAGAGGGTGTTTTTGTCCCAGCACCTCTCTAGCTCACTAATGAACATCCTATTGGTTCATGGATGGACAATAAAACTCGTCATTACATGTGTTCATCTAAGAGTACCGAAGGAATTCAGTGTTGGCTTCAGGAGTGAGGGGAGGTTTTTATTTTAATTTAAAGCAGTGGAGAGCAGCAGGTTTCCACTGACTAGTTTCAGACTAATGGGACTTTATTATTCCTAATTTTAATCCACAATTTGACTATAAAAAATTCCTAGAAATGCTAAATATTTACATCTATGTAAAACATCTTCAAAAGACCAAATAAAATCATTAAAGCCTCCCAGCCTTCATTCAGACTCGTCTCCTGACCCGTCCTTTGATCCTCTCCAGTACACGCTGCTGTGATCGCCATCAACGAGGCCATCGATCAGGGCGTTCCTGAGGGCACACTGGCCGCCATGCAGAACCCCAACGCCATGCTGGTCAGTCTGGATCCCAGTGCCGCCCAGCAGTACCACGACACCCTTTACCGGGCCAAGGGGGAGAAGGTGGCCAGCTCACGCAAACGGGTGAGAGGTTTCAGGGTTCAGGATCAGAGAATCACACTGCTGTAATGACCAGTCTAGTCCAGAATACCTTCAGAACATCCCTGTTCATAGTCATTATGTTTATTTTACTTATTAGAAGTTTGTTTTAAAAGCCCATTTAGCTGAATCTGCTTCTGCAGCTGATTGCTCAACAGCTTTCCCCCTTTTACTTCTGTTTCCTGTGGTTGAGGCTGCTCCTACAGTCAGAAGTGTTGTAGCTCTTTCTGGGTGTGACCTGATGGCGTCACATGAATTCCTCTGTGTTCCTCCTGAGGCTAAATTAGTATCATTTAGTCAAACAAATTATTCAGAAGCTAAAGGTTAAATGAGATCTTCTTAAAACAATTTTACTTGAAACATTTTTTTTCAAACAGGAATAAAATGTAGAATATTTGATGTATTTTGGATTCAAGTAATGGACATCCAGAAATGTTCAATAAGTAGGCGACTTTGGAGGAGGACCCTGCTCGTTTTCTGCTGCTTCACCATGTGCTGATGTTGGTTTTTTCCTGCTCTAAGTTGCATTTGTGTTGCAGCAAATGGAGAACTCTGAAGTGGAGAGAGATATCTACGACGAGCTCCTCACCCAGGCTGAAATCCAGGGTAACGTCAACACCGTTAACGGTAAGACATTTATTTACAGATTAGTAAACACGTCCTGGTTTCTGCGGCGCGCTGGAGGAATGTCTTCCTTTCTCCAACAGTGAGCAATGCCCTGAATGGAGCCGAGCAGGCTTTGCTGAGTGGAGATGAAGACAAGTTGTATTCATCTCTGAAGGGCGTGGGAGTTCAGAACCTGCAGCCTCCAAACAAAGGCTGGTACCTCAAACAGCTGCAGGGCGACAGAGAGAATAAAGAGCAGGTGGGAGCAGGTTGTAGGATTTTAGAATTCCCTGTTGTCAGTGTTTTCCATCATCATAACGTCCTCCTCTTTAGACGTCTCCTGGAGAACCTCTGACTAAAGACGAGCTGCAGAGCGGCGTGG
This sequence comes from Callopanchax toddi, assembly GCA_006937965.1. Classification (NCBI taxonomy): domain Eukaryota; kingdom Metazoa; phylum Chordata; class Actinopteri; order Cyprinodontiformes; family Nothobranchiidae; genus Callopanchax; species Callopanchax toddi. The sequence goes on along the minus strand of SSNR01000317.1, from coordinate 551,302 downwards.
ACGTGGCTAATAATGTTGCAGAAGGCTACCTGAAGAGTAAGAACATTACACAGATGAGTCCTCCCTCTGGGCCTGTTCTTATGATTCATGTGACCTGAATGTGTTTGTGTAGTGTTGAAGGCGGTGGAGCGCATCAATAGCGCCATCAGAGCCGGCGTCCCAGAGAAGACGGTGGAGGAGCTGATGAACCCTGACGCTCAGCTGCCTGAGGTCTACCCCTTCGCTGCAGATCTCTACCAGAGAGAGCTGGCTTGTCTGCAGCAGCAGAGCCAAGAGGTGCCAACACCAACACACACACCAGAACAACACACCTGCAGCACGTTCACCTGTAACGCTAGGCCGGGCGTGGCTTTTGAGGCTGGTACAGAATCACTTCATCACATCAGAAGCTCCTAAAAGGGGGTTTGAAGTATGTTCCTGTGTCAAAGCTATAAATGTTCTAGATGGCTTCCTGAACAGCCTATGTTCAGAGAAATCAAATGTACATCCTTCAGGACTGATGAGATGATGGACAGTCCAACCACAGCAAAACCTGCCATCCTGAAACAGCTCCGATCTACTAAATATTACAGTAGTTTATCTAAAGGTTATTTCACATGCTACTTTTATTCACATGGAATTCTGTGGTTCTTTACAGGCCTGAACATCACCAGCAGCAGCAAAATGCAGCATTTATGGTTCACACAGGGCTCAGGTCCAGCAGGAATCAAAGATTAAAAAAACAATAACGGTGTAATGCAACTACAACTTCACTTACACTTCTGTGCATTTCATATGACATGGTTGCTTTTACTTGAACCCTGGTTGCACCAGAAATGCTACTTTTTGCTGCTACTTCTGATATTAGCACTTGCAAAAAGCAAGCAATCTCAGATAGAAGAGGAGCAATGTGGTTTTCGTCCTGGTTGTGGAACTGTGGACCAGCTCTTTACCCTCGCTAGGGTGATGGAGGGGTCATGGGAGTTTGCCCAACCAATCCACATGTGTTTTGTGGATTTGGAGAAGGCTTATGACTGTGTCCCCAGGGACACCCTGTGAGTTTGGTCCTCATAGCCGGCAGTAAGTCTGACCTGTTTCCAGTGAGGGTTGGACTCCTCCAGGGCTGCCCTTTGTCACCGGTCCTGTTCATAACGTTTATGGACAGGATTTCTAGTAGGTTCAGCCGTGGTGTGGAGGGGGTAGAGTTTGGTCTGCTTTTTGCGGATGATGTGGTCCTCCTAGCTTCATCAGGCTCTGACCTACAGCTCTTGCTGGGGAGGTTCACAACTGAGTGTGAAGAAGCTGGGATGAAGATCAGCACCTCCATTTTTGAGTCGCTTAGGTTCTCAACTGTGGAAGTGTTTTGGGCACTTCCTACTGGCAGGAGGCCCTCGGGTTGACCCAGGACACACTGGAGGACCTATATCTCCAGGCTGGCCTGGGTACGCCTTGGGGTCCTGCTGGAGGAGATGGTGGAGGAGGGTCTGGGCTTCCCTCCTTGGGATGCTTCCCTGTGACCTGGATGAGCATAGGAAAGGGAGGTGAGGTAAATAATCAGAGAATTCCATGTAAATAATGAGAGAATTGTAATCTAATTTCTTTCTCCTCAGTACTGTGAAAAGATCTAGTTTATTTCTCTGTTTTTCCAAGCAGCCAGACTTTCTTGTAATCTTTAGTGGTCCTGACCAATAGTTCTCCAGACTTTTTGAAGGTATTTACATTGTTTAAATATATTTGTTTGGCCTTTTGCTGCCATTTCATTCCAGTACCTGAACATTTTCAGCGGAAATCATTTTTATAGTAAAACTGGATTAAAGTAAAGTGACTTTGACTTTCTCACAGGGTCACCTGTGCCACCCTGAGCTGCTGGTTGCCGTGGAGATGCTGTCCTCTGTGGTGCTGATGAACCAGGCGATGGACGTCGGGGACCGAGGCGCCCTCTGGAAGCAGCTGTCCAGCTCTGTTACTGGACTCAGTAACGTGGAGGGCGAGTATGCTCAGAGGTGAGCGTGACAGCCGGGTGTCTCGTCTGTGTGATGAGGATGAGATTTGTTTTCGGGTGGTTAACGTCGCGCTGTGCTTGTGCTGCTCAGATACATGGATGAGCTGATGCGTCTTAAAGCAATAGCCAGAGAGGAGGGAACTGACTTTCTGACCTGGAACGACATTCAGGCCTGCATCGACCAAGTCAACCTGGCTGTGCAGGAGGAGCATGAACGTACGAGGAAAACACAATCACATCTGATTTACTGACAAATATTCATAAACAGAAAACTTTACAATCTCTGTTGCATGCTAAAATGATGAGTCGGTCTGTTTAATAAATGTCAGCTAAGCTAATAAACACAAATTACACCACAGCTGACTATAGAGATGAATTATACAATAATAATGTTCCTTATAACCTCATGGCAGCTTCTTCCACATTAAATAAACAGTGATTAATTACATGATGTGTTAATAACTTTTATGTTTTCAGGAATAGCCGCCATTGGACTGATCAACGAGGCCCTGGATGAAGGAGATCCCATGAAGACTCTGGAAACGCTGCAGAATCCATCCGCCAAACTCACAGACGTGGACCCGCCTGTGGCTCAGCACTACCATGATATACTGCTGGAGGCCCGCAGAGAGAAGGCCCATGTAAGACAGAACGTTTCCTCTCACATGCTAAGTCATCCTCTCTACTTCATGCTGCTGAACGCAGGATGGTGGACATGTTTCTGTTGTAGAAGACACTTAAGTTTAACCTGTGAATCATTCAGGCATAAAACAGCTGTGTTGTGTTGACACATCATTTTTTATTTGATCTTTAGACTCTTTGTTACCAGCAGTCTGTCACTAAGCACATTTTTTCCCATTTCTGTAGCTGAATCTATAAAAAACATACCAATAATATCTCAAAGTTGATTCTCCAAAAGCTGTTGGCTTCAAGGATGATGTGACTCAAGACTTTTGCACAGCTCTGCAGAGGTTTCCAGGTTTAATCAGAGCTCATTTTTACAGTGTTGCTTTGTCATTTGCTTTTCGTGTGCATCTAATTTAGTGTTGAGCATTATGCAAACAGGGCCAGGCTACAGTTACGTCCAGACATTAGTCGGTGATTTGCTGACACTTAACAGCTGGTGGAGTTTTAGGTAAATGAGTTTTGTGCACATTCTAATAGGATTCTAGTGAATGGGCTAATGTTGTCGTACTGGAGTCGTAATGTGTGAGAAATGTGCAGCTGTGACTGTGAGGAGTCATCTTTTATTCAGACTTATGCTGAAGATTAAGGTCTTGATTTTCCTCTTCGAACTGAACAAGTCAGATTATTTTAAAATCCTTCCTGCAGATATAATACTATAATAACACATTTGTATAAATTTAGATTTATTTGCACCTTGTTTGAGAATTGGAACATTTGCTGTGTTAAATTGATTCCAGGATGTTTTATTATAACTGATTTCTCTATCATGATGCATTACATAACTAAAACATGTAGAAGCTGTATTTTGATTGTAGTTATGTTTGAGCTAATCTGAGAGAAAGTTGCAAATGTTTTTGTGTGACTCAGGCTTCCAGCAGACGCTGATGTCATGGTGAAATCCTCCCCTCTCCTCCCCCTCTCACTTCCTGTCGTAGATCTTTATGAGACGTGTGAGTTTGCTCTTGGAGGCCCGACATCCCTGCTGTCGTTTCTGTTTGGTTTCAGATGTTGACATGCATTAAGCAGGAGCTCAGATCTTCTCTCTGACTCATTTGCCCGAGTTATCATGAGAGGGTGATTGTGGTTCTTGTGTGTGAGCAATTGCACGTTAGATTTGCATGTGACGTTACGAGCAGAGCGCCTTATTTGGCCTGTTTTCTTGTCTGCAGACAAGCAAAGGGTCGAGCTGCAGATAAGATGTAGAGCAGAAAATCACACAGGGGCTAAAAATACCAACCAGACTCAACCTGGAAGTTATTAGTCACTGAGTTAAATGTTGTCTTTCTGTTTTACAGGAAAGTTCAATTAGGCACAAATGTTACTCCCGTCAGTCACCACGAGTACAAGTTCTTTGATTTTAACTGATGGTTTATTCCAAGTTGCCAACAGGGTCACTCAGTGTTGCCATCGTGAGAACTTAAAGAAACATTAAAATATGAAAATATAAAATTAGACACTTGACAGTATCAAGACAGAAATATTTGTCACTTTGACTCACTTTTACATGTTCAGTTAACACAAAATGCTGCAGTTTGCTACTATGTGCAATACAATGCAATAAACACTGCCTTTGGAAATAAAAACGCTTTGCACAAGCATTTAAACGCACATTAAACACACTAGAAACCATATTATAATAAAACTGAAATTTACAGAGTTGACATTGAACGCACCTCGTCGCCTGCTGTAACTAAACGGGAGAAAAGACGTTCATCTTCTTAATTACTCTGGCTTCACACAATCATCAGCTTGAGATCAGAACACAAGAAATTCACCCCAATAACTTCAGTCCTTAAGAACAGCGCCAACATGAAGCACAACTACGGTGAGCACATTTTACTTTGTGTGTGTTGCTCAAAAATCGGTTCGTCTGAACATTACTTCCGCTTCATTGAGTTCCGACTCGCAGCATTAATTTAAAGAGAACAACATAGGAATCGATAAAAATATATACACAGGTTTAAACATGAAATAAATTCACTGTCAGTTACAACAAAGTCTGTTTTTATTCTGTGCAACTACTGATTTTATAAAGGAGTTCATGCACAAGAATACAGCCTGCTCTAATTTTACTGCAAACATAATCAGTTACATGAAAACAAAAACTCAAATTCATCATTTAGAAACTCCTAAAATGGATGCAGAAAAGAAAACTGTGATGGGAAATAACAAACAGGGTCTGAGTCGTTGGCTTCCATAAAAGGACAGAAAGCTGACCGTAACACACACACACACACACACACACACACACACACACACCGCTCTGGCCCTCCAGTTGTCGCCTGGTGATGAGCTGTAGACGGAGGAAGTGATTAGATCAGCTTCCTGTCGGGTTTCAGATGTTCGATTCCTCAGCTCAAAGCAGGATCATCAGGCGGTGGAGGGCGAGTCACCTGATGGATCAGTCTGCAGCTGATCTGAGGTCAGGGGAGGACGGAGAAGAACGAAAGGGAATTTTGGGGCCTTGTGTATCAGTTGACTGCTGCCTCTTTACCTCCTCAGTATCAGAACAGTTAGAACCACAGATAGACTCTGTGGGCGGAGCTTAGGTAAACAGCAGGAAGCGCTGTGCCTCTTTAGATAGTTATCACTTCACTTTGTAACAGCAGAAATCACAACTTGGGACTCTGTGAACTTTATGTTGGAAGTGCTTTGTTCTGGATACTTACAGGATGTCTCTTCTTGATTCATTTTCTCTGTGAGAGATTTTACTTCAAGGGAGGAGAAACACGCAGCAAGAAAGTAAAGTGTCCCAACTTCTACCTGTTTAATAAGAAGCATTTCAAAACAAACCAAATCAGGTTTCCCATCCACTTATTTGTGTCAAACAGACTTAGTGAATCTTTATTTTTAAAGAGAAAGTAACCATTACATACCTGTACATTTAAATGTATTCATGTTTCCTTTATTTTAGAGCACACAAGGAAACCATCAAATCTGAGGGACAGAAGTGGTCAAACTGGTCCTCAGTGTCTTCAAAGAAAAGCAAAACGACTCAGAATAAATCAGCATGTTATTTATAAATCAATAACCAAAATAGTTTCTATGTTTAGGGTCAACATATGTGCTGCTAGGTTCACCAGGCGAAGGAGGAGCGACTCAGAAATCTAATGTTTTGGATTTTTAAAGTTGCTTTTTCTGACCGGCATCTGGATATTAAAGCCGCACTCTGGATTCTTTCATAAGGAGAGCAGTTTTTGAATCTAACGTCCAAAGGCTCCTACTCAAAACATCTCGACACGCGCGTCCGGTCGCATGCGCGCGCGTGCACACAGCGCATATACTTCGGGTATAAGCTGTACAGCTCAATGTGTAGGGTTTAATCACTCACAGTTCACAATCTTATTCCAACAATACTACGAGGGTCTGAAGAGCCCTCTCTGTCCCTGCTGCTTCTGATATTAGCTCTGTTAGCAGAGAGCTGCTGCTGGAATCTGAAGCTGAACTTGACTCGGCCCTGGATGAACTTTCTGACCAAAATAAATGCATAATCTTGTCAAGCCTTGCCATTCTGTGAGGTGAAAGGTTTAAAAATAAAAATAAATCCATCTTTATCTGGAGAATGGGTAGGTTTTTAGTAGAAATGAGCTGTGAGTCCTCAGTGAACGAGACGGTAAACAGAGAAACACACGGAGCGTCCTGTACGACAGCGCCCCCTACTGGTACAGGTTTGGTCGATGCGCGTGCATGTTGAGAGAATGCAGAAATTTGAATTTCATTGGCTGAAAAATGTCGGCGGCAAGAAAAAATGGAAAGGGGTCTCTAGGAGGAAGGAGGGTCTTCATCAGAATGACAGATGTTGTGGAACTCAACCCATAGATCATAGTTTAGACCTGAAATATCATTTAAAACATTTAGAAAACTTTGATACAGAGAAAAATAATCCAGAGAGCCGCTTTAAGTTTATCAGCTCATTGATGATGTTTAAAACGTTCAGGGAATTTTACATTTTAAAAAAGATCATTAGAACAAAAAGAGAAGTACGTGACAGCATCTTCCTAACCTGTCACCTGGAGGATCGTTTGTCTTGTTTCATGAACCGTTGGCTGCTAAACAACATGTGAGCAACAAGCTGATCTAGAGATCAGAGGAAATTCTACGAAGTAGAGAATAAACTGTTCGATAGCTTGATTACTCAACTGCCTCAGCTTTCACTTCCTGTATTTCCGTGATGTGCTGAGGAACTTTGAAATGAAACGGTATAGACGTCGTCCTCCACCCCGCCCCGCTCCACTCCACTTGCCCGCACTGACACCACACCCCGTCCTCTAACGCCTCCCTTCAGCTGCAGTGAATCATCAACAAACGGCAATTACAGCAGCAAAAACACAAACACTAATCAGCACTCACTCAGGTCTGTTGATTGTAGAGTCAGAGCCTGGAGAGAGGACTCCCTGCTGCTGCTGCAGATGTTCCCCGCCTCACGCCGCCCCTCTTCCTGGACCAGACCCTAGGTTCAGGTGTCAGATTTACCAGCGCTGTGTTCTCTCACACACACACACACACTCTCACACACACCCCCTTTCAGGACACATGAAGGGGGTGGGGCATGTGAGAAGGGCTGAGCTCTAGAAAGCAGCTTTTGTAGAGAGATGGAGAGCGCCATCTAGAGGCGTCTTTACACCACTACAGTTCTAACCTGTCACTCCAGAGTAGATAACCTGGTTTACATCAACCAGTATTACACACGCATAGCAAAATGTAATCACATTCTTACAAATGTAATAATTATGCATGTTTTTCTATAAATAATAGTCATTTTTAAAAATAAATATTCTTCAGAGCACTGTGTATAAAAAGTGTTGTATATTAAAGACATGTTTAAAGATGTTTTCTTCAGTCTGTGACTCAGTTATTAATAACCCCTTATTAATAATGAAGAACTGTTATCACGTAACATCCAAAAAATAATAGAAATAATGTCTACTAGGCACATCTTTCGTATTTTAGGTGAGGAGTTATGGGTAATATTAGCATCTTTTACTATGAAGGTGTTGTATTTTCTCCTTTCTACCAAATAAAATGTATCTACAGCCATCAGACTTACTTAATCCTTAAAGGAAAAAGAAAATACTGTTTTAAAAATACTTTCCATTTACAAATATATTTATATTGATGAGTAAATGAAAGAACCACATAAATGCCTCTGTTTAATGTGATTATCTTCATGTTTACTGTAGTTGGAGGTACTTGCTTAAAATACCCTAAAAATAACTTGGTGTCTTATTAGTTTCGGTAAGCAAGCATCATCTTTAAATGTGGAATTTTAAAATAAAAATGTCTTATAAGAAAACAAAATAAAAGTTCATCAAATGTCAAAAGAAAACAAGCTGAGATGTGCTTGTCTCTGTTGATTTTTATGCTTCTGTACTATTATAAACACATACATGTTGTCATTAGAGGGAGTTTAAAGTGTACCAGTCTGTAACTGGACAAAACATAAATGTGTTATTAAGTCCGTTTTGTTATTCTCACCCAGCTGTTTTCATCCAGGTAAATATAGACGATTATGGTTATTACCAGACATGATTACAGTCGTCTGAGTTGGTCTGAGGGCAGCAAACAGGCAGGAAGGTTTAGGAGGTGAAAGCTTTTAGTTTCCATGTTGGTCTTTGTAGAATGAACTAGTAATGATTGACCAGGCTTTGAGTAACCCTGAGAGGAGCAGCAGATTGAAACAGCGTTTAGTTAGGATTCTGTTTGTCATGTAAAAGTAGCTGGTCCATAAATACAAAACCCCATAATGTGAGTCATGTTGTGTAAAACATTACGCCGAGTGATTGTTCTTCTGACTGAGCCAAAAAGCAGAAGCAGTGTGTGGAAAAGTCCAGCTCATGATTTGGCAGACCTTCCTTTATCAGCGGTTTGACTTTATCAGCCTGACATCGCTGTGGAGGAACTTTGTCCCCTTCTTCTCCACAGCGTTGCTTCAGCTCATTGATGTTTGCAGACCTTTGTTTCTCTGCAGTCTCTCAGTCCATCCAGGCCTTTAATGAAGCGGTGGATGGAGGTGACCTGAGGGTATTTCAGGTCTGGACTTTGACTGGACCGTTGCTGCACCGACGTCATTCTGTTGTAGATCTGCTGCTGTGTTTGGATCTTTGTCCTGTTTATGACCCAGTCTGGTCCAGACTCCATCTATCAGGCAGATGGACTCACATTAGACTCCTGAAGACTTTAGTCTACAGAGGAGTTCAGGGCCAAATCAATGACTGTCCATGTCTCTATACTGTATAAACTTTTATTGCATTCCCTTTATACAGTAGACCCCTGGCATTGGATTCTCTATGGAAGGCAGAGTTGGGGGATCTTAGTCCTGACTTAGATTGGAGCAGGGTATGGGAAAGTGTCAGCATGACAAACAGCAGAATGAAGATTATTAGAGAGCCTACTCTCAGATTGTGTAGTTTGGATGAAATGGGCACATTTAAACATGTGTTTTGGGAGTGTCCCCCCCCAGTCATGGCTTTCTGGAAACTGGTTGCAGGGGTGTTGGTTTTAGTTTGTTTTTTTTTCTTTACTGTATTTTTCTACATCTTGTATACTCGCTGAATTAAATTGTTATTGCTTGTGGTGAGTTTTCATACTCCTGCTGAGTGTAATGGTCAAGCATATTATTGTTACTGAAACTATAAAAGAAAATACATTTTTAAAAAATCAATGACTGTAAGGAGCCCAAACCATCAACCCTCCACTGCTGTGCTGGCAGCTGGTATGAACTGTTTCAGCTGATAGGAGCAATGCATTATGGGTAAACAGACATTGTTCCTGAAGTCTTGTGGTTCACTCAATGAAACTTTACAAACATGTTCTTAGAGGAGTCATTCTCCAGCAACCTTTCCCAACCCAGTCCTTCTATTGGGTTTCACCTCTACTTCACAAAAGATCAAACATGTAGCAGATAATAGCTCACCTGTAGCAGATGCAGTCATTTCACTTCTGGGTGTGACAATAGCAGCTATGTTTAAGGCATCTAACTCAACAAGTTCTGTTTCTGAAAAATTTCTCCCACTTGTCTCTATAGTAAATTCTTAAATCCTCTTCCTTTAAGGATGAGTATTTGATTGTCTTTTTGATTCTTCTAACTGCAGGATTGCTGATTTTTTTTTTTATTTTAACATGACTTTTTGTTTCCATCCAGGAAACTCAGGATCCTTCAGCTGTTCTGTGGCTGGATGAGATCCAGGATGGCATTCTGAGGGCAAACCAGGACTCACGGGAGGCCTTACAGTGTAAGAATACACACATTTATGCCCCAGTCTGCTCTCTGCTTCTGTCTGGGAACTCTAAAGTGATGTGTGTTGCATTTGTCTCTGCAGTCTCTCAGTCCATCCAGGCCATTAATGAAGCAGTGGATGGAGGTGATGCAGTGAAGACTCTGGCTGCTCTGCGTAGTTCTGGAGCAGGACTGTACGGCGTCACCTCAGAGTGTGCACAGACCTATCAGGACGACCTGGCCAGGATTAAAGAGGAGAAGAAGAAAGAAGGTGAGAAATTTGAAACCAAAGGGAGGCTTTTATTTGAACAGAAAGGATAACTTAAGAACTGAATCTAAGCGATTTAATCCAAAAAACAAACACTTTGAGCTCCGGCTGCAAAACATTAGATACACTTCTTCAAGTCTCAACAGGCACGTCTTTACCCACACCTGCACAGGTGCAGGCAGGTGTGACGGTTTAGACCACACCCTCCTCAAAAGGGATTCTGCAGAAATCCTCCAAAACAAAACACCCTCTGCTGTCTTGTTCTGTTAATGGGTCAAAATGAATCTTTCTAACAATGTAAAATAAGGTTCAGTTATTTAAGATAAAGAATGATTATTTCATAGAACTATAAATACAACGGTTTACCAGGATCTCTTGATCAGTAAAACAGTTTCTCTGAATTCCCTCTTCAGGTGTGGATGAGTCTCTGGATGGTGTTTGACTTTAACTACCTGCTTGAAACGGCTCTCTTTAGTCTCAGATCATCTGAGGTTTGCTGTATAAATAAAGATAAATGAAATCCTGTGTGCCCAGGTGATAATGGCAGTGAGTGGGTGCAGCACTGGGTGAAGGGAGGACACAACTACTACTACAACCTTCAAACCAAGGAGGGAACGTGGGTGCAGCCAGAGAACTTTGTCCAGAACAACACGCAGCTCAACAAAGAGGACATCCAGGTCAGGATCTCCTCTTCAAGCTCGACGCTCCTTAAAAACACATCTAACGGTTTGATTGTCCCTCACAGGGGGTGGTTTCTGGGGTGACCACAGCCTACAACCGAGAGCAGCTCTGGCTGGCCAATGAGACTCTGATTACGAAGCTTCAGGCTCGTTGCCGTGGTTATCTGGTGAGAAATGGCGTGAAGGAGCGGATGAGCTTCTTGAAATCCCAAGACCCAGCTGTTACATGCATTCAGGTGAGCTGACAGTGGTTGAACTCATCATCATGAGGCTGCAGATGAGGAGAAACACGAGTCTGACACCAGAACTGTCTTCTCAGGCTCACTGGAAAGGATACAAACAGAGGAAGGACTTCACGGAGCGGAAGCAGTATCTGAAAGACCATACAGACGAGGCTGTTAAGGTAGAAATATTACAAAGATCAAGCAGAAAAGTTGGGTTTTCAATAAATACTGCAAGATTTTTCTTTTCTTTCTTGTTCAAGATCCAGTCCATGGTTCGAATGCATCAGGCTCGTAAGAAGTACAAGGACCGTCTCAAGTACTTCAAAGATCATGTGAGTCTGGTGTCCTTAAAATAAATTGGGACATTTTCAGAGGATCAAAACAAGACATTGATCATTTTCTGTCACAATAGTTTGAGTTAAATGGAAACAAGCTGCTTAATGAAAACTTTAAATCACGTTTAGGTAAATTTCCCCTGACAGCGCGAGATCAAGGTCCAGCGGCTCATTTAGCACCGTGACTTATGTGATGTCATTTCCTCTCTGACTCACTGCTGATCCCTTTAGAACTAATGAGGACTATTGATCACCCAAGTGATTAATGTTTTTTTCTGCAGATCAATGATGTAGTGAAGATTCAGGCGTTCATTCGAGCCAACAAGGCGAGGGATGACTACAAGACTCTGAGTAAGTAGAACCATCTCTACGATCAGACAAACCTTTCAGCCTCTGATTTTAATGGTCACCTAACATTCCTGTGACCTCTCCTCAGTCAACGCTGAAGATCCACCGATGGCGGTGGTCAGGAAGTTCGTCCACCTGCTGGACCACAGCGACCAGGACTTCCAGGAGGAGTTGGAGCTGATGCGCCTCCGTGAGGAGGTGGTCACAAACATCCGCTCCAATCAGCAGCTGGAGAACGACCTGAACCTGATGGACATCAAGATCGGCCTGCTGGTGAAGAACAAGATCACCCTGCAGGAGGTGGTGTCCCACAGCAAAAAGCTGACCAAGAAGAACAAGAGCCAGCTGTCGGACATGATGATGATGAACAAGCAGAGAGGAGGTCTGAAGGCTCTCAGCAAGGAGAAGAGGGTCAAACTGGAGGCCTACCAGCACCTGTTTTACCTTTTACAGGTCACTTTCTATCACATTTCTCTTTTCTTCTGATGGATGAATAACAAAAAACAAAACACTTCTCCACCTACCATTCCTCTGACATGTTTTTTACCTTTTAGACCAACCCAACATATCTCGCCAAGCTGATCTTCCAGATGCCACAGAATAAATCCACTAAGTTCATGGATTCTGTCATCTTCACGCTGTATAACTACGCCTCAAACCAGAGAGAGGAGTACCTCCTCCTCAAGCTCTTCAAGACTGCTCTGCAGGAGGAGATCAAGTGAGGAGTTAAAACCAGGGCTGAATGTTTCAAGACCACGTTTTGAAATTAGTTCAAATTTGAGTTCTCTGGAGTCCATCATGAGACAAACATCATAACACAGAAAAAGATCTGTGCAGCAGCTTCCTGGAACAAACCATTAGAACAGGAAATGCATTTATCTGCAAACACAAATAAATCTAAGTAATTCTACCATTATGGTGACAGTGACTTAAACATAACCATCTGTTTATTTAAACTGAACAAAAATGTGGTTTTATTTTTGTTAAACTTTCTCCTTTTAAACTCATGCAGACCTCTTAACGTTGCTTTTTGAAACTGCCTGCAGGTCAAAAGTGGATCAGATGAAGGAGATTGTCACAGGAAACCCAACTGTAATCAAGATGGTGGTGAGTTTCCACCGAGGTGCGAGAGGGCAGAACGCGCTGAGGCAGATCCTGGCTCCGGTCGTCAAGGAGATCATGGACGACAAAACGCTAAACATCAAGACCGACCCGGTGGACATCTACAAGAGCTGGGTGAACCAGATGGAGTCTCAGACCGGAGAGGCCAGGTGAGCTCCGTGTTCCCTAAAGCTGAGGACCACAGGGCACCACACACAGCTTCTACTCAGGGTTCTGCTTCACAGCTGAAAGAAAGACAGCACTTCTTATGTTAGGGAGATTCATCTTTATTTTGTTCTTTTGCATCTTGAATTGTCAGTTCTGAAATAAAAATAAAAACATTTAGTGTACCGTATTAGTTGGCCCAGTGGAATGTTAACATGGTTTTATTATTTTAGGTATTTTACAGATTATTCTGATTGGGATTCTGTTTTTATTTTATGTTTATGGAATGATCAATAAAGTAAACACACTGCAGCTTAAGAGGATGTGCGCTTAAGACACAAACATATTAAAACAGGAACTGATCATTAAGCTGCACATAAAAACACTGACGGCACCACAGAATGAACTCTCCTCATCAAACAAATGCAAACAGAACTATTTCCTCCTCGTTTTGTAGCACAGATTTAAATGTTTTTTCAACAGAAAACATTTTGGTAAATCTGTCAAATTTAATTCAAGATGCTAAAAAACAGAAACAAGTTTTAGCTCCACGTTACTGAAAGCACCATTTATTTATTATCCAGAAAATTCTCAATGTTTTGTCAAACTTTATGAAAGGTTTCTGTTGTCTTCTTTCCTTTAATTTAATTGATTCTAACTTTTTGAGGCGTACTTGTTAATTAGAGATTTCGGACGTTTTTTATTTGCTACATGACAGTTGATTTGCATGTGATTTGAGTGATTGCGGTTCCTGTTGTCAAATTGATTCATGCATTTGTTCCTAATTTGCATCTATTTTGTGTGTTTTTGTGTGCTCTCCTTTGCTGCAGCTCATTGAACTCTCTTAGACTCAAATTTTATTTAAAGCAAAAACAAGATGAGAGCACGAGTTTAAATTTAATGATCAAAATATTGAATTCCCCATTAAGTTGTGGACTATAAATTAGGCCTTATACCCAATGAGCTTTTACAGTTTCACTTATTTTGTTATTAATAAATAAACTTGATCTAAAAGAAAAGATTTTAGAGAACATTTTAGGTAGTATTTATTCTGAAGCCTTTAGATTGCTGGTCAGTGATGTCTCCTCCTCCTCCTCTGGTGTCTGCAGTAAGCTGCCGTATGACGTGACTCCAGAACAAGCTATGGCCCACGAGGAGGTGAGGACGAGACTGGAGGCCTCCATCAAGAACATGAAGACCATAACAGATAAATTCCTGTCTGCCATCATCGTCTCAGTGGATACCATCCCGTACGATGTCTCATTTCTAGCATCATCAGATAAAAGCTGTATTTAAAACTTTCTAGCTCGGTTTCACCCGTCTGACTCTGTTTTTGTCTCAGATATGGAATGCGGTTCATCTCTAAGGTGCTGAAGGACACGCTGCATGAAAAGTTCCCAGATTCTACAGAGGATGAGCTGCTCAAGGTCTGCATCATTACTTTATGAGTCCCTCAAATCATAAATCCATTTACATTTACTGCAGCGGTGTCTTAATCAGATTATTTCAGATTGACACTGACACTATAAAATAAATATTAGTATTAACTGCAATATTATTATTATAGTGTATGATCATTTTGTTATGATATATATGAATTTTACCTTTAAGATATGTAATATTAATAAAAACTATTTTCATAATAGCAGTGCATATATTCTTTGTATTTGTAAAACTAAAAAGTTTTACTTTAAACATTGAATAGTTTTGTCCTATTCCAGAGTATTAGTTCCGTTTTATAATGTTCAGATGAACCACATCATTCACTTTATTACAGAACACTACAGTAAACCTTGTGAATGAACCTTTACCTTTGACCTCACAGAGCCTCTCCTCACTTTACGCCCCTCATTTAACAGCTTGTACTCATCTTCTTCCAGTTCTGCCTTTCTTCTTTGTTACACGTCTTTTTCCCTCCTGTGGCTCTTCTGTTTCCACGCTTCCAACCAGCTGCAGTCTCTTTTTGCTGAATTTCAGGTGTCCTCCTTCTCTCTGCTGATATAAAGGTGAGCTATGTCATCCGTCATGCTGCTTGAACTCACAGATTTCTGCATCCTGCTGTTCGTTTACCAAACCTGTCAGTCTCCTCACTTCTCTCATATTAATCTGAATTCACCTAAAATGGAAAGAAATGCAACAAAAACAAAACTAGCAACTATCTGAAAACACAGGTTCAAGTAAAATGATAAATAATTGTAATAATAATCTGCTAATATTATCAATAATTTGAATAAACATGTTGTTGACTCAGTCTGAACCTGATCGTTAACTGGCTGACTTGACCTTTCAGATTGTGGGGAACCTTTTGTATTACCGCTACATGAACCCTGCCATCGTGGCACCTGACGCCTTCGACATCATTGAGATGTCTGCTGGTGGTCAGCTGACGACTGAGCAGCGACGAAACCTGGGCTCCGTGGCCAAGATGCTGCAGCACGCCGCGTCCAATAAGATGTTCCTGGGAGACAACGCCCACCTCAATCCCATCAATGAATATCTCAGCGCCTCCTACCAGAAGTTCAGGTCTGACCGATCAGAAATGCTCAGAAGTAGCTTCACATCACTTCAGGGTCCAACGCTTTCATAAAGTTACATTTTGTTGCCTTTGTGGTGAAAACTTCCCTGAGCTTGATTGATTCATCGCTTCGTCTTTGATTACAGGCGTTTCTTCCTGGCAGCGTGCGACGTTCCCCCACTAGAAGATAAGTTCAATGTGGATCAGTACTCGGACCTGGTCACAGTCACCAAACCAGTTATCTACATCTCCATCGGAGAGATCATAAACACTCACACTGTGAGTTGACTTCACCTCACCCTCCAATCAGCTGGCTGCTCCCAGGTGTAACAGAGACTGGATGTTTTTGTTCCTTTAGCTGCTGCTGGACCATCAGGATGCCATCGCTCCAGAACACAATGACCCAATCCATGAGCTGCTCGAAGACCTGGGCGAGGTTCCTACTGTGGAGTCCCTCATTGGTGAGTGGAGGAGGAGGAGGAGCAAGGCTTTGTTGGTGAAGATGGCCCTGGTCGTACTAACAGAAACTGAGAATGGCACAAACATGAATGAACAAAATGATGTGGATTTTCAGGGCTGCAACTACAAAAAATACATCCTCATGGCTGTATGCTCTTATCAGGTTGTAACGTCCACTTTAGTTTAAATCATTAGGTCTTTTTGGGATAAAGTCAGTAATAATACGAGAACAGAATCTGAATCTGTTTCTGCCCCTCGTCTCACTCAGGTGAAAATCCTCTTCCTCCTGATGATCCAAACAAAGAGCTGATGGGGAAGACGGAGGTTTCGCTCACACTCACCAATAAGTTTGATGTCCCTGGTGAGGCCAACGCTGAGATGGACGCACGGACCCTCCTGCTCAAGTCAGTTCCCACCATCAACAGCATCCACGCATCAGGATAATCTCCAGCTCCTCTCCTCACTCACTTTGTTTCTTACAGCACAAAGAGGCTGATCGTGGATGTGATCCGGTTCCAGCCTGGAGAGACTCTGACTGAGATCCTGGACTCGACAGCCTCTTCAGAACAGGTCAGAAACACCCAGATGATGAGGTTGGCACAGCGTGGTGTTTGTGCCTCTGAATATCAATAATTCACAGCTGTTTACTGTTTACCGCCCCTCGTTTAGACTCGTTGGTTTGATCTGAGTGGAAAAATCCAGCGATGCCTTAAGGCACAAAACAGGAACTAGTTTTTCCAACATGCTTGAAGTCCGACGCTGACTTTACTTTGTGATTGATCAAGTTCAAGCAGACTTGCATCCTTTTTGGGAACATCCTATTTTTGAAAATAAAAAATGTTAGGTCTTAAGAAATAATATAACAAGTTATTTCTGCTGTTTTAAAATGTTTAAGGTACTTGTCCAAAGCGCTGATCCATGCTGTTCTTCCAGGAAGCGGAGTATCAGCGCGCCATGCAGAGGAGGGCGATCAGAGACGCAAAGACTCCAGAGAAGATGAAGCAGGTCAAACCGGTGGTGGACGACAGCCTGACTCTGCAGGGGAAGAAGGACAAGATCAAGAGTAACCTGCAGAGGCTGGCGGAGCTGGGGAAGGTTCACCCTGAGAATCGCTACCAGGACCTCATCAACGACATCGCCAAGGTTCAAACTAGTCAAGTGAATCTGGAAATCAACCTTCAGAGGAACCCGCTCCTCAGTGTTTAAATAACGTGTCTGTGTGTGTGCTGCAGGACATCAGAAATCAGAGGCGGTATCGGCAGCGCAGGAAAGCTGAGCTGGTGAAACTTCAGCAGACCAACTCAGCTCTGAATTCAAAAACCAGTTTTTACAACATGCAGATTGATTCCTATAATCAATACATCAAGACGTGCATGGACAACCTGGCCAGCAAGGGCAAGTGAGTGGACGCGCTTTCTAAGATCTCTCTTTTTTGTTTTAAATGAGTTTTTTTGTTAGTGGGTTTGTGTGAAGTACTTATCAGAGTAGTCGGTCTAATCTTCTCTCAGTTTGGAGAATCAGAGAAGTTCAAACACAAGATGCTGGTGAAGGTTCTCAGTCATCCAGGTCATGGGATCCTAGTGGGTTCAAATGAAGGCAGCTGGACTTCTTTGGCTCTTTGAAGATGTTTCACTTCTCATCTGAGGAGCTTTATCAACAAGTGGACTGCATTGTGCAAACTAACAGGATGGAAGTCTCAGCATCGAGGTCTACAGGAAACCTGCTCACACAGACCAGTATCTGCATTTTGACTCACATCAGCCACTGGAACACAAACTGTCAGTTATCAGGACTTTACACCATCAGGCTGAGAACATTCAGAACTGAAGAGAAACAAAAGGATCAAAAACACATCAAGGAAGCTCTCCAGACCTGCAGATACCCAAACTGGGCCTTTGTTAAATCAGCAAAGAAGTCTGGAAAAGACTAGGACAAGGACAAAAAGCATCATCGTCCTATACGTAGCAGGAGTCTCAGAGAAACTGAGAAGAATCTTCTCTAAACGCAACATCCCAGTAAACTTCACACCCTCAGACAGAACTGGTTGATCCAAAGGACCAGACACCAAACAGCAGCGTAGTGGTTTTGTTTATGCAGTCCAGGGCAGTGAGGACTGTCCAGACCTTTAGGAGAAACAAAACAACAATTACACAAAAACATGGCACAACACAGGAGAGACACCTCTTCAGGTCAAGACTCAGCAGTCCACCTCAAGGACAAGGGACACAATGTCCACATTTTGGACAGAAAAAACCTATGGTTTGAGAGAGGAGTAAAGGAAGACATCTACGTCAAACGGGAAAAACCTACATTAAACAGAGGGCAGGCATGGACTGGCCACCTGTCATACTGGGCGATGCCCACTGGGCATTCACTGAGCCAGTCTGGACCATACCGGGCATAATGCAGCTTTGAACCTGATCCCCAGACAGTTTCAGTCTAATTCACACCTTCCTGTATCTGATCAAAACAACTCACAAGGGGACCGGTCCAACACAATAGATCCTAAAAACATCAACGACTTCTCAGTGTGTAGGGAGGAGGCTGATTCACTGGTAGTTTCAGCTCGTTAAGCATCAACAGACAGTTTATCAGCTTCACTCTCCCAAATTCCAGTTAGAACTGACAAAGCTCCTCAGATGAGAAGAGAAACGTCTTCAAAGAACCAAAGAAGTCCAGTTGAATTCATTTGAACCCATTAGGATTCAAACAGAAGAGAACATTTAACTAACACCTTATCTGGACCCCAAGTATCATTTTTTT
>SSNR01000317.1:484170-532550 GCA_006937965.1 Callopanchax toddi | reverse complement strand
CAAGGGCAAGTGAGTGGACGCGCTTTCTAAGATCTCTCTTTTTTGTTTTAAATGAGTTTTTTTGTTAGTGGGTTTGTGTGAAGTACTTATCAGAGTAGTCGGTCTAATCTTCTCTCAGTTTGGAGAATCAGAGAAGTTCAAACACAAGATGCTGGTGAAGGTTCTCAGTCATCCAGGTCATGGGATCCTAGTGGGTTCAAATGAAGGCAGCTGGACTTCTTTGGCTCTTTGAAGATGTTTCACTTCTCATCTGAGGAGCTTTATCAACAAGTGGACTGCATTGTGCAAACTAACAGGATGGAAGTCTCAGCATCGAGGTCTACAGGAAACCTGCTCACACAGACCAGTATCTGCATTTTGACTCACATCAGCCACTGGAACACAAACTGTCAGTTATCAGGACTTTACACCATCAGGCTGAGAACATTCAGAACTGAAGAGAAACAAAAGGATCAAAAACACATCAAGGAAGCTCTCCAGACCTGCAGATACCCAAACTGGGCCTTTGTTAAATCAGCAAAGAAGTCTGGAAAAGACTAGGACAAGGACAAAAAGCATCATCGTCCTATACGTAGCAGGAGTCTCAGAGAAACTGAGAAGAATCTTCTCTAAACGCAACATCCCAGTAAACTTCACACCCTCAGACAGAACTGGTTGATCCAAAGGACCAGACACCAAACAGCAGCGTAGTGGTTTTGTTTATGCAGTCCAGGGCAGTGAGGACTGTCCAGACCTTTAGGAGAAACAAAACAACAATTACACAAAAACATGGCACAACACAGGAGAGACACCTCTTCAGGTCAAGACTCAGCAGTCCACCTCAAGGACAAGGGACACAATGTCCACATTTTGGACAGAAAAAACCTATGGTTTGAGAGAGGAGTAAAGGAAGACATCTACATCAAACGGGAAAAACCTACATTAAACAGAGGGCAGGCATGGACTGGCCACCTGTCATACTGGGCGATGCCCACTGGGCATTCACTGAGCCAGTCTGGACCATACCGGGCATAATGCAGCTTTGAACCTGATCCCCAGACAGTTTCAGTCTAATTCACACCTTCCTGTATCTGATCAAAACAACTCACAAGGGGACCGGTCCAGCACAATAGATCCTAAAAACATCAACGACTTCTCAGTGTGTAGGGAGGAGGCTGATTCACTGGTAGTTTCAGCTCGTTAAGCATCAACAGACAGTTTATCAGCTTCACTCTCCCAAATTCCAGTTAGAACTGACAAAGCTCCTCAGATGAGAAGAGAAACGTCTTCAAAGAACCAAAGAAGTCCAGTTGAATTCATTTGAACCCATTAGGATTCAAACAGAAGAGAACATTTAACTAACACCTTATCTGGACCCCAAGTATCATTTTTTTCTACAAATATATTTTTTATACCTTTTGTCATTTTCCTTATTTAATACAGAGGGTTTATTTTGCAACACAGTGTTTTCTGTCAGGAACAATCCACTTTAAAGGTGATGTTCTACCACTGCAGAAATGATCTGCTGTCAAATTTCTCAGGCTTCAAACTATTTCATCTGGCATAAATGAGTCTCCTTTGGCGTCTCCTGACAGGATTCCTTATTTTTCCAACCGCAGGATAAATCTCTGTTCATGTTTCTACGTTTAAGCGGCAGCTCAAAATTTGCAATCTGTATCAAAATGTGTTTTCCCATGTGCCTCTAAAGATGTGGAAAAGCTCCTAAGACAATAATTGACTTAAATAATTCAGAAAGTGCTTATTGAAGCCACGGTGAGATGAACAGGCATACAGGAGGACCAGTACGGCTTTTATCATAGTGACAGTTAATAACCAATATTAAATCATCTTCCTCAGCAGCAACATTGAAACCAAATAACACCCTGCAGTAAGTGTTAGCTCAACCCCCCCCCCACCACCACCACCCCTTTCCGGCCTCCAAATAGATCCCATTCAAACCTACGTCCTTACAGCCTTAAATAACATGGTTTTTTTCCTCAGGTTGTCAAAGAAACCAGGCGACAACAAGGCCAAGAAGAGTAAACAAATATCACAGAAGTACACAGCAGCTCGGCTCCATGAGAAGGGCGTACTGATCTCCATAGACGATCTGCAGCCCAACCAGTGAGTTCCCCTGCTCTTCTCTTTATTTGCACTAAACATTCTAAACATGTGTATTCTCTATAATCTTGTAAATCATCCATCCTAATTATAAACCTTTTGTTTGCTGTTTTTTTATCACAGGTACAAGAATGCTATATTTGAGATCTCTCCTTCAGAGACTGTTGGAGTGTTTGAAGTAAAGGCCAAGTTCATGGGTGTTCACTTGGAGACGTTACAGTTAGAATATCAGGTATTTCAGTGTGTTTTTTAAATGTCTCTTTATTAGAAGAAAAGAGAAGAAGGTGAGTTTTACTCTCGTCTGTCTTTGTGTTTCTGCCTCTCAGGACCTCCTTCAGCTGCAGTATGAAGGTGTGGCGGTGATGAAGCTCTTCGACAAGGCCACCGTCAACGTCAACCTGCTTATTTTCCTTCTCAACAAGAAATTTTATGGCAAATAATAGAAATGAGAGCAGAGCAGAGGGCTACAGACACTGAATTGAAACCACAAAACCCGCCTGTTCAAGGGTTGCTTTAAAGCCCTGACCTGCCTTTCCTTACTGCTCTTCTCCATTCTGTCTATGCAAATGTGTGTCCATTATTTTTTTACCTGGTGGAAACCATATGAGCTTTATTGTTAATGGAACCCTCCACTGTGCAAGTTTTCTCTTATCGTCTGTAACTGCATCTACGTCAGAGATTTGTATTTTTTTGTCTAAACTATTATGAATATCTTGTGCATGGGCTTGGAGTAATTATAAAAAATCTTATATGTAAAGTCATTGATACACATTTTCTTTTGTAGCTGTTAGTAAATCATCTCATTTGACTAATAAAGGCCTGATGAGCATGTCATTCATCAATATTAAAGTGTTTGTTTACTCCTCAGCATTCTGGAAGTCCAGTATTTGTCTAATGGTGAACACTGTCTGTTCTGAAGCTTCTTAAGACGTATTTAAGTTAAATGAGAAGTATTCAGTTGTAAAAGCAATCAATGCTTCTTTTATCAATCAAAACATAAAAACATCTTTTTGTCTTTTCCAGTTCATTTATTTACATCCAAAGCTCATAACTGGGCAGTGTGCTCATTTCTTAGCTTTTCTAACATTTAATTAAGGATTTTTAAAGTGGGCTCTATGTCTGTTCATGATTTGCAATTAAAATGTATGATTGCATTAGAAAAATTGCTGCAGGAAAAACATGTTTGTTAATCATCAAGGCAGAGTTGTGCATTAGACGGCTGTGTTTCTCTAATGTCTGATTGAAAACTCTTCAGTTACCTTTTATTTATATTTTGCAAACTGCCGTTCTTCATTAAACGGTCTTAAGGTTGCACACCCTGAGACAGAGCACTGAGGTGAGCTTGAGGATGTGCAGTTATACATGAACTTGAGAGATCCAGTAGGTGTCACTCTGCACCATTATTTTTGGCATCAGATTTGTTTCAGGAAATTTGAAATTTGGAGTTCACACAAACTTCCTTAACCAGCTGTTGATTTTCAGGCTCCTATGGAAAACGCTTGATCTCAACATCATTTGCTCTGAATCATTTGATGATGTGTATTTTCGTGGATCTGTTTCAGGATGTTCTGTGTTTGTGCTTGATCCTGCAGTTATCAGGCAGCTGGGATTACAAGGAGTTTGATTTTCTAAAATTCTTTATAAAAATGTTATTTTATACTCAGAATCTGACTGCAAAGGCCTCCAAAATTATGTGTAAAAAAAAAAACTGCTACAGAAATGTAGTTTTCCCTCCCTCAACATTTGATTCAGTAACTTAAGTTGTGCATTGGCTGTAATGGGAAATATTTTGTAATAGAGACAGGATACTTGGCTGCAAAACGTTCTCTAGAAAAATCAAGGGTTTTTGTCAGTTTAAGAGCAACATTAAAGGTAGCAAATGTATCATGTAACCATTAAAAAAACAAAAATTTTTTTGGTGACACAACGCTATTCTCAACATATAGCATCTATTTTACGAGTAATAAAATTTGACTGGAGTCAAATTCCTTGTGTGTGTGCAACAAACTTGGCAAAATAAACCTGATTCTGATAAAGATGAAAGTACACTCATTTTTTCCCAGACAATGAAAATCTTGGTGGAGATATGCTATCATTTAATTGTATTTTATTTTTTGAATGTCACTTTCACAGAATATGGACTAGTTTCATTTGAACCCAGCTTACACGTTTAAATGACCTATTGATTCAGCCTGTCTGTTTAAATCAATGTCATTGATAATCTCAGACAGCTGGAAAACCAACTTTGTCGCCGCCACGTGGTCACTTGCGGTACAGACGGTGTTTGCCGAGGTAAATGTTTTTTTCGCAGCAGTATGGGGATACCAAGCCTGCGGATATCAGTAGCCGTTTCTAGCTCTATCGGTTGTGAAGTAATAAGTAAAAAATACCACAAGGAATTTCTCTAAAGACTTCGGTTATTGACGAAAAAGGGACAAAGCTTCACTGCCGGTGTTCTGACGGCGCTGTTTGTTTATCTTCATGGAGTCCTCGGACTGGAGTTTGAGATCTATCTGCTGTCCGTGGATTAACACGCAGGACTCGCAGTTCTTCTGTGAAGAGCTGTGATATCAACTTGACTAACTGCGTGGTTTGGGGTTCAACGTTGCATGCGAGTATTTGAAGGCTACTTCTTCTCAGTTTGGGACAACAAAAGTGGAAATTCTGCCAGTTCAATGCAAGACCAGCTGACACTTGTTGAAACACAATTTACCGAGCAGACGTTTGTTAATGGTTGTCGAGGCGTCTAACTTTAAAGTAGCTTTTTATACAAGTCTGATGTAAGTGTCAACAAACGGAACGCAAGCATTTGTCAAAATTACCGAGATGACACACGCAGCAGCTTAGCTAACTTGGCTAGCTGCCGCTGTTCAGCTCTCCATTCACTTCTGTGTAGGTTAGCAAACGCAGCTAACGTCATGTTAACAGTAGACCCAAACAAGTAGTTCGTGGAAATGTGTTAATATGAACCTAAATATACAAATAACTTTTTGTAATCGTTACGTATTTCTTCTCGATTGTCACAACAGTTAACTTGCTCACGCAGACACTCACAGAGACTAAATTTATAAGACTTTCTGTTCACAACAAGACAACTTTTATTTACGGCAGCTTAACGTTAGCTTAGCTGCTTTAGCTGGGTTTGGACAGACAGAACCAGCCGAACTGACTCTGAGGTAACTTTTGTTTTTGTTTTGATTTCCACCGCTCATGTGCGACCCGTATTGTGAAATTGTGGTGGGCTTGTTGCAGCGTTCCCCGACCATCTTTGGCAGATAGACCCCCCTCTTGCACCGTCTCCTACTTTTTTTAATCCCACCAAGACGCTGAAGTAGTAAAACTGCGGGCCGCACAATGTCCGGTTCCGCGGGCACAGGTGGCTCGAACCCCAGGAAGTTCAGCGAAAAGATCGCGCTGCACAACCAGAAGCAAGCAGAGGAGACGCGGGCCTTTGAACAGCTCATGACAGACCTCACCGTATCCAGGGTAAATGTATTTTACCTTAGACTGTGTCATTACTTGGTTTTTATGTTGTACAAGATTATATTGAAGTTCCACAAAAAAACAAACGACCATACATTTTAAAATAAAATGGCATTAACAAATATATTGATTCAAAAATATGTCAAAGTAATGCATCATCTTATGTTTGAAGGAAATAGGATGAGACATAGCTTGTTTTACCCTAAATTACGGTAACTTATCACACTTAAATATTTGTAATAATATCGGAGCATCTGTAGCATTAAAGTAGTATAATATCATAGTAGCTGTCACATATTCTCCCTCAGCCTGTGTCTGGTGACAATCTCTTTTTTTTTTCTTCATTTTTTAAATTGCTGAATATTTTTTATTTGTTTGATCATTTATTCAAAACTGTTTCATGAAACAACTCCACAGATTAAAATACACATACTTTAACTCTTTAAAGGGCGCAAACTGAAAATCATGGAAATGTAAAGTTTCAACCATTGACTGTTATTGTAGAGCTATGAAAATTATATTTATTTTCAGCTATTTAATTCTAGTTTTTCTTATATTCATTTAATCCGTTTATTTATTTCATGTTTTATTCAAAATGTACATTTTAAGTAGAAACCCAGTTTTTCACATTTTTTTAATTGAAAAAATGTTAAAGCTTCAGGTTTAGGCTGCGAATCTAAATTGAAAGCATGCACAAGTGGTCAGATCTGGTCATTTGCCCCATAAAGGGTCAGGTTTGGTTCAAGCATAATAATGTTACATATTTAATTCCCTTCTCAGAATATGTCCCTCCATGTCTTTCTATGAACCATCATTTAATATTATCAGGAAGTGTTTTCTATTGACTTACATACAGTTCTAAATTCTATTAAACTGTTAAAACTTTAATGTTCATTATTTTAAAAACAAGCTATTGGTACATTCATGGTATCCATGACTTACCATCCTAATGGCTTGCTTTTGCAGTGAACATAATGAATATAGGGTGATTTTATATATAGTTTCCCCACACTTCAACACTTAGGGTAGATGGTAATGTAAGTGAACAGTACAGTATTTATGTTGCTTTTTGACTCGATAAGTGTCTTGCCTTTCCCAACACCCAGATGCTTTGTGCTACCTTTTGCTTTAACATATTTTATGGGAGGTTTCCTAGCAGAGTTTGTGATCAAGGATTACACCAATAATAGTATGTAATAGTGGTCGTCTACACACAGGAAGCTGCCCATCACTTCTCAGACAGACTACTTCTGCAGGTTCAGATTTGTGGTCACTAACTGAGCTGACTTTAATTTTCTTGTGTGCATTTATTCAACAGCAGTAAATCATAATATGGCTTGCAGACTTGACTTGCATAATTAATCATTTAATCTTAGGAATAAACTCATATTTGCTTTCTAAAATGTTGCATCAATCTTTCAAGACTTGAGTTTTTTTAAACTGAAATTTAGAATCCTTCATTGCTGCACCCTCCAAATTTCACTTTTGTTTTATTACTTTAAGCAAAACAACCATTCCACCCTCAAACCATCTATATTTATGATTGTTTATTCATTTGCTTTGAATTAAACTTGTGATTTTCCAAACTGATGCCCCAAATAAGATTTTTTTGGTGTTTTTATGGTCTGTAAATGCACCATCACCAAACAGCAATTTTAAATAATCTCACAGTCTGTGAACTCACCATCACTACCCTTAATCATACTAGCTATAACAGATCTTCCATGTGAGAATTTTTACTTCCAAGAAAATCACAATTTTCTAGTTAATTATTGAGACAAATTGTAAGTTGTCAGAACTGTACAAGAGTCTGAAATCAGTATTGGCCCTCTACACCAGAATCTGCACAGCTCTAGAGTAAATTTTTGCAAACCATGTGTTGTAAACAGAGTAGCACAAGTTCAGCAGAAAGCATCTCTTTAGGTCCTTTTTCACGCACCTGTTTAGTGCTTAGACCTATTAGAGGTAGTTCTCCTTTGTGTCTAAATGTAGCTGTTTGTAATTCTTAAGCTTTTTTCATTTCTCGCTTCAGAGTAGTAGCTTTTCTACTAATAAAACAATTTGTGGCACATCTG
Source organism: Callopanchax toddi (assembly GCA_006937965.1). NCBI lineage: Eukaryota > Metazoa > Chordata > Actinopteri > Cyprinodontiformes > Nothobranchiidae > Callopanchax > Callopanchax toddi. Next base: position 524,892 of record SSNR01000317.1, on the reverse strand, counting down.
TATTGTGATTGGTCCAAAAGTTTGTTGAATGTATAAGTGCAGACCTTGAACTCACCATCACAAAGTAGGTGAAACTTTGGGGTTTGAGTTTATACACGGTAGAGGAATTACAAGGTGTTTCTGACTCGTCTATTATCATCTGGCTGGCTGTTTGGTTATTTTAGCAGTAGAAATTCAGCTAGAGAAGAAAGCCTATGTCAGAAGAAAGACGTGTCCTTGAGCTGCATTCTGAAAAGCTGCAAAATCTGAAAAAATGTGACACTTTCCTTCAGCATGGTTCAGAGGTGTAGCCACTTTAATTTGCTCTAAAGAATTGGACTGCTGTAAAACAATCAGAAAATAAATGTTATTGTATTTTTACTGCAGCATTCTTATACACCACTCTCCCTCTGCTCACTCATATTATCAGCTGTGTGAATAAGAGGTGAATCATTAAAACAGAAATCAGAATGCTAATTGATTTTTTTGTTCTCAACTTTAAAAAAAAGTCATTCGGTCTCACTTCAGACTCTGTTTATGTTCTTTGTTTAGAGAGAGAGGAAAAAAAGTAACATTTTAATTATTTATTTCATTTGATACCAAATGTAGTTGGATCTGTAGATCAGCCATTTGTCTCCTAAAGCTTTCTAAATAATTTTCAGCCAATATTGAGGCGCTTTTTGTTTTGCACACTTCTCGCATCATTTGATCACAATGTGCTCTTTCTGTGAGAGGGGTGCTGGTTTCGAATGGCCAGCCAAAAGGGATGTGGTTGAGTAGTCAGTGAATGAAATACAGTCTGAACTGTCAGTAACCCCAGGAGGATGTAAAACCCATTCAGTGAAGCTAAAGCTGGTCAGAGCAGCAAACAGCTGCACTTGGCTTGTTTAATATTCACACCAGTAACCAGATGACAGGTTTTAATCCTTCTGAGAACTGCTTGGCAGCAGATGATCTTCATTTTTATGAATGATACATGTGTGAGGCCTGTACTTTACGTAGAATGGTAATACATTTAAATGCAATAAAAACACTCAAAAACTTTATTTCAGTCATCTGAACATTGAGTTTGGATGAGAATGTCTGAAAGGGTTTTCTGTGTCTTCAGTGTTCCAAAATAGGAACAGATATAATCTTACATTCAATTTAAATAAACATTTTGATCCAAACTGCTTGCAGAAATTGATCAAACTAGAGAGGAAAGTGTGTATTTTAGTTGCATTTTGCTGCAATTTTTGAATTTCAGTGTTTGGTTGAAATTTCTCATGAGGTAAAATTTTCATTAGGGTTTCACTGTGACTGTTTACATGAGAATTATAGCATGGGCTTCTTTGTGAAACTGCAAAATAGAATTTCTTAGGAACAACAACAGCGATGAGGTTTTGTTTTCTTTTTTTAAAATAAAATGTTGTTGTTCAGGCCAGCAGAATGAAAAGGCTCAAAATAGAGATTTATGTTATTAGTTTTCTGAATTTCACTTTGTTTTTTTGGACTTTTCTGCAGATTAACACCAACTTGTTTAAATAAAAGTTGCCTACTTTAACATTGTACTGATGTACGTTGTGTATTTTAGCATGCGTGTTATTATTTACACATGTAACACATAATACATGTATGTATTTTCCTGCTGGAAATGTACACGACATTGTTAAGAAGAATTTCTTTTGGGATGTTTCTAATACTTTTTGAACAGCATATGTTTATATTTTCAAACATTGGAATAGTTCTGGTTTAGTCTTGAGTGCTTTCAGGTGATTTATATCCTCTGAAATGATCCAATGTTTTTGTGTCTGATATCTTTTTCTGCTATTTTTTTCCCCTCAAAAATTAGAGGGTAAAATATTTTGTGATCAGGATGAATTGTTATGTAAACAAATTTGAAAAAGCAGTAATCATTAAGACTAGTTGAAGCAAAGTGAGTTATTTAAATCCCAAAGTTTAGAAGTCTTCCTACAGTACACGACCAGCCTTCATCACCTCTGACTGATGGTTTCTCTCCTCGTTTTGATCCACAGGTGCACTTTCAGAAGGCCCAACAGATTCGTTTGTCTCAGTCACGTGCGCAGTACTATGGAGGATCTCTTCCTAATGTCAATCAAATCGGCAACACCAACACAGAGTTTCAGGTGAGAACTTCAGATTATACAACATGATCCAAATGAACTGCAAACCCAGAATGCTGGAACACCTGTCATAACTAGGCAGCAAAATCTAATGTCCTGGATTATTTAGGCTTGGAACAGGAGGACAGTTTTTACATTTTCATTGTGTATTAGTTTTTAATTCATCAGGGCAGAGACTGGCTCTAAGAAATGTGGTTCATTCTGGGTTTGTAAGACGTAAAGGCAAACTTTTTCTACAAATACTGCTGAACTTCACTGAGAATTTTAAAAGGGCCAGTTTTAAATTTAGTAGCATAACTTGAATTAAATATTTCTAATTTATCTCTGTGATTCATGGAGTGCTAAGCTAACAAAATCAATTCAGGCTTTACCAAACGTAGAGTTTGTTTTATGCTTCATCACTGCAGCAGTGCTGCTTTAATAACTGAGGAGGAAGATTTTTATTTCACTCAGTTTTTTAAGGTTTTGTTTGAACTCTGTTTTAAGTTATATTTTCAGATTAAACTGAAGTGGTAAATGAATAAAAGAACCGAGCATGAATGTTTTCTTTAAAACTCTTTCTTATCTTGAGATCACAATCTACCAGATTCAAGGTCCTTCTCTGATTTAGGAGTTTTCAAGGCTAGTTGTGTCTGGCATCCAGTCCTGATGTGCAGCTCAACTGTAAAAACAGCGTAACAGTGAACTCACCATCCAGAAGCACAAATAAACTTCTGAGAGCAATAAATAATTCAGAAATATTTCTACCAGCTGGGGAAAAGATGGAATAAAATATCAATGCAATAATCCTCTGCACCCTTTGAAACATTTCACTGCTTTATGTTATGTAACTGGTCTTTTTGTATTGCCGTGCTCTGTATCTGGGTCGGCTCCCTAAGGAGTGCTGAGATCCAGAAGGTCCAGGTAAAGGTGCCCTTGTTTTTGAAAGAATAGCCTTTGTAGAGCAGTCTTTGCAGCTCAAAGCTCACATACAGAAATCAATCCCTGCACAGAGGAAGAAAGCCCTTCTTACTCAAAGAGTCCATTCACCTTCTTATCTGGAACAAAAGTTTACAAACTAAATGGCTTCTAGATTCCCCTTGATAATTATTATTTTTTATTAACTATTTCTATATAAAATAAGTGCAGCCTATAAAACCCAAAACTTCCTAAAACAGAAATAATGTTCCTAAGTTTTTTTTCTATATTCTGTTCAGGGTTTTATAATGTAGATCTGGTATAAAATAGTGTCCGCCTTAAGTTCATCAGCTGTCAGTGAAAATAAAAATTAAACTCAAGAGTTGAAAACTCTCATCAGGACCGTGTTAGAAGATTTTGACTGCTATCATAAAATACTACAGAAAGTAGCAGGTTATTGTGTAGTAGCTTTATACATCTGAAAGGGTCTTAATTCAGATGTTTACATGCATCTTGTGCAAGTTTACATGACAAGTTCAAAATTCACACTGACTAAAACTAAAGTAATTAATGGTCACACTTCAACATTTTACAATTCTGAACTGAATTCACAGTTTCAAAATGACCAAATCTTATGAAATGATCAGTCTTTATTACTTAGACTAAAAATAAACTGAGTTTCTTCAAGTGAATAGAATCATGCAGTATTTTTACTGATGTTACATCCAGCTTACTGTTTTGTTATTTTAAGTGACAATGCTCTTTTTTAATAGATTTGTAAGTTCAAATTTAAAAATGTTTTAAAATAATGCTGCATTTTTAAGTTAATAATGATAATAATAATGCATCAGTTTTATATAGGGCTTTTCTAGGTCACTCAAAGACGCTTTACAGAGTTGCATCATTCATTCACACAGTCATTCTCACCGGTGGTGGTAAACTACGACAGATGTCTGTAGTCACAGCTGCCCTGGGGCAGACTGACAGAAGCGAAGCTGCCATTCTGCGCCATCGGCCCTTCTGACCACCACCAACATTCACACACAGTCACACTCACATTCACACAGGCAAGTTGGGTGAAGTGTCTTGCCCAAGGACACAACGACAATCTAACCCAGCCAGAGCTGGGGATCGAACCGGTGACCCTCCGGTTACCAGACCGGCCACTCTCCCAACTGAGCTAATGCCGCCGAAGTTCAGCAATTATGTCACCCAGCCTATTGGCCTTTAGCTGCTTTAAATTCTAAAGACCTCACCTGTGGCTTATGGGAAAACCCACATTGATCAACCTTTTTCAGACCCAGATTCAAATTTTCTATTGCCTGTTGCCTATTGTGTTTGATCTGTACTTAAGTGTTTATCTGTTTTGTTGTTATTGTTGTTTTTGCAACTTCTTCCAAGACCTCTTGGCCAGGTCATGTTTGTAAACGAGAACATGTTCTCAAACATTTTACCTGGGAAAATAAAGGTTGGAAAAAAAAAACCTCATAGTTAAAGTCCAAATAAACTGCGCTCATCTATACATTTTCTGTATTTGTTGTCAAAAATGCCAAAAATAACAAAACAAAGGAACCTATAATAACAGCCCCAAAAATGTGTACGTTTAAAAGCACTGCTAAGCTGACTCCCTGCTCTTATAAATTCCAGATTTTTCTTTCATTCTTTAACCTTCTATCATAACAAACCCCTACTCATTGAAGTAAAAGACAACATCTGTGCTGGGCCTTCAGTTGTATTTAATTGTGTGATGATCAGTCAGAGAGAAAGTTAGAAGTGGCTGAATGAGAGCTTTTCTTCTCTCTGCTGTGCCCGCATGCTGAGATCTGGATGTGCTCTGTGGGAACACTCCTGTGGGGTTCTTGCAGAACTGGGTGTGCACTGTGCGGGTACAACGATCAGGTTTTGATGGTTCAGGAATGAGCTTTGAACCTGAATAAAGCCTAAAACCAGGGGGAAAAAACATTTTTTTATTTAAAAAGGATAAGAGTACACACACACACACACACGCGCGCACACACACACACCCATCCTGAAGGGTTGGGTGTGTCTGTGTCTGTGTGTGATTGGTGACTTTCTTTTGCATGAATACCTGTGGTTTGTCCTGAAAGTCTGTGTTTTAAAACATTCATTTTCTCTTTGAAATGCTATTTAGCATTCCAACAAAGATTTATGCTCAGATTTGGGACATCAGTTAGAAAACATTGGCTCACTAACACCATTCTTTTAAAGTCTTTAAGTCTTATTGTATCATTGACTTAACCTAATTATAGCAATATGTGTTCAATAGGAAAAATTGACTTTTTCTAACTGTCCTTAAATTGGTTTTATTTAACAGTTTGGCAAAATAATTATGATAATTGTGCTTAGTGTCATTCACCACACACTCCAAGTGTTAACAGATTGTACAAGATTTAAATTTCAGACTTTGCTATTAACCGTTTGAGTCAACCCTGTCTGTCAGTAACGTCTCTTAATCATTTGATATATTTTAATGCAACTTCCAGAAAATAATCATTACTCATTCATCTAATACTCACTCCACTGCTGGTTGACCGTAGAAAACACAAACATGGCATCAACTTGGTCAACTTGACAGATATTGAGGTAACATTTGGTGTTGTTGTAGCTGAGTGTCATCCCAATCTAATTACTACACATTACACGTGATTTTTATTTACAACTTTAACATTACCTGTTGTAATCAACCCAGTCCCTTGGTCAGCAAATATCTCATGAATTACTTGACAGATTTTATTAGGACTCAAAGTCTTCATTGGACGTCCGTTGTTTGGTTAATTATTTAAAATCAGTCCTGTTCAAGATGATCAACTCTAATTGGCTTTAACAAAGACAAAAATATCCAACTCAGTCATTTTTTCAGATTTTGAGCTACATAGCTGAGAATAATTTACAACACCTGCTTCAAGTGCTAACAGATCACACAGTCTTGTGAGGTTTTGCATACTGTTATATTCAGTATTTTACTGAAATGGCTATAACACCATCATCGCTCGACTTACATCTTAGTTTAAAATTCTGTCCTGAAAGGCAGCAGGTGATATAAATTCCTTTCCGCTTTTCTTTAGGAGACTGTTGTGTTTTATATCTGATGTGAACAAGCTATTTGTTTTCCTCACAGGGTGGCTTCCCTTCAGGGTTGGACTCAGTCAGAGGGACCCGCCACCATGGACTTGTCGAGAGGGTTCACAGAGACCGTAACCGCATTAACTCTCCTCATCGCCGACCCATTGACAAACACGGACGGCAGATATCCTTTTAAACAGTAGGGTATCTCTCAAGTGTATCTGCGTGTGTTTCAGATGTTATAATCTCAAAAGATAACCTCTGTAGCCTGTATATGGTTGTTGTTTTGTTAGTGTGTGTTAATGTTGTTGTTACAGTCGTGACGACACACTTGTAGGTAGCTGTTTTGTTGCCTTAGGAGTGGAATTAGAACAATAAAAATGACGCACAAATGTTGTGCATACCATTTTACTAATAGACATTGACAGTAGGAAACTCGCATCCTATTCCAAATACACAGGTTGTATTTATGTGTAATTTCCAGGTACATGTTAAAGAGTCTGAAATAGCAGTGAGCATTTCTGGATGAAAATCTATTTTCTGCTCTGTTCATTAGTCATTTCAAAGTAATCAAAAGCAGGAAAAATATGACTTGGGTTGTGTGGACTTTACAGGATTTTCTAGGTTATATAAACAACTCTAGTTCACAGTAAGGCACTGCTGTTTAAATGTAAAAGTTGAAATTAGAGTTGGAATTGATTAAAAACATTTTGATTAATTAGAGAATGAAACATTTCCTCCAAATGTTTTCTGTCAGATTGACTATCATTGTCTCAGGATAGAGGTGATTGTTGTCTTGTTTTAGGGTGTGTACTGGTCGTTGAGGGTTTTGTGTTTCTGTCCTGTGAAAACAGTGTGGTATCACACTTTGGAGAATGACTGACACACAACCTAAAGGTGTTGGGTGTGCTGTTGTCATGTTATCTAAATGTAATCAATGCTGAGGAGAACAAGACAAGGCTGTCCTATTTCCCCTTATTTATTCTTGATTTGTGCCCAACTCCTCTGTGACCATGTCAAGCGAAGTTCTTTGGAAGGGATAAAATTTGCAGACAGGGAAATTCTTATTAGTCAGTTGGCGGACGATACAACACTTTTTTAAAAAGATTCCTCTCAGGTGACGACAGCGATCAATATAATTGAGGACTTCTCCAACGCTTCTGGTCTTCATTTAAATGTTGGGAAATGTGAACTTTTTGCTCTTAAAGATTGTGCTAATTCTGCTATCGCTGGTATTCCGGTCAAAGACTCAGTCACTTACCTGGGCATTGTTATTAATAAAAACCAGCCCCTGAGAGGTTCCCTTAATTTTGCTCCAATAATTAAAAAACCACAAAACAGATTTAATGCCTGGCTCCAAAGGGACTTGTCTCTCAAAGGAAGAGTTTTACTATCTAAAGCAGAGGGGTTATCTCGCTTAATCTACACTGCTCAGTCATTAGAAGTAGACAAAGAAACTTTAACTACTGTTGATAGAATTCTGTGTAATTTCATGTGGAAAAATAGAATCCATTACATTAAGAAGTCAGTAATTTCTAATACTTTCTCAAATGGTGGGATCAACCTTTTTTGATTTTTCTACGCTGAACAATGTTTTCAAAATAGGATGGATCAAACAATTTCTTAAAAACCCAACTTCATTTTGGAATTTCATCCCTAACTTTATATTTTCAAAACTTGGTGGTCTGAATTTTGTATTATTATGTAACTACAATATTGATAAGATTCCTCTCAGACTGTCCACTTTTCATAAACAAAGTGCTTCTATCCTGGTCCCTGATTTACAAACATAACTTCTCCCCACACCGGTATTACATCTGGAACAACCGAGATATATTGTATAAACGCAAGTCTATTTATTTCAATAACTGGTTTACTCATGGTATTCATCTTGTTTCACAGCTTATAGGCTCAGAGGGCAGATTACTTTCTTACACAGATTTCATAAACTTATATAATTTTCCTGTTCCACCAAAGGAGTACGCTGTAATATTTGATGCTGCTCCTGCTGGTATATTAATGCAGTGTTTTTCAACCGCTGTTCCGCGGCACATTAGTGTGCCGTGAGAGATCGTCAGGTGTGCCGCGGGAAATTATTCAAATTCACCTGTTGGTTTAAAAAATATTTTTTGAAAACTAATTCATTATTATCTGCTGATAATATTCCATTATCGCGCGTCTGTGCCAGCCATCACCAAATGGCAGACTCTGGTTCTGTTTGGAGTCAGACCACGCAGCAAATCCAAGACTTGGACCTGGTCCAGGCTGTGCGCTTTGGAGAGACGCGAGGCGCGCTGTGAGACGCCGCGGCCCGCTCGGCACCTGCACGCCTCCTCCCCCGAACTGGACCACATCAAGTCTGTGGTTCGGCGAGGAGGAGGGGGAGACGCGCGGCGCGCTGTGAGACGCCACCGCGGCCCGCTCGGCACCGGCACGCCTCCGCCTCCGACCTGAACCTGGTCTGTGGTTCGACTTGTTTCGGCGAGGAGGAGGAGGGGAAGACAAGCGGTCACGGACCTGCTGCCAGCGGTCAGGAGGAGAACCAGTCCTGGACTGGCTCTGTTTCCTGGTGGAGCAGCAACAGTCCTGACATTTTTAAATTCATACTTTGATCTGCCCGGTCCATAAAACCAGATCACAGACACTGGGTTGGGTCGTCATCATGTCGCTTTGTTCCTGCGTGACGCACATTTGGCAAAAAAGAAAAAAAAAAACAGTGGGAGTAAACCCCCTCTGCATCACTGGTTTTAACGGTCTGAGAGGCTCACTGGGTTTTGTCTCCAGTGTCTCCACTCTTTGACTGAAGGTCCCGTTATTCCGATCACCTGTCAGACCGGTCAGGAGCCGCCATCCTCGCGCATGTCGTCAGAATGAGAGCATGCGTCACAGCTGTGTTTCTCAGCATAACTGAGGACTTAAAATTTAACAAATCAAACAATATCAACACTAAAAACACATTGATCTGTCAGTGACTTTATCAGGTTGTCATTTATTACTAATGTTTAATACACCCAAAAGTTTTACTACCAAAAACTTGATGACAGAGTCCTGCATGATGTAACATGGATAATGAAATAAGGAAGATTTAATCCATTACAGATAATGCTACAGTCACTTTTTGACAGGTGAAAAAAAAAAAAATCAGTTTGAAATGATTTGATGTGGTAAAAAAGACAGATGCTTTAATCAGGTCACCTATAAACTAAATGTAATCCTTTACTGTCAGGAGATGAGAAGGTTTCTACAGTAAAAACTATTAAAACAGAGTGAGCCTTAGAAAACAGCTGCAGTCCTGACAGATTAATTTGTTTTAGTGTTAAAAATGTTTGATTGGACCAAATTCATCTGATAACTTTATACTGCTCCTTGAACAATGAGGATGGGTCAAATGCAGAGATGAATTTCCCCAAGGGGATCAATAAAGGATAAATTATTATTATTATTAAACCATCAATGAACTTCTGACAGCAACCCACCCCCACCCCGTGGTGTGCCTTGAGAAGTTTTTCACTGAAAAAGTGTGCCTTGGCCCAAAAAAGGTTGAAAAACACTGTATTAATGCTCCTTAGAGGGTCGGGGGCCGGGGTCTTAACCCCACAGCCACTAGATCCAGCTTTTACAGAAGTGGGCAGGGTCTGTTTCTTGAGTAAAAAGAAAAAAAAACAATCAGGATACAAGATCTTTATTTTTAAAGGAAACGATTCGTTCTCCGAATGCTGTTGTTTACTGGAACAGTTTGTTTTGTGACTTGGACTGGGAAAAGATTTGGTCTACCGTCAAAGTTTTTATTGACAAATAAAGTAAAAGAGATCTCCTTCAAAATCATACATCGGATCTATCCGACCAATTTGTTTCTCAGAAGATATAAACTGGATATTACTGTCTCTTGCTCATTCTGTAATCTCCATGATGAAGATGTTCTGCACCTCTTCTGGTCATGCCTGGTCTCTGTTAGTTTTTGGCAGGAAATCACTCAATTTGTAAGAACTTATTTTCTCCAAGGTTTTGTAATTTCTGTTGAAAAGTTATTATTTGGCATCCACAAAATTCCACAGGAGGAAGCAGACCAATTTTATGTAATTAATCTACTTTTACAGCTAGCAAAATTTCATATTCACAAGTCAAAATTGTCAAAGTCAAAACCATGCTTTCAGCACTTCATTAATGAAACCAAACAATACCTGTTATCTATACGACATTCTCAAAACGTTAAAGCAATCAAAACAGTGAATATATGCTCCGTGTATTGGTGTCAGTGATTTGATTTTGTTTTATGTTTAATTTAATTTTTCGAACGGCTGGTTGCTGAGAACCCCAGACATTTTGTGTTGCATACTTGTCATGCTGCTTTGTTTGTTTTTAATTTATGTTTTATTCTACTTAAGTTTTTGTGTTAATTCTGACTGTAAATTTTGGAATTGTAATTTAAAAAAAAAAAAAAAACTCATCAAGGTTTTCTTATATTTCTGTCCCGTGGTTTCAAACCTTTTTGTCTCCTGCACCAAACACCAAAACAAATTCCTCATAATGTAACAACGGACTTGCTGGCAATAAACCTGATTGTGATTCTGATTCAACCATGACATAATTGACCAAGAACTTATCCAAAATACAAAAGTATTTTTTTCAAAACTAAGTCCACCTTATGATCCATTATCTTTCAGAATAACTTTCAGTAATCCTCTTCTGTTGAACTTGATCAGTGTGTAGTTTGCTGAGACATTTTGTCCCAATGTTCTTTACAGCATTTCTTTAGTCAGTTGAGGGTTGCAGACATGTTCTGCCCATCTCCTAAAGTCCCACCCCAGCATTTCACTCAGGGTGATGTCTGGACTTTGACTGGACCACAGTCCTTCCTCCTCATCATTGTGTTAACCTCTATGCTCCAGAGTTGCAAACTGACTCAACTCCTGCTTTTAGAGACTTTTATAGAGGTAGTCACACTTGTGATGATTTGATCAGCAGCACTGACTGTTTTTTTGGTTTCCTTTTTCTTTTTATCAAAGCAGTAACGATGTATGTAGTTTCCAAGGCCTTATTTTAGTACTTTTCAAGAATCAAGTTGTGGAAAATAAACAAGTGTTTACAGTTTTATTTAAAGTCATTTTTTATGTTACGAAATTTAAAACGTGGACCCATTAGCCAGCTACATTTCATTATGGCTGCATGTGTTTATTTGTTGTTTAATTTCTTATAAAATGGTTCAGTAAGTGGGTCAAAGAGATGGACAGTGAGTTTTAGGTTAAACTGCTCTTTTATGACCTGTTATGAAGTGCAGTTCTGATAAATGGTTGCTTGCTCTGCTGGTTACTTTTTGCTTGTGTGATATAAACAGGTGCACATAGTGTTTTCGGTGAGTACCAGGTGGTGATGTTTGGTACACACACCATCCATGTCAGTTTGTGTCTGGGATGAGAAAGCCGTCTGACTATGCAGCGTCAAATGGTGAAAGTGAAACTTAATGCGAGCCTCTCAGCTCAGGCTGCCGGTGGCAGATCAATAATTGTATAGGCGATGGACATAACGCCAGAGTGTAGTGGTGAACGGAACTGATAAGCATGACTTGTACACCTGCTCACTGCTTATTTGCAGCTCTGGTTATAAACATTTTGGCACCATATTTTGTAATTAGAAACATTTTAGAGCTGTTTACTCTCTTCTGTGTGGAGAAAGCTCAGAAATGCTGTTGGTTTTTAAGTTGTGTTTGTGTGTTTTAAGGGTCTTATCACATGTTTTGTATTTAGCACGATGAATGGCAACAGGGTCTGTCATTCTACCTCACTTCTGATAATTGATTAGAGGTCTTAACAGATGTTTGGGACCATGATTGGTCTTCTGTGGCTCCAATTGAATTTGTTTTAGCCCCGTTCCTAATCGGCCTCACTGAGATGAGATTGTTTCCAGAGCAAAAGCGGTCAGCTAGAAGAGTTTGTACTAGCAACTCGCAGCAAGACAAAACATGCTCTGGATGTTTTGTACTTCCATCAGTCAGGAACTCTGCTAATATATCTCACTGTGTTTTATTGAGTATTTGACAGCGGAAGCTCTACTGTTTTGTTTTCACTCTAAAAATATCAACAACAAAATTGAGCTTAGTTGATTTTATGCAATGTTTTTAGAGTTAGGACTACATTCAGAGCAAGTCCTATGGATTTTAAACCAAACAATCTTTGTGAAAATTAAACTGAAGACACTGTAAATGTTCTTATTGTTCCTAATTTCTGTCTTTGTCGACCTTGCATGATTTTTTTGTTTGTCACAATAATTTCTTTAACAAAAATCTACATGGAGAGCTCTCCGTACGGGGCAGTGTACCTGTCACCACCTCCGGACAACAACTGGAGAAGGTGAGTGCCGCCTCTGTTGAGCTTCTGGCAGAATGCTTGTTATTGTTTTTGCTTCTTCCTCTCAGTAGGGTATTTTGTATCAGGAACTGTTTCCTCCTGCCAGCGTGTTTCCTGTACCGTGCCTCTCTGGGCTGACCAGTATTTTCTGTTCTGATTCAAACAGCAGCCTTCCTTGATCAAACACAAATTTGAGATGTGAATGAGAGGGAAGGGCAGGGTGATGGGTGGAGTTTTTGGCCTTTGTTGTTTCTGCTCAAATGTTTCATGTGTGAGAATACTGCGTTAACCCTGAGAAGGCTGCCTCTGACTAAAAGTGTTTGACAGATAGCCTTTTGCTTTAAAGGTCATGCCCAACAGCAGGCTTTTAACTGTTGGGGGATTTTGTTTTTGTCGGTGCTTTGTGGTGCAGAATCTCTTAACAGCTGAAAGTCGAACTCGAGAACAACAGTTCTGTACGAGCTGGCCTTTTAAGCCAGAAGATTCTTTTTTTTTTTTTTAGCTCTGATTGTGCCCATGTTGAGCAGCAGTGTATTGGTAGACAGCTTTTCCTCAGTGTTTACAAGGGAGTGAATTATGGGCCTGTGATAAAAAGCTCAGCCAAGCTCCTCCTCACTCTCATCAGTCTTGCTGCTTTGTCTCCACTCGTGTTTAGTATGCTGCCTTGGCCAGCTGCCAATCACCCTGCCTTGTCTTCTTCCACAGCACTGACACAAACGCAGACCTAGCTCAGCGTCTTGTCTACTGTATAAATGAATAAAGTCCACACCCTCTCATTGTTGACGGCACAGAAACAGGTTGGCTGACAAATGTCTTTATAGAGCAACCGGATGTCAGTTCTGTCAGAGTGAGTGGGTTTCTCTGAGAGACAGGAGGCACAATGGACTGGAAGCTTTCTATTAAACACATTTCAAATCAATGCTGTTGACTAAAATGCTGTGTGTAAAAAAAAAATAGCAAACAAAAACTAGTGCAAATAAAAAAAGACCTTCAGAGCTCTTTAAGGACTTTGATTAATATGCTTTTATATTTTTATAATACACCAGCTTCATCATAAACATAAAAATGGCATTATAAATGGTAGCAATTAAGAAAAAGTTGAGGTAAAGTGACAAAACTAAATCTTTTTCAATGTTCTCGTAAATTTATTCCAGTAATTTTATTCTGTATATTTAGCAGTTAATAAACTGTTATACACCATTGGAGGCATCATTTTTTCCTCGCGTTTAAATAGATTATTCAGGGATACTTTAGTTTTCTCATGTGAGCACACGTCTCCAGGCCACCCAGATGTTTAAACGAGGCTTCAGGCACCACCGGGTCAGGGGTCAGAACTCGTTTCTGTTCTCAGTAAAATAGTTTTTAAGTTTAATTTAAATTATCCAACTAAAAAAAGAAAAACACTACAGTTCTATTTATTTGTTGATTTCTTTTATTAATTAATAAATCATCCCAGGGAGATGGACTTGGATAATTAAACCAAATGCATCTGCTAAAGCAAAGTTCTGAAGTGATGAGTGGAATAGACTTGTTTATTATTAATGTGATGGTTTTTTACTAGTTACTGTTTATTGACCCAGTAAAAGTAAATTATTTATGTGAAACCCTGTAAAATAACAGTTTATTTGTTCTACTCCTAAATGAATAGACAGCATTGCACAGAGTTCCATTTCTGTTCCTAAAGAGAGTCGTGACGGTTTAATCTTATATATATATAGACGATATCTTACCTATATTATAGAATACTATCATTTTTTTTATTTGTTTTCCTCATCTCTCAACCATGCCACTCTGTGATTGGCATCAACCCTGTCATGTCTCTGCAGGCCATATTTAGCTTCCTGCTCCAACCTGCAGCAGATTGTTGTCACAGTGTGTAACAAGGATAAACTTCCCCCTCAGCTGTAGATTTTTGGCCCACATCTCCAGTGAAAAGCGATTCGTGTTAGTGCCGTGGTGTTTGTCTAAACTCTCAGTCTGAGCTTGTGGGAGTTTTACAAAGTTGGAAAATGCACAGATCTTTGTGTTTCGTGTCAGGCAGTGCACTTGTCAAATACTCCAAACTGTCAGTTTTGTTCACAGATTATTTGCATATATTTTTATGGAACCTAGTTTACATAGTGGTGTGAGCTCACTGTTTAAAGATGTTGACATTTAAACATAGGCCTGAATCATTTTTCTACAGGTGGACATGCTTATGCACTCTCATCTGCTCCATCTTGATTCTGAAAACTGCTGCAGTGTTAAACAGATGGATTATATTTTTCATTGTTTACAGGTGGATTGCAATCAGCCTCTATAAGAAAGTGTTTTAATTTTAATACAAGTGTGGAACTTGAAATGCACACAACCAGCATGCTAATCTTCTCATACCAGAATCATTCTACATTTAAAACAAAACAAAAAAATCATAATTTGATCAGTATTTATCTAAATATCATTCTAGAATTAATTTAATAAATTCAAGTTGTAGATTATACTACCACACTGGATTTAAAACTACCAAATCAACTGGGCTTTTCATGCTCAAATCAAACATTTTCAGCTGCAGACAGTTTCTTTGTTTACATAAAACTCTACTGTTTTTGCACTGTAGCAAAGTTGCCAAACAGCTCGTGATCAATGTCATTACAAGAGCAACAGCCCTGTAAGCTAACAGAACGAATGATCAGTACATTTGTTTCATCAGTGTTGTGTTTTTTCTCCCAGGCAGCCGACAAAACTTGTAGCGTAAAGACACAACATAGTGTTGGACAGGAAGTGGGAAATCTGTCAGGGTTGAAGTGTTGCCAGGTCTGGGGGGTTCTTTAGCTTGGAAGAAAAAAGAAAATTCTTCTTTGTTACAAAAACTTACCGAAGTGTATCTAAAATATACAGTACTGTAAGTAAAATAAACACTGTCCTTTTTATTCAGATGTCATCCATGTAAAGGGTTTCAGCCATGTGAGTTGCTGTGCTGTGAAGCAGATTCCCTGCTTGTTCCTCTCATGGGAGAGCAGGGCGGTAAATGTTTACAACACCAGCTACAGCTGCACTTCATTACTGTTCATCAGTTGTGGAAGAGAGCCACAGAGTGCTTTAACTGTTTCACCGCAGCAAACATCTGCAAGTTTGATTACACTCAGGAGAACAAGAAACGGAAAAATGTGATGAAATATTTCAAATCTGTTCAAAACATTGGGTAGGTTTTTTTCTTTAGCGCACTGAACAGAGGTTTTTGGCTCTTTGGAAATATTCAGGATTTTGTTAATCTATCAGTGCAATTTAGATGATTTCTGATCAGTTTCCAATCAAATTGTTAGAAACACAAAGTGCGATTAAGTAGTTTATATGCCAAAGTGACAAAACACGAAAATACAAAAGACTTGGATTCAATAAGTTCACCTGTTTGCTTAGTAATGATGTGGTTTACATAAGAGGCTGGAACCTGTTTTAAGGAAATGAGATGTTTACAAATATACTGATTTAGCATTTTCTGACACTTAAATGTAAATTAGATTAATGTGATTTAAAAAAAGGTATTAAATATGTCTGTCATTAATTTATCGCAATTAACATGATCATTTCACACCCCTAGTTTAAATGTCCTCCTCCTCTCTCTGTTTGCTTTGCTCCTGCTCTACTCCTCTGTAATTCGTCTGGGAATTTGGGTGGCAGCTTTGGTATTATATGAGTTTTTGACATGTCGGTTAGCTGCTCCCTCTTTTAATCAAGTCACTCGTTGCTATTGTTACGCATTTTAACAAGTTGCCAAAAGTAGAAAAGTTGAAGCAAAAAGTCCTCGCATTAGCAAAGCATTTAAAACCCAAACAACAAAATCATCAAATCAAAAAACACTTTCAAGCAGAAAAATGAAGAAGAAAAATTCCCAAAAAACAAACACTCTTGTAACATAATGTGTTACTGAAACAAGCTGCCACCCTGTTCAGCGCTATGCTAGAACATAGAACAAAGGGCCAGGTTGGTTTTAATAGCTTTGTTCTTTTAATAAATGAAATCATAATTTGAAAACTGCATTTTGTCATTACTCAAGTTATTTTTGATTATTGAAATGTGATTAATGATCAGAAACGTGACAAGAAGCAAATAGGCAAAAACTTTTTCTCAGGACTGTTTAGGACATGATTTAAATCACCTGTACTACATTTGTGTCATTTCTTTTTTCCAGCTTTTCTTGCCTCCATTAGATGAAAACTTAAAGCAGTGGGCCAGTACTGAGAGACTGCCAAACATCACAGACATGCAGGGGAGCAGAGCTGTTCACATAGCCTTTAACCACTCCATGACCAGATCCTGGCCAACAGATTTTATTTTCTCCCTGGATATTCTTTCCTTTTTTCTTTTTGAGTAAAAACTCAAATGATTTCCCAACTTAGTGAGCTGGGTTGGGGTTTTCAGCTTCTAGCAGAGGTCTGGAGACACCAGACCTGAGTAAAATCCTGCATCCCCTCAGAGGCCATCTGTTTGAAGGTCAGAGCCTCAGTTAGGTCCCACGCCCTCCCTCTCATCCATTCACCCATCTTTGGCCTGCTGTTCATGTACCAACCTCTCTTGGGATGAAATCTCAGCCCATGTTCCCTGGAGAACGCACATTAGAGAAGCTTTCCAGGGAAAAGAGCTGAAAAATTTCCACCACTGCCTCTTTGGGGGATGCTGTGTTCTGATTCTTGAGGGTTTTTATGCTTCATGTCTTTTTTTTAATTTATTTATTTATATGAAGACCAACAAGTTTGTTACCAAGCTTCTGCAACTCAGGCACTCCCCATTGCTCCTTTTTAAAAAAGGAGGAATGTGCATGGATAGCTTAGATGAAATTTGTCTCGGCTTTAACAACCAATCCCTGTTTTAAACTCGCTACTATAAAAATCTGAAAAATCTGCATGTCATTGTGTGAGTTAGTCATAGAGATTTGTTTCCTAGACAGGAGTGCCACGACTACTCTGCATTCCAAAGCCTGCGTCATATATCTAAATATAAATATCCACGTAAAGCCTATAGCGAGCATTGCTTAGCTAGGTAATGTGACACATTGAGGGACTGGAGTTTGCCCGCTTTGTTCTTAAACTACGCACTAAATGTCAGAGCAAAAAATACATCAAATACCACTAGGCAGAACAGCGATCTTTGCAGTTTGGCAATTCTTCAGGGTTCTGGTTAACCAAACATTGTTTTCATGCAAAACAACTTCAAAGTTTTGGCCAGTTTTAGTTTTAAATGGCCACTCTGGCAACTCTGTAGTTAATACAAAGTTTCTGTAGGTTCTTAAAAAGTCAGTTCTCTCAGTTTTAGACCTTAAAAAGTCTTAGATACATTCATATTTTTAATACAGTTCTGAGATTATTGTTTTGTTGAATCTTAAATTTGCATATTTACTTTTTCATATCTTCTTCCATCATATGTTTTGAGAAATGTGCTAGCAGCATTTAGTCAGTCTGTGTTGTAGTTATCTCTCAGGATTTCAGGTTTAGACTGTTACAAAACTGCAAGGCCCAAGATGCAGCAGGGCAGCAGCTCTGTCAGGATTACATTTATAATTTGATCATCCTTTTTGTGAGTTATGGGACATCCTATCTACTAAATGTAATGTTATCAAAAATAATGCAGCATCTTGGACCATTTACCAGACAAACATTTGCACTTCCATGTTTTAAATATACATGTGGCTGTATGGTGGTGCAGCTGGTAGTGCTGCTGCCTTGCAGTAGGAATGTCACCAGATCAAACCCCAACCACAGCCTTCCTTCATGTTTCCTCTGGGTTCTCCGGTTTCCCCCACAGACCACCTGATAGGTGGTGTGTAAGTCCAAGTGTCAGCTAAATGAATAAACATGTATTATTTACAATTAAACCGTGTTTAAGGGAAAATATGTAGTAGTAGGCATCAAGACGTCTTCAGCCTCCAATGTTACAATTAAAAGATTTTGATGCTAGACATAAAAAATAACAATTACTGATTTTGAATTTGGTGTTTCTCTTAAAAATGTGGATCATTTTGGGAATACAGTTTGCACATTTTAAAGAAAGGCAATCAAATGTGTTACTTTGAGCAAATGTTTGTGTTTTGTAGTTCACATAGGTTCTAAATTCATTCAAATTTGACTCATATTGGTCTTAAAAAAAGTCTTTTTGTAAGACCTTTTTTGTTGAAACTTGCAGAAACCTGGTAATATCCTCTGATCTGTTAATCACTGAATCCCAAATCATTAAGTTAATCAGTTTGTAATTAGTGCACATAAAGAAGTAGGAGCAAATGTGAAGAAACAAAAAACACATTTACTTGAAGCTCAAAATAGATAGAAATGATACTGGAATATGTACCAAGTTAATACCTATTGTAACCTTTTGAGTGCAAACTGTCCTCTTCAGACAGGAAACTCTTGAAACTCCCACATCAATGAAAGTCTTAAAGACATCAGTACAGAAACACAACTCTCACATAGGTTCTAAAGCAGTGTTTAAAAGACAATACAATATATAATAAATGGCATAGACAAAGCTGTTATGAATTGGTTCATAAGTACAGCTGTTATAAGAGGTGGTTGTTTGCTAAATCTCACCATTTCTAAACCAACTTTGTTTTAGTTGATTAAATGCATTTTTATTGGTCACAAAAAACAATATTCTCAATGTTTTTTTAACTCAATTTTCATTCATTTTTCAACAGCAGTACATCCCATACACTGCTGTGAGCATATGCATATGACCATATATCCATACAGAGATTATACAAGACATCTATGAGTCCTCAAAAACAGCATGGCAAAAGAGCACATAGAGTATATAAAAGAAGAGAAAAACAAAGGAAACTAAAGAAAAAGCAGGGCTATACATGATCACACTATTTTTCTGATGTTTTTGAGGCTACAAGATGAAACATGTCCCACGTCAGTCTCAGGGAGCAGCTGACATCTAAACTCAACTAGCTGCATGACTCTGGACTGTTGAGAGAAAACTCACATACTCGGGCATATGCTGGAAAACATGTTGAGTTAATGACCCAAAAATGACATGTAGTGAGATGTACCCTTTTTCAAATGTGTTTTACTGACAAAGGTTAATATGCGCTGTAGCTGGTGTTGTGGACCTGACATGAGAACAGAAGACAGTAGGATGTGTCCACACACAGTGGTGGGACGGATAAAGGGCTCGGTGCTCCTTTAACTCTCCAGCAGGTTGATCCAGCTCTTTTCTCTTACATTCCTGTTGGTGTTAAGTACATTGTACTCTCCACTTTAGTTTATCTTTTGAAGTTGTTAACACTGAAGGCAAAACTGTCGTCTCTTGTGTTGTACCCTCACAAAACATGGTTTTTGACTATGTCTCACACTACATTTTAATTTACAATCTGTTTGTTTCTCCTACTATTTGACTCCATTCTACAGATGCCGTTCTGCTCCCACTTCTCAAGCAGCTGCTTTGGGAAAAGTTTTTTTTTTATAAACAATACATTTAAAACCAATATAATAAAGATCCCAGCCAAAACAATCCCTCATTCGTAGTTAAAAATAAATGTTTTTGTTTTTAACATGTGGGCTTTAGTCATTAAATAGGGGGTATATGGAGCATATACATGGCATAGGCCAGGACATCTTTTAGACTAATTCTGCCATTGAGATAAACGACTTGATTTTATGTACTTTCATATTACTCGAAATCACTGCTCCCACTCCATTTGAGGTTTTGAAAATAATTTCACACAAAGTGATTTAAGTTGTTTTTCTGTTCTGCCAGGCATTTTGTGTGAGAGCTTTTTGTGTTTCACCAGTTATCTTTCTTGATTAGAAATAAGAGAATCAACCCTCAACTGGTTCTGTACAACTGCTTTTAAACCTGACTAGATGTCTTTCTTTTTGTATCAAATCAGTATTTGTCTTAAAGCTCCCATATTCTGCACTTTCTATCAACTCTGACTCAGTTATTTTACATCTCAGTAACATGTAAAGCTATGCATTGGCCAAATTAGCCTTTACTTTAAGTGCAGCTGTTGTTCTTCCACCCCTCGTTCCATTTCCTAAAGCAAAACCTTTGTTTCAAATGGGCCGAGCAGTTGGGGAGGCGAGCTCCGTCCATCTCTCTTCTCTGAGCGTTTGCGAGACGTCAGTGGGTCTTCAGGGTCTCAGATGAAGAGAATAAAAAAGACTTTTGTGCTTGTTGATGCAACCATCTACGAAGCATCTGCCGTGCTTTGCTCCTAGCTTCAACATGACTGTTTGATATGAGGATGTGCACTCCCATGGGCGGGGGTAGGCTCAGGTAGCCAAAAGTGCTCGTGATGACTCTGTCCTCTAAAGAGGAGTGGTGTTTTCTCTTCTTGACGTCAACAGGGGAAAGATTTTAAAACCACTCATTTTAGCATTAGCTCAACACACATTTCCCAAAAATGAGAATAAGGAAGTGAAAACGATTAAAATATTTTCTCACATTTGGGTCTCAGACACAGTCTTTGGGACTGATGACTGTTAAAAGACCGTAAGAAAGTGAATTTTGCATAATATGGGACCTTTAACAGTTTTTTCCATCTCTCCTCTCTTTGATATTTTCCTTAAAACTGAAATAGTTTTGTTTTGAGTTTGATTATTTTCCATGTTCTTTCCTTCAGCTCACACTCCAATTCAATCATATCGTATTTCTTAGCAGGGGTCTCTGCTTTCACTCGATAAGTGTGTCTGTCACGGTTTTCCTCTGTCTTTGAAGGGAACAGCAGCCGTGGACTGAGGAGAAACGCCCTGGGTTTAGATTATTGTCACAACTCAACAGGTGACCCTTGACCCTTCCATCCTTCCTCCAATCTCTTCGTTTCCCTCAGTCTATCTTTGCTGCTTTGTCCTGCACTCACACAGAACAACAGTTCAGCTTTTTGTCTTTCTGAAATCTCTTTTTGGCTCCATAAAATCCTGGTCTGTCTTTTTTAGTGAATCTCCAGCTGGTTTTTAGCATATCAGTAATCCTCTCCTTTCTTTCTTGGAAGCACTGATAGACGTCCATGAAGTCTCACCCACAGACTGTTATGATGGATTTATTCATCATATTGTCTCTTTGCAGTATCCCACTCATCTTTCCAATCTGGTATTTCTGAAACATTAATAGTTTTTCTTTTACTAACCAAGCTTTAGGACAGCCCACAAGCAGCTTAACATCAAGGCTCCTTATTAACATTTTCTTACTTTCAGCATTTTTACTTAAACTTAAAAATGTCTTTTGTACTTTTGTCATTTATAGAGTGAGTGCTACTGACAAATAATCTGTTACTTTATCACTGTTTGCATTTTGGGGCAATGTCTTTATAACTTGATTCAGTTAAGCATGTGACAAATGGGTATAACAGGTATAAAGGTCTTGAAAAATGAATTTTTCTAATGGCGGGTTTCATCTCTGTCAGTAACAGCAGCCCTGGAATAAAAGCTACCAGTTCAAAATTGACATAATTGTGATTGCAACGCTTTATTTAAGTGGACTTGAAGGAAAAATAGGAGTGACGCACGAAAGCAGTAAATATGGCTTAATGGAGTACATTAAAGAAAGCTGTCTCGGTATTTGAGTTGACTCAAGCTGTGTGTTTGAAATCTGCCACTAAGGAAAATAAAACATGTAGAAGTGTGACATTTAGCTCCTCTTGGATTCAATAAAATACAACCTAGACAGGAATTACTTCATATAGGTTTTTAATGAGGTTTCTCCCCCCAGAAGAGTTGTAAAGTTTTTTGAAAAATACATATTCTTCAGGGTTGTTTTTGGCACCACTTTGGTTTTAGTCTTAGTCCTTAGGACTAAAAAGCTGATTAGTTTTAGTCACATTTTAGTCAGGTCTACATGTGATAATTTTAGTCCAGTTTTAGTAGAAGAAAACTCTAAAATGTTTTAGTCAGTTCCAGTAAAAAAAATAAAGTATTAATCCTTTAACAAAGTAATTTAGGTCAATAAGTCGGAAATTAGAATCACTCACATCAATCAATTCAAAAGTACCATAGGCCATTTGGCAATAACTAGGAAAAGTAATGGAAAAACATCAAAAACGGGCAAAACTACAATAACCAAAGTATTCAATCAACACTACATAAGTGCTGGTCTAACATTCGGCCATAACAATAACAAAAACATGTCGTTGTTTAATAGATAAAATCACTAATCAGGACTTAAATCTTGTTCGCTTAGCTTTAGCTCAACAGTAGTTTGAATGGTTGAATGTAGCACTGCATTTTCAGTAGAACAAAAGAAACAAACACCTCACTGTCGAGTTGATCAAATAAGGACACAATATGGAATCAATCAGCAGGGTTGTCACAAGCTGTCAAGAAGGATAAGGATCCATTTGATGAGAGAGCATGTCGCCAGAGGCAGTAACAGAGTGATCTCCCTGGAACTAATTAAGGGTTAAATCCCGCCACAATAAAAGCTGTGCTTAGAAGTGGAGATTGAGTTCACATGATTTACTTGTCACAGCAAGAAGAGTTCACCCAAATACTGTTCCACAGCACCACGCCCTAACATCTTAGTCTCATCTCTCCGTTCTCGTTATAGTCATTGTCGACAAAAACAACACTACAAATTCAAATATTTTCATATTCTTAACTGAGCAGCTTTACTGTATTTTAAAAAATAATTTCACTTTTGCCAACAACAGCAACAAAAAGTTTGGAGATGGATGTTTACCACTGTGTTTCATCAAGCCTCTTTGAATTATGTCTAAAGGTGTTATATATTGATGAATCCGAGATTTAAGTTGCTTAAAAATCTTTGGTTGGTGTGATTTGAGTCCTCGTGATGCTTCAGTTCTTTTTAAAAGGAGACAGAACTGAACTGCAGCTGGGCCAGTTAAGCTCACACACTGTGTGTGTGTGTGTGTGTGTGTCTGTGTGTGTGTGTGTGTGTGTGTGTGTGTGTGTGTGTGTGTGTGTGTGTGTGTGTGTGTGTGTGTGTGTGTGTGTGTGTGTGTGTGTGTGTGTGTGTGTGTAACAGCTACAGATTAATGAAAAGTCTATCAGTTAGAATCAAACCTTCTGCTATGTTGTCACGTGTATTTTCTACAAACGTTAGTCTCTCTTTTTCTCCATCTTAACTTTTTGGATGTGTTGCTGGCACTAAATTAAATAAGTAATGATATATATTTTTTAATCTTTAAGTCCAGTAAAGACACTAAAACATTTTTTTATACTTGTGTTTGTTAAGCGTTCAGACAAATTAACAGCTTGCTCATGTAATTGCTATGTTTTACAAAATTCCTTCAATTTTCCTTAAAAAAAGAAAAGAGCTGTTAAATGTGAATTTTAAATCATAATCTAGTGCATGGACGGCTTATGAGAAATAATTTTGTAAAGTATTTCTTTGTCAGTTCCAAGAAAATGCTTTGAGAAACTTCTGTTCCTGAACTTTTACAAGCAGTGCTAAAGAGAGTGGATTTTCACATTCTGAAAAGTAGATTTTCCTGGAAAAACATGTTTAAAAATTAGCAACACATACTAAAACTGTTCACATTATTATATATATTTCACATATTTCATCCCAGAGCCAAAATGTGTTTCCATCACAGACTGATGACGGGTTAGATCGGCGCTGTGCGGGTGTATGTGTAAGGTCAGCGTGAGCCTGCAGACGAATGCAGCCTGCGTGGAGGCAGAGCAGGAAGCAGGATGATTCACTGACCTTACGGCCTTCAGAAACCCTCTGCCTCTGTCCAAGGTGCTGGAATACTCTGCATAATCCACCTCCTCTTCCTCCTACTCAGAACCAACTCAGACTCAGCTCTGCATACGAGTGCTATGAACCCAAACCCCCAGGACCAGTTTGGCATGAATCAGCAGATGGGTCGAGGTCCCCCACAGCGCAATGGTGAGAGTAAGATTCACACACTCATTCACAGCACGTGAGTCCTGAAAAGAAAAGAAAAAAACACTTTTATTTGTCTCATCTTTACTTGATTGTTCACTTTTAAATTGTCACAATCACTTCCATCATGCACATATTTTGCCTGCAGGCGAAACACAGGCAGTTAGGTGGGTGGAGAATGGATTAGTATGGATTTTAATGAAACTGTCAGAAAGTAATCATCAGATGTACATCTGTAACATAACATTTGCAGTCAATTCAAGATTGTCACTACAGCCAGCTGACCTTGTAAAATACCAATCTGGTAATAACTCAGTTATACATATATTGGAATCTAATTAGTTATTTTAGTAGTTAGGAATTTTCCCCAAAACATACTCCCAAGTGCTACACTTTGTACATGTTCTTTGCTTAAAGATCCCATATTATGCACTTTATATTCACTCTGAATCATTTCTTTTACATCTCATTAACATGTAAAAGCTATGCATTGGTCAAATTGGCCTTTACTTTAAGTGCAGCTGTTGTTCTTCCACCGGCTTATTTCATTTCCTGAAGCAAATCTTGGTTTCAAATGGGCAGAGCAGTTGGGGAGGTGAGCCCCGCCCATCTCTCTTCTCCGTGCATTTGCAAGATGGTGGGTCTTCATGGTCTCAGATGAAGAGAGTAAAATAAGGCTTCTGTGCTGGTTGATGCAACCATCTACAAAGCATCTGCCGTACCGTTTTCAAGAAAACTTTTGATTCATTCAGATAAAAACACCTTGAGATATTTCTTGTAAAAGCTAAACTAAGTTTCATTACAGGAACACATTAAAGCAGTATGCAGCAGCAGTTAAATGAAGCGTTGAATCAAAGATTGTTCTCTCAAGGATTTTTTTGTAATCAAGTTAATTGAGTTTCTTGGTGAATTATTTCAGCCCTAACATGACGGCCCTTTGAAGGTCCGTTACCAATCAGAAGATCCTTCACAGTAAATCAAGTCTGTCTGCTGTGGAAAGCTTCGGTTTTTTGTCTGTTCATTTGTGTTTTAATTCTTTGAAAATCAATTTGTATAACTGTTAGGAAGAGTTTGTTTAACTTTCAGCTCAGGTTGTATTAGGGTGAAGTGTCAACACATTGGAAAGGTTTTGACCTTGGATGTGTTCACAGCAGTTATGAGACAAACTTTCACTGTGTTTAGTCTCTTCTCTGAGTGAGTGTGAATGACCATGAGGAACAGAACAGACAGGATATATTAGCAGATGAAAGAGGAGGTGGGATATTATCTCCAACAAGGGCAGGAAATATGCCAGTGAGACCGACAAGGATAATTATTATTATTATTACTTAATCCTTGTTGCATGCAGAAATCACAGTTAACATCTGACATTTTTCTTGAAATTAGAATGATTACAGAACAACACAGAGGCTTTTAGAATAAATATTCAGTCACATCCAGCTGTCGACAGCTTATATACAAGCCCCTGTTATTGTTACCATCCAACTTTATGGTGTTTGTGTTTCTGCTCCTCTGGTCATTTATTAACAGAGAACACAGTCCATCCAGCCAGCTGTTTGTCAGCTCAGTCATATCTCCATGTCTCCATTTTCCTTTTTCTTTGTTTAAAATGCTGTCCTTTTGTAACTGAGTCAAAGATCCGAGCTTCCTTCCTCTTTTTCATCCTGGTCATCCCTGCACTTTTCTCTCTGATCTCTGCACTAATGGAGTGCACAAGGTTGTGCTTAACACGAAAATTGAAAAAAGACAGAATTAAGACACTGAAAATGAATTGTGAATAGAAAGTTTTCATGACGATCACAGTTATGCCCCATGTGACCCAGACATATGTAAAACATAAGCATGATTTCAGCAGACTTTGCACACTTTGTTGCAATTTTGTGCCTCCAACTAGTCGGCAATAATTACAGCCCTGTGAGAGGCTAACTCTAGTACAAATACATCACAGAATTTAAAAATAATTTTTTAGGATGATGTAAAAATTCTGTGTATTTTGATTATATCGGTAGTTTGAGTCAATAGCCTTGAATTGTATTATAATTAGATTTCAGTCAGATTGTATGGAATTAGATTGAAACCTTTTGAACATTTGTTGTTAATTCACACCATATAAATCAACAGAATTGTATTTGAATTCAGGGTCACATCGTGTGTACTCTAGTTCTCATGCATATTCTTCTGTATGCAGTTATTTGCGAGCACACAGACATTTCTGTGCCGGCGGTTTCCTCTAAAGAGGCCATGACACAAAAGCAGCGTTTGTTAGGCAGTGAGTAGCGCTGCCTCATGGCCTCGAGTGTGAGCGCACAGAGCTGTGAGGCCCCAGGGCCTCGTTGACACCTCTCAGGGTTTCATCGGGTTTTGAGTGGTGTTAAGCCCTGGCTGATTAAAGAAGCATCTAACTAGGAATTACAGCTGTGAGTCACCCCACTGGGCGGAAACACTTGCAGCAGACGAGTTCATCTACACTCTCTTATTTTGCTTTTCTGCTGGTTTCTGCTGGTGGAAAATGAGCAGCCTCGGTCAGCGGAGATCTAACGTTCGCCCTACAGCCTGATTGGTACTTTGCTTTGTCAGCAGACAGTATGTTTTTATCTTTTACAACCTCCAGATTGAGTTTGATGCAGCCAAAGATACGAGCCAGCAGTTTTCCATCTCGGTTGTCCTGCTTCAGTTCTAGTTGCGAGTGTGAGCTACAGTGCATAAACACAGTTGAAGAGAGAATGTAATGGTGTCAGAGCGTTGTATCGCCTCATTGTCCCATCTCCACCAGCAGGCGAAAAGCTGGCTCCCTCAGAAAGAATGAATGCATGGAAGGAGAAGGAATGGGTGGGCACTGGATCAAAGGCTAGTGTAAGAGCAGCTCAGCTCAAGTCTGAGAAGATACTTGAAGGAGACTTTAAGATGTTTCCTAATATGTAGCAGAAGTGTTGCACAGGGAATGATGCTGCCCAGACTTGGACATAGAAGAGATGAAATAAAGAGAGACAAGAACAAAAAGCATGTTTTTGTGAGTAAATCGGCACTAAGATGGAAGAGAAAGCCTCTTTGTTGCAGGAAAAACAGTAAAGATCCCTCTATTCCTCATCTGGCTTTGAAGTCCCAACCCATTTTGTTCCCCCATTCCTCATCTCTGATCATTAACATGATGCTGCTGTGTTTATGAAGCTGCACAGTAATTGCAGAGTATTGCAAACGGCCTGTTTCTGTCAGAGGGGGTGATTATTTCACCAGACATATTTGCATTTTCAAACAGGTGGTTAATAGTGAATACCTAATTTTCCTCTGCTCTTTTTTTTTATGTCATTTCTTCAACAATCATCCCCCTACTCTGCTTCTCTTCCTTGTTTTTCATGGAGGCTGGCATGCAGCTAGTGTAAATGAGGCAGATGTAGATGGCACTGGAGATGGTGAGTTTATTTTTTTCTTCAGTAACAAAAATGTCATAATTGAAGCATTTCTTAGGAAACAGTGTTTATATTAATGTTTTTGTTTTTGTTTTGTTTTTTTGTTCTTTGCAGTCTTCTCCTTTCCTCCTCTGCCTAACGAGGAAAATCTAATAGGTGTCAGTAAACCTCTTCCCAAGCAGCTATGGGAGGCCAAGAAGGTGAGATTGTGGCACATTTCTGACTTTTCCTGTAATGTTTAATAATAAGAAAACACCACATGGAAACAGGTTCCATGTGTTCACTGCTCTCACATCAGATTGTCTATTTTTCTGCCAGTAAAGCACAAAGATACAAACCTTTTGACTGAGACATCCTCTGAAGTCAAACTTGTGTTAATAAAAAAAACTTTGTATTAAATCTTTAAGATAACTTGCAGTTTTAGGGATTAGAAATTCAGTTCCTAGGTTTCATGACTGCAGGATAATAACAACAACTGGTGTTTGAGGAAGTAGTAAACAATCTGTGGTCAGATCCAGAACAGCAAAAATAATGTTCCTTACACAAAGAAAATGAAAGGAACAATGAGGAAATACTAGCTAAGGGTTGTGTTTCTGCAGAAAAATACACTGACGCACACTTTTACTGTGTCACAGAGTTTAATCAAGTCAAATAACTTTGGTATGAGTTAGAATATTGTTTAAGAAATTATGTTTAAGTGTGTTAAGTTTTATAAATAGAATCTTTAGCATGTTTGTCTTAATGGTTGGGTTTCACCAGTAAACGTTCAGCTGTTACTGATGTTTTCAGATCAGCTTAAAAACCCACTAAATATAGATTGTTGATATCTGTGACCTTCTGTTTCTGCTGCACATATAAGTACTATTTCTAGCTATTTTTAAAAGTTTCTCAGTCAATCTGAAGTGCCTCGGTTCAGTTCAGGTGATCATTACACCTTAAATTCCTGCGGTGACTTTGAAAAAGCATGTCTCACTTCCTGTCGTACCAGCCTTTCCTGTTTGGCCCTGAAAAGACAGAAAGAGCGAGGCACACTTTTTATTATAATCAAGGGTGTTCACTTAGAGGGTTGCAGGTGAGACCTCCCTCTAAAGAGCTTCTGTGGTTCAGGTGCTTGTTAGAGCTCCCTTCACTGCTAGACATCATCACCAACCAGTCTGGCTCAACAAGTATCACCACCAGCAGGCAGGGTGGGTGAAGTGTCTTGCCCAAGGACACAATGATGAAGTAACCCAGCCGGAGCTGGGATTGAACTGATAACTCTCTGGTTGCCAGACGGCCACTCTACCTACTGAGTTACATGTCACCCCAAAGAGATATCAAATGCTTTTGCCAGAACTTTAAAGGCTAACTGAAAGTCTCCTCAAGGCCATTTAGGTTTTTTGATTCTAAAATTCAGAAACCACCAAAAACTCCCCTGGTTTCCAAAAATCTCTCAGCTGCTTGAGAAGGGACATGAGCCAACTAAACTCCAAAACTACATCCTGGTCTTCTGTTGTTGTTGTTTTTCCTTGTTTCCTTCTATGTCTGTCTTGTTTTGAGGCCAAATGAGTATTTACCCTTTTTGTGGGTTTTTGTTTCTCGTTTAGTCAAATATTGCATTCTTGAACATCCTGCTTTGATTTTAATATATTAAATTTAAACCGTTCAATAAAATTGCTGCAGTCATGTGAATCTCTATAATGACTTCTTTGTCAAAGTTAAATCACCTGCCCATTGCAGCCACTGTGTTTTGTGGTTGTTGTCCCCCCCCCCCCAACCACAGTTGGGTTACTTTTGTCCTGTTTTGCCTACTTATAATCAGGGGTGCACATAAGTTGTCTGCATTAGAACCAGAGATCATGAGCGCGTACCTGATCCCTCTGCCAGAACACGCCTTTGGGGACAGGTGCTTTCATGGTCCTAAGACACTAACTGATTTTTGTGCTGTATTCTTTGAAAATATGTATAATTCTGGTAAGATCAGAGTGCAGAATTTTTATTATTTGATTATTACAAAAAGTTTGTTTGAATTCCTAATGAGTTCATATCAGTAAAGTGTTTCTGTTTCTGGTTCAGGTTCAGTCTCTGGCATCAAGACCTAAATCCTGTGAAGTGCCTGGAATTAAGTAAGTCTGGGGTTCTCAGCCATGGTTGTGATTTGGTAAAAGTTTTTGTCTTTAGTGGGAGAAGACTTCAAGGTGACAGAAAACTGCTTTGCTGTTTGTCTGTTTAACACTGGTGGACATCTTTGTTTATGGAGGCTAGCATTTGTTCATTGTTTTGTGTTATTCCAGGTTGTGTGATGACTGAGTCATAGTTAATTGTTATAATCACATAAAATATGTAATTAGATTTTTAAAAGCAAGAGGAATATCAGTCAGCTGGTCAGAAACAGGTATTAGATGAAGCATTTTGTCTATTTAAAAGGATCACGATGAGACATTTGTTACCTTCTAATTATTTGATTTTCTTAGAAATAAAAGCTTTAATCTCTTCCTCGCTGCAGTATATTCCCGTCTCCGGAGCAGAACCCTGGTTTGTCCCACTACCAGGGCTCACTGAGTACCGGTGGCTCCCTGCCAGACCTCAGCAACCTGCAGTTCCCATCTCCACTGTCCACCCCGCTGGACCCTGAAGACAACAGAGGGTACCCCAACCTCAGCGGAGGCAGCAGCACTGGAAACCTGCCAGCTGCTATGATGCACCTCGGCATCGGCAACTCACAGGGTGAGTGGAGAACAGATTAGTGCTGGACGTTTATTTAAACATGCTGAAGAATTTATTAAAGGTAAATAAAGTTAGCAGCCGTTGTTTGACAGATTAAGAATTATTAATTGTCTTAACCCATAATTCTTGTAAATTGAGAACACCAACTTTTTTCTTAGTGTTTATTGGGTTTTATGGTTCATCTTCTTGTTCTTTTGCTTACTGTTAAAATATTAACTGTATTTTAGAAACTTTACAAAATCTGGTAGCAGTGAAATTAGGAACAAATATAGTTTTGTCATTGGTCTTTACATTAAAGTAAATATGAGAATATGTTAAAAAGCAGTAATTGGTCAGCCAGTTGTGTCCATTGTGTTTTGAGATCAAATCAAATCAAAGAGTATAAACAGAAACAAAGTGAATCAGCTCACCTCACAGAGGAGGACAGAACAGGAATAGCTTCTAACACAATATAGTTCATTTAATTCACAGCTCATTCTCTGTTTCTCATCTGAACAGAATGGAGCTCACACTCTGATGGAGGGCTTTTACTGTCGATCTGCTCCTTAGAGTCACACAAGGCAGGAGTCCAACAGCAGACAGAACTTTTTACTGAGTATAATTAAAACCAGCTGCACCTTTTATTGCTGGTTTATAATCTTGCAGGTTTGTTGGCCTGATGTCTGCATTAGAAATAAACAACATAATTACATGTGTTATATTTTAGGAGTTATTCAATAGCCTTGTAGTTATATTAAATCTACTTTTTAGGGAATTGCTAACCAATGCAGCATTTAATAAATGGTTTATTTAAAATATTAAAGATCTGTTTCAGACAGCACCAAAATAGAACTGAATCATCTTGTTCTGGATAAAAATCAATCGTACTGAATCACCTAGTTCCTGGTTGTGTCTCTTACTGATCTGAGTTTTTTAAAAGACAAAAATGTTCAATAGAGCTCTTTAGTCTCTGACGTTCGTTAAGGTTTTTGATGGTGGTATACATCAATGTGATTGTGTTTACTTCCTCCAGTACGTTATATGAGAAGGTCACACAGAACTCAGCCTGCTTGTCCAGTCAGACAGATCCAGGATGAGGTGTGATGAGATTTCTATAATCCTCCCTGTCGTCATAACTAACCTAGTTTGTTCATTGACACGGACACATGTGCTGCTACTAATTGTGATATCCCTGAATTTATCAATACTCGCTCTGTTTCCTTCATGTATCTTTTTATGTAACGTTCATTTCAGCTCTGATTCTTAGATTTTTTAAGGAGTTTGTCTTGTTTTCTGAGTGTTGCCAAGCAGCACAGCTCTGAGTCACGTTTCTATCAGTTATAAGAAGTCTCATCTGTTTTAAAAAAAAAGCTTTAAACATGTGTTTTTTCCCTCATTGTTATGACATAAGCGGTGTGTGTTCAGCTTGAGGAGTCGTAATCTGGTGTTGATTTTCTGTGTTGTTGGTTTTAATGAGCTGAGAAATTCATCCAGCTTTTAGATGTTGGAATCACTGCTTCAGTATTTGAAGCGCTCTCCGTGTTTATCTGCCAGCCGATCATACATTATTAATGAGCCGCTGAGGGATCTCTCTGTCTCTGACTTCCTCACTCTGAGCTCTGCTGCCTGATCTGATCACACTCACTGCTGCTCCCTTTCACTCCTTCCTCTGTGGAAGTGTTGTTGGACTCACATGTACGACACAGTTCAGCTTGGCCAAGCACCAAAGCGACAGAGGAATTTCGACCCTTCTTTTGCTCACTACAATCGACTCTTTTCTTTCCTCTCATTTCACTCTCCCCCTGCTCCCTATCTTTCTCTCTCTCTCTCTCCCTGTTCACACAATAAAGTCTAGTGTTTCATGTCAGACCGGAGAGCGCACTGGAAAATCATGTCCATCCATACAGCTACCACATGTTCTCCTGGTTTACACCCGGGTGAATTCAAGGCTTGTCTGATCGAGTTCTTAGTGTGTTGTCTTCTCTGTCCCAGCAGGTCTGTCCTCCTCTTTGAGCAATCCCTCCATTCAGGCTTCTCTCAACAACTGCCAGCTGCAGTCGTCTCTCAGTAATCCCTCCATCAGCTCATCCCTACGTCTGTCCAGCAACTCGCCCCGGAGACGACCACCTCCCATCAGCCCCCTGACCCTCTCTCCAGGATCAGACCAGCGCAGGGGGCTGGCCAAGCAGCTGTCCCCCACTATGTCCCCCTCTCTGTCCCCCATCACACAGGTACACTCACTTTACAGAAGTTCCTCCATCAACATGCTCAGTAAATCAGATTAGTGTGGAAAAACTCAGGATCCTGATGAAGGCCTTGTTGATTTGGACCATTTATCTTCCGATTTGTTGTTTTTAAAGCTGTGTTCATCTGAGCACATGGCTAATTAGCATATCAATTCAGTGTTTTATTATAGAAATATTTTCCCTGGCTGAAAAGACAAACTATAGCTCACAAATATCAGTTGATCTGAAAGAGAGCAGCATGTTTCATCTCAAACGCTACATTCAGTTACATTAAGGGAAAACATAGTGTTTAATGTCATTACAAAACAATGATTTTTCTGAGTCACTTTCTAGTAAATTATAGTTTTTTCTTTGCAGGGTTGCTTTACGGATTCTGTAGACAAACAATTGATTTTTATTTTGTTTGAAGATATTTCATAATTCATTCCACATCTTGCAGAATTAAGAGTTTTCTTTTAAAGAATTATAAATGTAATCAATCTTTTCATAGGTATTTTGTTAGAAACTAAAGAAAATCTGTGCTTCATTTATTAAAGTACAAATACTTTCTTATTGTTATACTTAACAATTCTTATGTTGAAAACAATAAAAAAAATGTTTTTTTCTTTTACTGCATTGCAGAGCTACTGAAGTGTCAGTGGAATAAATTTTTAATAACGTTTATGTACTTTAGCAATGTTTAACTGTGTATCTGTGTACTAAATGTGTATCAGACTGAAACAGCATCAGGAATCTTTATCCAGACATCCCTTTAAAAAATGCGGTTAATATAATGCTGACACATTTAAAACGGTGAAACAGAATAGAAATGGGTAATTTGCAATAATGTAAAATAATATATTACCAAAATTCTTCTAACTGAACATAATAATACAAAAAACAGCGGTTTGAAGTGTAGTGAGTCGCTGCACCCAGGTCAGATTAAACCTTTGTTCCCTGATTTATTTGACTTGTAGTAAATTGTTGTGACTCTTTGTTGTCTCTGTAGGGAGTTGCTTTGGACACCAGCAACATACCAAGGGAACCGCCCCCACCCTATCCACTCTACCAGCAATCCCAGCATGCAGTGGATCAGAGCCGACAGCGTCCGCAGCAGCAGGCTGTTTCACCTCTACAGAACATCCCACTGGACTTCAACATGGGCCATGTAAGTGGTCATGTAAGAGCGCCATCATCAGAGTGCATGTGTGCACATCATACATGACAACATGTGCATTTGGTTTTTAACGGATTTGTATTTTTGTTCTGCAGAACAGAAATCTGTTGAGCATTTTAATCAGTGATTTTAGCTTTTACTGATAAATGTGTTAAAAGATGATAAAAGATGGTTTGTAAAAATCTATAAAACAATTTCCTATGAAGAAATTCTCTCATAAAGCACTGGACCCGATTTCGATTGATTCCCTTTTGGAATCAACGCGCTTTCAAGATGGCTGCTACAGCTAATCAACATTAGCCATCACAAAATTGCCTATAACTCAGTAGGTAGAGTGGCCGGTCTGGCAACCAGAGGGTCGCCAGACCGATACCAGCTCCAGCTGGGTTACTTTGTCATTGTGTCCTTGGAGACACTTCACCCACCTTGCGTACTGGTCGTGGTCAGAGGGACCTGGTGGTGCAATGGGTGAATGACTGTTGTGTTGTACAGAGCTTTGGGGAGTGTAGAACACTCTAGAAAGTGCTCTATAAATACAAGCCATTTAAAAAATAAAGATTGTTGAATTCAGTTTTGTCTAAAAGTAAGTTTAGATGAAGGAAAAGTGTTGATGCTCAGGAAATGCAGTGCTGCATGACCTCCACCACAACCTCTGACCTCCACCAACAGGTGATCTGGGTGAAGTGTCTGACCCAAGAAAACAATGACAGGTGACCCAATTGGAGCGAGTCTCGAACTGGTGTTACAAGCGCACCCTGCTGAGTGCTGCCAAACTGGTGGGGGAACCCCATCTTCAATGGGGGAACTCAGATAAATGCTCCCTACAGAACTACTGGTGCCCCAGCAATGATGAAATTAAGTCTGCATTTGCTTTGTCTGTCATACGGACTACAACTGGAGAGAGACTCAGCGATTCCATGCTGAACTAGCGCACTTTATTTTGGTTTTGTAGCATTAGCTGCTGTTAGCAGCTATTAGCAGCTGTAACTTTCAGACAATCCTAATACAGACTCAGGCTCTCAAGCTTGAGATGGTAAAATAAGCTAGAAGTGTTTCCTCCTTTAAATATTACAGGTTTCTTGCACACTGACATTTTAATAACTCTGCATCGCATGACACACATATGAGTGTAATCTGCTCCATAGTGGAGTGATGTAGTTACGTCATGAAATCAGCATATCTGGATTTTTATTTCGAGGCAAAAAAAAGTACCAGTATCACCGGGAAAGATATGATATGGCCCACCCCTAATGACTAGTATTAAGTTACTTGATTGGCTATAATGAAAAAAGAAAGGAAACTTTTTTATCAAGCTTTTTTTTATTGCACCACACGTCTATCAACAGATATATATTGTTATTGAATTATCGTCCAGCCCTATAACTCAGATTCACAGATATTCAGCCAGGCTGAGTCATTCACAACAACATTTTGTGCAAGATCATGCTTTATCACATGATATAACACATATTATTTTCAAGGTTTGACCAAAACAGATATAACGCCTTCTTTTCTTAACATCAGATGATCTTAGTTTAACACACTGACATGAAAGGCAGCAGGTGATGTTCATTCCTTCAAGGAAAACTAGTTGTTTCAATTTCTCTTGTTTTTAATCATCAGTTACTCCAACACAGGTGTTGCTTTTTGTTTTTTGCCTCACTGCTTTAACACAAAAACTGTTTTTATTTGACTACTGAAGCTAAAATATATATATATATATATATATATATATATATATATATATATATATATATATATATATATATATATATATATATATATATATATATATATATATATATATATATATATAAATAAATAAAAACAATGTAGACCTTAATCTTACATTTATCAATGACAACCCGGTTGAAGTGTGGTGATATTTCCAGTCCTGCCTAGAGATGAGTGTAGTTGAGTAAACAACCAAGTAGTTCTCATCTCCTCTTGAGGACCCCAATCTCCAATGCCTCATTCAAATGAATGGGCCTTTATCAGGCTTCTGTTTGAGCTCGATGAAGAGTTGAACCTAGTGCAGCTCCACCTTCTGGTGCAGCTCCACCTTTGTGGTTCTGCAGTGAGCCCTTCTTGAAGAGTTGACCCATTCATTTAAATCATGTGAAGCAGGAAACCCTCCAAAACATGCAGGGCAAGGGGCCACAGAACACAGCCTGTGAAACACTTGTTTCAGCTATAAATTCATTATTTTTTAATTAGAAATGAAGCCTGGTCTGTTGTTCCTTATAATAAATAAAACACATTTACTTTAATTATTAAACATCGTTTTTTATTTTTTTATTTCTTTCTTCACAGCAAAACAGTATGGCAGCGCTCTTCAGTGACCCCTTTGTAGAGCAACATTTCTCAAATTGCCAGGGAAAAACTCTGCCCTATCAGGTGAGACATTCAGAAAAAAGCTGCATGTTGAACAAGCTTCAGCCAAAGATTAACTCTAAAAAGTCAGTCAGCAGTGAGCCTCGGTCAGCGGTGAGCCTCGGTCAGCGGTGAGCCTCGGTCAGCATTGAGCCTCGGTCAGCGGTGAGCCTCGGTCAGAGCGGTGAGCCTCGGTCAGCATTGAGCCTCGGTCAGCATTGAGCCTCGGTCAGCAGTGAGCCTCGGTCATCGGTGAGCCTCGGTCAGCGGTGAGCCTTGGTCATCGGTGAGCCTCGGTCAGCATTGAGCCTCGGTCAGCATTGAGCCTTGGTCAGCATTGAGCCTCGGTCAGCGGTGAGCCTCGGTCAGCATTGAGCCTCGGTCAGCATTGAGCCTCGGTCAGCAGTGAGCCTCGGTCAGCATTGAGCCTCGATCAACGGTGAGCCTCGGTCAACGGTGAGCCTCGGTCAACGGTGAGCCTCGGTCTACGGTGAACCTCGGTCAGCGGTGAACCTCGGTCATCGGTGAACCTCGGTCAGCATTGAGCTTCGATCAACGGTGAGCCTCGGTCAGCGGTGAGCCTCGGTCAGCGGTGAGCCTCGGTCAACGGTGAGCCTCGGTCAGCGGTGAACCTCGGTCAACGGTGAGCCTCGGTCATCGGTGAGCCTCGGTCAGCATTGAGCCTCGGTCAGCATTGAGCCTCGGTCAGCGGTGAGCCTCGGTCAGCATTGAGCCTCGGTCAGCATTGAGCCTCGGTCAGCGGTGAGCCTCGGTCAGCATTGAGCCTCGGTCAGCGGTGAGCCTCGGTCAGCATTGAGCTTCGATCAACGGTGAGCCTCGGTCAACGGTGAGCCTCGGTCAGCGGTGAGCCTCGGTCAGCATTGAGCCTCGGTCAGCGGTGAGCCTCGGTCAGCATTGAGCCTCGGTCAGCATTGAGCCTCGATCAGCATTGAGCCTCGGTCAGCGGTGAGCCTCGGTCAGCGGTGAGCCTTGGTCAGCGGTGAGCCTCGGTCATCGGTGAGCCTTGGTCAGCATTGAGCTTCGATCAACGGTGAGCCTCGGTCAACGGTGAGCCTCGGTCATCGGTGAACCTCGGTCAGCATTGAGCTTCGATCAACGGTGAGCCTCGGTCAACGGTGAGCCTCGGTCAACGGTGAGCCTCGGGCAGCATTGAGCCTCGGTCAACTGTGAGCCTCGGTCAGCGGTGAGCCTCGGTCAGCATTGAGCCTTGGTCAGCATTGAGCCTTGGTCAACTGTGAGCCTCGGTCATCGGTGAGCCTTGGTCAGCATTGAGCCTCGGTCAGCGGTGAGCCTCGGTCAGCGGTGAGCCTCGGTCAGCATTGAGCCTCGGTCAGCGGTGAGCCTCGGTCAGCGGTGAGCCTCGGTCAGCATTGAGCCTCGGTCAGCATTGAGCCTCGGTCAGCAGTGAGCCTCGGTCAACGGTGAGCCTCGGTCAGCGGTGAGCCTCGGTCTACGGTGAACCTCGGTCAGCGGTGAACCTCGGTCATCGGTGAACCTCGGTCAGCATTGAGCCTCGGTCAGCGGTGAGCCTCGGTCAGCATTGAGCCTCGGTCAGCATTGAGCCTCGGTCAGCGGTGAGCCTCGGTCAGCGGTGAGCCTCGGTCACATGAGCCTCGGTCAGCATTGAGCCTCGGTCAGCATTGAGCCTCGGTCAGCAGTGAGCCTCGGTCAGCTGAGCCTCGGTCAGCATGAGCCTCGGTGAGCCTCGGTCAGCGGTGAGCCTCGGTCAGCGGTGAGCCTCGGTCAACTGTGAGCCTCGGTCAGCGGTGAGCCTTGGTCAGCATTGAGCCTCGGTCATCGGTGAGCCTTGGTCAGCATTGAGCCTCGGTCAGCATTGAGCCTCGGTCAGCGGTGAGCCTCGGTCAGCGGTGAGCCTCGGTCAGCAGTGAGCCTCGGTCAGCGGTGAGCCTCGGTCAGCATTGAGCCTCGGTCAACTGTGAGCCTCGGTCATCGGTGAGCCTCGGTCAGCATTGAGCCTCGGTCATCAGTGAGCCTCGGTCATCAGTGAGCCTCGGTCATCGGTGAGCCTTGGTCAGCGGTGAGCCTTGGTCAGCATTGAGCCTCGGTCAGCGGTGAGCCTCGGTCAGCATTGAGCCTCGGTCAGCGGTGAGCCTCGGTCATCGGTGAGCCTCGGTCAGCGGTGAGCCTCGGTCAGCATTGAGCCTCGGTCAGCGGTGAGCCTCGGTCAGCGGTGAGCCTCGGTCAGCATTGAGCCTCGCTCAGCATTGAGCCTCGGTCAGCGGTGAGCCTCGGTCAGCATTGAGCCTCGGGCAGCATTGAGCCTTCGGTCAGCATTGAGCCTCGGTCAGCGGTGAGCCTCGATCAGCATTGAGCCTCGGTCAGCATTGAGCTTCGATCAACGGTGAGCCTCGGTCAGCGGTGAGCCTCGGTCAGCATTGAGCTTCGATCAACGGTGAGCCTCGGTCAACGGTGAGCCTCGGTCAACGGTGAACCTCGGTCAGCGGTGAACCTCGGTCAGCGGTGAACCTCGGTCAACGGTGAACCTCGGTCAGCGGTGAACCTCGGTCAACGGTGAACCTCGGTCAGCGGTGAACCTCGGTCAACGGTGAGCCTCGGTCAACGGTGAGCCTCGGTCAGCGGTGAGCCTCGGTCATCAGTGAGCCTCGGTCAGCATTGGTAGTTTGTAAGCTATAGGATAAACATATTTATCTCTGGTCAGTAGTAGAGGAAATATAATTGGACCAAATGTTATCTTAGTATCTGGAGATCAATTTTGTTCTGTGTCTAAAAAGAGAACAAAACAGTTTAGTTTGGCTTCAGAGAACACAATTTCCTCAGCAGCTAATGTCTTTTAAAGTCTTAATGAGGTTTTATTTTCTCCTTGTTATGAGAAAACATTGTAAAATTCATCACACCAACTGGACTGCCAATTTGACCGTGGCAGCATATCAGCTGACTGACTTTGTGTTTTCTCTCGATGGCCATTTTTCTCTCCATCTGCCGGCCAGTTGGACCAGTTCAGTTTGTTGGAAAATGCTATGAGCTCCACAGCGGGGGGGTCCTGCTACGATCCCTCATCGTCCTCCTCTTCATCCTCGCTCTACCACTCCCAGGCAGCTCTGTCCGGGCTGGGGGGCAGCCACGGCAGCCTGCAGGACCCCATGCACATGAGGTCCAACATGCTGTACTCCAACTGCAGCGGAGGGCTGCCCAACATCATCCTCACAGGTGAGTCTGAGGCCCGATGGCCATTTTGTTTAATTTTTTCTTAACAAAAACTATGAATGTTTAGCTGCAGAAGCTTCATAAAGCCAGTGAGGAGGAAAAACGGTGATCCTTGTAGTTTCTCTTGTGTTTGACTTGAGTTATTGTGAAGGAAAGGCTTTACCAGGGTCATCTAAGTATTCTCTTACAAGTCTTGAGATTTACTAACTTCTGAGGACACAGCATGTGATTTACATCAGATTTTTCACACTCATAAAAAGCTGTCCAGGTCTGTTTCATGTCAGATGGGGCAACCTGGTCTCATCCTGAGAGATTCTGGACCACAGTGTTTAATCTGTGAGGATTTTACTCAGAACATTTGATATTACCAACAAATTTATTGTGTTCTTCCTCCATATTTCCTCCCTGTTTTAGGTTTTTAATTTGTCACCTCTTTGTGTTGACTGTTTAAAACATTATGTAACATTATTGTTAGAAGTGCACAGATTATGGTATTCTAGGTTCAGCTTTGAACTGCCAATGCTGATTTTGTCCAGTTCAAATTAATTCAAAGAACTATTATTAACAGAATACATTGTTTTATTATAATTTCTGATTTATTTGTAATATTTGATTCTAGAAGTAAAAACATTTTCAATAACTTCCTGTTCTTGCTAGAGTGAGTTGGTATTGGTGATGGTGAGTTCATGAGTTCACAGACCAACAGCACAGAACAGCATAAGTTGCAGACGCACACTTTTTCCTGTTGGACACCCACTTTCTCAATTTCTGGCTAATAATACCCTGTGTGACATGCACATTTTGACAATGGAGATTGGGCGTTTGTTTAAATAATGAACATCTAAACCAGGGGTGTCAAACTCATTTTCACCGAGGGCCACATCAGCATAATGGCTGGCCTCAAAGGGCCAGATAACTTAAAAATGTAACCAAATTAAATGTAAAATAAATGTAACAACTCCTTAACCTTACAAAACTCTGAATTTATTACTTCTACAAGATAAAACATTACAAATGCATGAAAACTAGGTCTGCTTGTTGCTCTGTTAGAACATAAATCCTTTTGATTTGTCAGGTTATGAAACCCACTGAACTCCATCAATCAAGGATCAAACTATTCAAGTGAATTAAAAATACATCAAAGTTATAATAACTTTGATCAAAACATTTGTTATAGTTAGGGGTGCACACAATCTGTCATCACATGTCCTCAAGGGAGAACCTGGCTCTGGTGTTTGGTCTGCAAACAGAGGGGGTGGGGGGGTGAAGATGATGATTTTCTGCTTAATGCTCAATAAATTCAAACAACCTTTAACTCATGAGGTCATTCTGATGCTTAAATAAAACTTTTAAACATATTTAAACCAATTAAATTGAAAAGCCTTCTACCTGTCTCTT
>SSNR01000317.1:452917-481551 GCA_006937965.1 Callopanchax toddi | reverse complement strand
TGAGCCTCGGTCAGCGGTGAGCCTCGGTCAGCATTGAGCCTCGGTCAGCATTGAGCCTCGGTCAGCAGTGAGCCTCGGTCAGCAGTGAGCCTCGGTCAGCATTGAGCCTCGGTCAACGGTGAGCCTCGGTCAACATTGAGCCTCGGTCAGCATTGAGCCTCGGTCAGCGGTGAGCCTCGGTCAGCGGTGAGCCTCGGTCAGCATTGAGCCTCGGTCAGCAATCAACGGTGAGCCTCGGTCAACGGTGAGCCTGCATTGAGCCTCGATCAACGGTGAGCCTCGGTCAACGGTGAGCCTCACCTCGGTCAGCGGTGAACCTCGGTCAACGGTGAGCCTCGGTCAACGGTGAACCTCGGTCAACGGTGAACCTCGGTCAGCGGTGAACCGCCTCGGTCAGCGGTGAGCCTCGGTCAACGGTGAACCTCGGTCAGCGGTGAGACTCGGTCAGCGGTGAGCCTCGGTCAGCATTGAGCCTCGGTCAGCATTGAGCCTCGGTCAGCGGTGAGCCTCGGTCAGCGGTGAGCCTCGGTCAGCATTGAGCCTCGGTCAGCATTGAGCCTCGGTCAGCGGTGAGCCTCGGTCAGCGGTGAGCCTCGGTCAGCATTGAGCCTCGGTCAGCAGTGAGCCTCGGTCAGCAGTGAGCCACGGTCAGCATTGAGCCTCGGTCAACGGTGAGCCTCGGTCAACATTGAGCCTCGGTCAGCATTGAGCCTCGGTCAGCGGTGAGCCTCGGTCATCGGTGAGCCTCGGTCATCGGTGAGCCTCGGTCAGCAGTGAGCCTCGGTCAGCGGCCTCGGTCAGCATGAGCCTCGGTCAGCGGTGAGCCTTGGTCAGCATTGAGCCTCGGTCATCAGTGAGCCTCGGTCATCAGTGAGCCTCGGTCATCGGTGAGCCTCGGTCATCGGTGAGCCTCGGTCATCGGTGAGCCTCGGTCAGCATTGAGCCTCGGTCAGCGGTGAGCCTCGGTCAGCATTGAGCCTCGGTCAGCGGTGAGCCTCGGTCAGCGGTGAGCCTCGGTCAGCATTGAGCCTCGGTCAGCGGTGAGCCTCGGTCAGCGGTGAGCCTCGGTCAGCATTGAGCCTCGGTCAGCATTGAGCCTCGGTCAGCATTGAGCCTCGGTCAGCGGTGAGCCTCGGTCAGCATTGAGCCTCGGTCAGCATTGAGCCTCGGTCAGCATTGAGCTTCGATCAACGGTGAGCCTCGGTCAGCGGTGAGCCTCGGTCTACGGTGAACCTCGGTCAGCGGTGAACCTCGGTCATCGGTGAACCTCGGTCAGCATTGAGCTTCGATCAACGGTGAGCCTCGGTCAGAGCGGTGAGCCTCGGTCAGCATTGAGCCTCGGTCAGCGTTGAGCCTCGGTCAGCGGTGAGCCTCGGTCAGCGGTGAGACTCGGTCAGCGGTGAGCCTCGGTCAGCATTGAGCCTCGGTCAGCATTGAGCCTCGGTCAGCAGTGAGCCTCGGTCA
Source organism: Callopanchax toddi (assembly GCA_006937965.1). Classification (NCBI taxonomy): domain Eukaryota; kingdom Metazoa; phylum Chordata; class Actinopteri; order Cyprinodontiformes; family Nothobranchiidae; genus Callopanchax; species Callopanchax toddi. The sequence goes on along the minus strand of SSNR01000317.1, from coordinate 480,087 downwards.
GCATTGAGCCTCGGTCAGCATTGAGCCTCGGTCAGCGGTGAGCCTCGGTCAGCGGTGAGAGTCGGTCAGCGGTGAGCCTCGGTCAGCATTGAGCCTCGGTCAGCGGTGAGCCTCGGTCAGCATTGAGCCTCGGTCAGCATTGAGCTTCGATCAACGGTGAGCCTCGGTCAGCGGTGAGCCTCGGTCAGCATTGAGCTTCGATCAACGGTGAGCCTCGGTCAGCGTTGAGCTTCGGTCAACGGTGAGCCTCGGTCAACGGTGAGCCTCGGTCAACGGTGAGCCTCGGTCAACGGTGAACCTCGGTCAGCGGTGAACCTCGGTCAGCGGTGAACCTCGGTCAGCGGTGAACCTCGGTCAACGGTGAACCTCGGTCAGCGGTGAACCTCGGTCAACGGTGAACCTCGGTCAACGGTGAGCCTCGGTCAGCATTGGTAGTTTGTAAGCTATAGGATAAACATATTTATCTCTGGTCAGTAGTAGAGGAAATATAATTGGACCAAATGTTATCTTAGTATCTGGAGATCAATTTTGTTCTGTGTCTAAAAAGAGAACAAAACAGTTTAGTTTGGCTTCAGAGAACACAATTTCCTCAGCAGCTAATGTCTTTTAAAGTCTTAATGAGGTTTTATTTTCTCCTTGTTATGAGAAAACATTGTAAAATTCATCACACCAACTGGACTGCCAATTTGACCGTGGCAGCATATCAGCTGACTGACTTTGTGTTTTCTCTCGATGGCCATTTTTCTCTCCATCTGCCGGCCAGTTGGACCAGTTCAGTTTGTTGGAAAATGCTATGAGCTCCACAGCGGGGGGGTCCTGCTACGATCCCTCATCGTCCTCCTCTTCATCCTCGCTCTACCACTCCCAGGCAGCTCTGTCCGGGCTGGGGGGCAGCCACGGCAGCCTGCAGGACCCCATGCACATGAGGTCCAACATGCTGTACTCCAACTGCAGCGGAGGGCTGCCCAACATCATCCTCACAGGTGAGTCTGAGGCCCCATGGCCATTTTGTTTAATTTTTTCTTAACAAAAACTATGAATGTTTAGCTGCAGAAGCTTCATAAAGCCAGTGAGGAGGAAAAACGGTGATCCTTGTAGTTTCTCTTGTGTTTGACTTGAGTTATTGTGAAGGAAAGGCTTTACCAGGGTCATCTAAGTATTCTCTTACAAGTCTTGAGATTTACTAACTTCTGAGGACACAGCATGTGATTTACATCAGATTTTTCACACTCATAAAAAGCTGTCCAGGTCTGTTTCATGTCAGATGGGGCAACCTGGTCTCATCCTGAGAGATTCTGGACCACAGTGTTTAATCTGTGAGGATTTTACTCAGAACATTTGATATTACCAACAAATTTATTGTGTTCTTCCTCCATATTTCCTCCCTGTTTTAGGTTTTTAATTTGTCACCTCTTTGTGTTGACTGTTTAAAACATTATGTAACATTATTGTTAGAAGTGCACAGATTATGGTATTCTAGGTTCAGCTTTGAACTGCCAATGCTGATTTTGTCCAGTTCAAATTAATTCAAAGAACTATTATTAACAGAATACATTGTTTTATTATAATTTCTGATTTATTTGTAATATTTGATTCTAGAAGTAAAAACATTTTCAATAACTTCCTGTTCTTGCTAGAGTGAGTTGGTATTAGTGATGGTGAGTTCATGAGTTCACAGACCAACAGCACAGAACAGCATAAGTTGCAGACGCACACTTTTTCCTGTTGGACACCCACTTTCTCAATTTCTGGCTAATAATACCCTGTGTGACATGCACATTTTGACAATGGAGATTGGGCNAGCATAATGGCTGGCCTCAAAGGGCCAGATAACTTAAAAATGTAACCAAATTAAATGTAAAATAAATGTAACAACTCCTTAACCTTACAAAACTCTGAATTTATTACTTCTACAAGATAAAACATTACAAATGCATGAAAACTAGGTCTGCTTGTTGCTCTGTTAGAACATAAATCCTTTTGATTTGTCAGGTTATGAAACCCACTGAACTCCATCAATCAAGGATCAAACTATTCAAGTGAATTAAAAATACATCAAAGTTATAATAACTTTGATCAAAACATTTGTTATAGTTAGGGGTGCACACAATCTGTCATCACATGTCCTCAAGGGAGAACCTGGCTCTGGTGTTTGGTCTGCAAACAGAGGGGGTGGGGGGGTGAAGATGATGATTTTCTGCTTAATGCTCAATAAATTCAAACAACCTTTAACTCATGAGGTCATTCTGATGCTTAAATAAAACTTTTAAACATATTTAAACCAATTCAATATTAAAAGCCTTCTACTAGTCACCTCTCGGGTCTGACAGAGCGATGACCTGGTTTCTTCCTCACTGCAGTCAGACAGCTGCAGCAGGTGAGGAGGCGTGACGATCAAGGTGTTCTGATCCTCCTGACTGAGCACCGTTAGTATTAATGTTCATTAGCTCGTATAAAAGTCCAAAACAACACGTTATCTTAGGCAGAAACTGGTTAATCTGGTTTGTCATCAGGGAAGAGAATGATCAGCTGACGGAGGGATGGAGGATCAGCAGCTCCCCGCGCGCGCACGCATCATGGATCAAAAATTGATGAGTGATCTTTTGTTCTGGTTAACTAAAATGACTGATTCTGACAGAGAGAACTGGATATGTGATGACAAAATGGACGCCTTTCTCAGAGGGGAATTATTTATCAGCAGCTTGAGAGCGCGAGCTGTCGGGTCGGGGAGGAGTTAGTAAAGCGCGCGAGTGCAGCCAGCTGGATTGCAAACCGTGTCCCAAACCAAAGAGGGTGATCTGTTCAGATCACGGATCGATTGTGACCCGTTGTACCCCTACTGGGCATGTGTGAGCTGCGTGCGTGGGTCGGACGTACTGTGATTGTGCGTGTGTTAAAGCGCGCGCCGAGCTGTGCGTAATGGCGCATTGGAGATGCTGTGTGTGTGTGTGTGTGTGTGTGTGTGTGTGTGTGTGTGTGTCGGAGGTCCTACCGTGTCTAGCTTCAGAGGTCATGTGACCACTCATTCACTGCCCTGCAACAGGATGTGAAGCTAGTCAGATCGAGGGGTCTCCCATCGGGACCGCGCAGCGCTGGTCCGCAAAGGCGGACGCATGAATGAAAATCCGGTTCTCATGAGGACCAGCGTACTGCTTGTGTGCACTCTGCCCTGTAGTGGCGGTAAGCCGTCACATCGCGGGTAACACAATTGACATGCATTGTGGGAAATGTAGTTTTTGGTCAAAATACGCTTTTTACCTATTTATTCTTGAATACTCAGACCTTTTAAGCTCTCGCGGGCCACATTAAATGACGTGGCGGGCCACATTTGGCCCGCGGGCCAAATGTGGGGGCCTTGCGTTTGACACACATGATCTAAACTAACGCTGTGCATGTGCAGTGGGCCACTCTGAGGCACACATATTTGGCCCTAATCTCTGATCGTTCAGTTCAAACATTGGACACCTGACGTTCTGTGGGATAGCTGTGGTCCGCCTTCTAGTGCTGATTATCTGGTTAGCAAAAAGTTTTTAAAAAAAATGAAGTATATTTTTAATGATTTGCACCTTTTCAAGAAATGAACAACACTGGTGAGTGACCCATTCATTGTGATTTCATAATCACATGAATAAAACTGTGATATTTTAGCTGCAGTATATTCCCGTCTCCGGAGCAGAACCCTGATTTGTCCCTCTACCAGTTTTCCAAGGAATTGTATATTTTATATATTTCTAGTGTAGGTTAGTGCTATGTTAGGTGGTTCATTTAATATTGATTAAAGTCAGGTTGTATGCTCCACAGAAGAATTGACTGCAGCTGTATATCTGTGTAAATATATACATATATTGTTGAGTTGCTGTGCCCCACTTGACACATCATGCCAGACACCAGGGGTGATTACATTTTAGATTTGGGATGAGAGAATAAGAAAGTGTCTTGAACTAAATCTGATGGGGTATAGAAGCATCTTAATTAGAGCTTTGCAGTGTGATTTTAATGTAATGTGCAGTTCTTTTAGTTGACAGACCTTTTTCTGGTATTTGCAGTGTTTATGTTGTACATTTCTTCTAAAAGTAAACTTTAGTTGGAGTATGTTTACCTGAGACGTAAAGAGGGAAGCTTGTTTTCAGAATCTGCTGCAGTGAGCTGGCAGATCCCACAGGAGGAAGATGAAGTTGTTGACTTCGCTGCCTCGGGCTCTTGCTTTGATATTCCTGTAGGTGCTGCTGGTCTGTTGGTCTGGTCAGGGCAATAGTTTCAGCTCAACACTTTTAAACTCAGAGGAGAAAGTCAGATGAAGTTCAAAGAAAGAGCCGTCCTGACTAATGATTAGTGCAGCGATAGCAACAGGAAGTGTTTTCACCCACCATCATCTGTTGTTTGTGTCTCAGATGACTCCAACCCGAGTCTGTCGAAGGACATCAGCAACGCCCTCTCCACGGTGCCCGAATGTTTTGACTCAGAGGGAGGCTTCCCGTTGGAGGACGAGCTGCGCATCGAGCCGCTCAGCCTGGACGGTCTGAGTATGCTCAGTGATCCCGACATGGTACTGCCCGACCCATCTGTGGAGGATACTTTCCGCAGCGACAGACTCTAAATGTGAAGAGCATCATGTTTCAAGACAGAAAAAAACACACACGGATTTGCAGTGTAAACGTGTATAAATCTGAATATGCATGCAGACGATCTGGTTAGGGCCACTGTGCATGCATCCGCCACCACTAAGAGTCATAAAATGTGAAACACATGAGCAGCCTGCACATCAACATCCTCGCCTTTTAATAAGGAGACTCGTGAACAAACACTGTTTACACCTGCTTTGCTCAAACTTACTCTGCTGCATGCTCAAGCTCATGTTTGTCAGATTGTTTAAAGTGATGCAGCTGAGTGTTTAAAATCTGCACTGGGATCTGATGCAGGTCCAGCGCTCAGTCGTTGCTCCCCCTGCAGACAGCTTCTCTATCTAAAACCAAAAAGGAAAAAACAAAACAAGACGACGATACAGTCGTCCTGTGTTTTTTCTCATCACCAGCTCTCAGCCCAATATTCCTCCTCTCTCTCTCTCTCTCTCCCTCTCCCTCCCTCTCTCTCTCTCTCTCTCTCTCTCTCTCTCTCTCTCTCTCTCTCTCTCTCTCTCTCTCTCTCTCCCCCTCTCTCTCTGAAGCCATGGAAACACCATAACCATGGTTACACACCATAGCAACCCCATCACCGTGCAGAAGAGCAGTAGAAATGCCAACACATAATTTACGTTTCTCGCTGCTGTAATAAAGGAGAGAAGCCCAGAGCCGAGTTCCAGTTCCCGCTCGCAGCTGGAGCAGCGACCTCCCACTGTTTTCTTCAAGGAAACTCAAACCCAGGCTCCTGACCGGCCCTGGGAGGAATGAAGAACAGAGGGGACTTGACTCCTCAAGTCACGCTTCTTTGCATTTGGCGTCAGATAATTTTGAAATGTTTTCTGCAGATTTTTAATATAAATGTATATATTCCTACATAAGCCTCAGATTTAAGGCTCATTAGAGTTTATTTTCAAACGAGACAAAAAGGGCAAACTGTTTACAAAGATGAGATTGTATTAGATAAATATTACGAATATTTTGAATTTCCAGCTGAGAAAAAAAAGTAAGATTTATTGAGATAAATGCTTTATCTTTTTCATACAATTTGGATGATAATTGACTTTTGTTTTTGGCAGAACTCAGGCAGCACTGAGACAATTGAACATCAAAATCCCACTTTTGATTTTTTACGTTTGTGTTTCGATACTCAAATGTACGTTGATTGCGTATGAGTTTTGTTTTGTACCGACTTGTAAAGGCGCTTGCACTGTACTTATAATCTACTTGTGAATAAGGGCATGCTCTGTGCTACTGTGGATGGATTTTTGTCCTGCGTCTGTCTGCTTCTGTCTTTTTGTTTCTGGAGTTTAGTAAAGTGTCCCCATGTGGCTGCACAGTCAGAGCGACACATTCAGAGAGTAGATGGAGATCGTGTGGACAGCATATAAAACTGCACTTAACCTTTTTTTTTTTGCACTAATTGGTTCACATTGTGTAGATTGTTTTTTACCAGATAACCCAAAGAAGTTGAGAGAAGCCATGAGTAAAGAAGGCGTGTGTGTGATTAGTGCACATGCACACTTTGTAAATTATGATCAGCAGGTGTTCAGCTGTAATTTGGTGTGAAAAAGAACAGGTTTTAGTTTCTGGGTCCTGTGAGATTTTATAAAGAGCTCCTGCCTGCAGTAGATTATGTAACAGCTCAGCCATGCCGGGCGTTGACTGCCCCCTAGTGTCACTTTTGAAGAAGAGCTGGTGTTTAATGTTTGCTCTCTTACCTATGCAACCTTTCCAGAGTGAAACCTGTTGAACAGGTGCAGCTATCACATTATGCAGCAAACCATGGCTCAGTTTTTTGTTTCCTGACCTACACAATGTGAGGGATCAAATTTGATATAGTCAATACATGTGTCCACTGTCCACACTGTGTCAACTGAGAACAAGGTTGTTTGTGGTCAGTTAGAAGGAATTTAAGTTTTTTTACAGGCTGCATCACTGTGTAGCCTGTGGGGTCTTTTATTTGCATGAAAAACTCATTGTCAGATAAACTTTTGAGGGGGTTCACCAGGTGTTTTGTCCAGTTTCAGCTCTTGTTGCTCTTTGACCTGCCCTATCTCTTGAACACAGTGGGAGAGTGATGGAGACACATTTTGATGTGATTTAACTGTTTGTAAGGGTTTCTTTATATGTCCTCCCTCTCTCCCAGCCTGTTTTCCTGCTGTCTAATCGCCTGCCTTCTGCTGCCTTACTGTGTGTGTTTCCATATTCCAGCAGTTTCCTGCAGCAGTTCTCTTTAGCTTTAGCTCACCTCCAGCTGCCTGTGGTTGTATTCTGTCACCTGGTCTCGATGTCAAGTTTATTTGTACTTTTCTAGTTGGATTTATTTTCCTTTTTTTTTTTAGTTGCTCATAAAATGTACAGTTCTGTTATTTAAAGAATGTTTATACCCCTTAGTGTTAATTTTTTAAGTCATTTGAATTTTTCCTCAAAGTATAAAATTTTATTGGTTTGTAACGTATGTTATAGTGCTTATCTTTCTGATTTAATATAATCAATAAAAAATACTGTGTTTAAAGTCTTAAATGCTCTGTTGTCTCTGTTTTACCTCTAGATGTGACGATCCTTCTGACAGTAGGGGGCAGTAGTTTGATGTTGTTCAGAAGTGACACGTCTCTGGATTTGTTTTTCTAGAAAGAAACTTTGATCCATCGAAGCTTAAAACTAATTTTCACACCATTCTATTCTTCATCTACTCCCACAGCTGTGTACCACTTTAAGTCCCTCTTGATATTCTTTTTAGGATGATGATGATGATGATGTAGAGTCTGTTAAATGTTTGTCTTCTAAGGTTCTATGTTATTCATTAAAAATGTTTGGTAGGTCTCCAACTGAGACACTCATTACATCTTTTATTCTTCATTTAGCTCAAACAGCCAACATGTAGAAAAACCCAAATCCACCTGCACTGCTTCCACAGAAATAAACAGGTTCAGTATCAACAGATCAAATATCATCAGTGTGACTTCATCTATACCAGCAGTAGCTTTAGCAGCTTGTTGGTCTGGAGCATACAGGTGTGTGTTAACACAATACCAAAGAATAAAGACATCAGCACTGGACTCGGAGTTATGTCAAATTTATTCATTAGCACTTTCAAAAACACCAGATGATGGCCAAAGGGCCGTACACATAAAACGAGCAGTAAGAGATTCAAAGCATCATGTAACACAAAGAATGAAAGGAACAAGACTAGTAGGAATAAACTCAAAAAGTAAGGATTAAAAACGAACCTCCGTCTGGTTCGAAGGCAGGAGAAGTAAAGTGTTGGGGAATTCTTAATGTGGTTTGGTTGCAGCAACAGCAAACGCCTGATCTCTTATGATTTTCAGAGAAGCAACTGTTGCTGTCCATCAGTCTGAGAAAGGTTAATGGTCATTTCCCATCAGTCTGGAGTCCATCATTCCACTGAAAGAAAGTTTATTCACAAATGGGAAATATGTAAGACAGCTGTCAGTCTTCCAAAGAGCAGGCGTCTAGCATTTTCCCCTTAAGGTCAGAGAGCAATACTCAGTAATTATTTTATAAAACAGAGCTCCATCTCAGACTCTATAGGCCTCAATTAACAGGTTAAAGGTCAGTCTGCGAAAAGACTGAACAACTGGCTTGTTTGGTTGGGTTGTATGAGAAATGATATTCTCTCTAAAAAGAACAGGTTTGGTTTGTAAAGCTGCATCAGAACAAACCTCTGGAACAATGTCTGTTGGACAGATGAGACCAAAGTGAAGATGTTTACCCATAATGCACAGCATCATGTTGAGAGAAAACCAAACGCATATCAACACAAACAGCTCATACCAACACAGTGGTGGATGGCTGATGGTTCGGGCTCTTCCAGTCACTGAGTCAACATGAACTCCTCTTAGAACAAAGTGTCCTCGAGTCTGTCTGACAGATGAAGTTTGGACCAAACTGGGTCATAAAGAGGACAATGATCCCAAACACAGCAGCAGATCTACAGCAGGATCACTGGAAAGGACAGGAATGAAGGTGTTGCAGTGGTTCAGTGGAAGTCCAGACCTGAACCTGGTTGAGACGCTGTGGTGGGACCTAAAGAGACCAAACTTCAAAACAAAATATGCATCTAATTTTAGCACATGGTCAAAACAAAATGATCTTTCTTATAAAATAATATATTGAAACCCAAAGCCTTAGATTTACAGAAACATGTATTAACTTGTGTGCAGTGCATCCATAAAAACTTGCATTTTTCAGTACCTTCTTCACTGACCCCGGCTCTAATTTCTGAAAAGGTGCTTTTTGTTATAAAGCAGCTGGGTGCTGTGCTGTCAGCTTTAATTAATGGCAGTAACACTGTGTGTTTATTTGCCAAAGACTCAACTGAAGTCAGATGGCAACAATTTGATAATAGATCCTTTCTGCCCATCGCCCATTAAAGGCTCTGGGATTGAACCATATGGGCAACATTTAGCCTTTACTCAGTGGAAACTTAGCTTACTTATTTAATTTTATCTTAACTTACTAAACAGTTCTGACTTGGTCCAGTAAAGATTCATTTATTTTGTTTAGGTAAGAAGTCTACAAAAAGGAGGGACTAAAATCCATTTAAAAGGTCACATACTTGGAGTAGTAACAGAGTTTTACGTTAAATAAAAAGAAAATGTTTCCATCATTGTCCAAATTAGTTTGTTTCAATTGCTAAATTTACAGCAAAACACTTTTCTCTTTTGGTCGTCACAACATTTGGTGCCCTGTAGGTGGGAGTTTCAGTCCACACACACACACACACACACACACACACACACACACACACACACACACACACACACACACACACGCACCGGGGTGTGTGACCACAGTAAAGTCAGGCAGATGGGCAGTGTGGGCTCCTGAAAAACAGCCAGACCTCATATATCAAATGCAGCCTGGGAGCGAGTTCCCAAAACAAAAACATGCACACACAGCACAGCGAGGGAGCTGAGCAGATAATCGCCGTCGTCATTCAGAGAGCTGGAGTCGGTCCACACAGTGAGTCTGGTCAGGTCAGGATGCCAGCCTGAATTCCTCTGGGGGTTCTGTTGGTGTGTACACACCTCAAGGTTCCCACCAGCTGGATGGCGGGCTGAACCCTGGGAGTAATTAATGGCATCCACAAGGCTGCTCATAGCTCACAGAGTAGCACTTTTATTGTATTTGACTTGTTTTCAAGTCATTTAGGAAGAAAGTGTGAAGAAATGTTGGCCAGGACATGCAAAATGTACCACATATGGATGAAACCAACCCTCAGTTGGGTGAAAGAGTTTTTAATTTGCTTATGAAAACCAGGAGACACATAAACAACACCTATCAGGCTGAAGGAGGAATTCTTGTTCCAGAACTTTTATCTGCGTCTCACAAACTCCATTAATTAGAACGTCATGAAAAACATTCCTGAATAATTCATTGTAAACAATCAATAACTTCAACCCCAGTGTGATGCAGCAAACAGTTAAAACATTGACTATGTTACCTTTACTTGATGCATGAAGTTCCTCCTCGTGTGGGGTTTCACTTCACTTTGTGGATGTAAAGGTTCATCTAAAAAAACAGAAAATATCATAAGAAAGTCATTTCATAAAGTGAAACTCATACATTATATAGATTCATTACACATAGAGTGACATATTTCAAACCTTTTTTGTAATACTGATTATGGCTACTGATAATGAAACCCCCAAAATCTGTCTCAGAAAATTCTATTTAAAAAATCTATTAAAAAGGGATATTTTATACAGAATAGTCAGGCTTCTGAAAAATATGTTCATTTTTATGCACGCAATATTTGGTTGGACCTCTTTGTGCATGAATTCCTGCATCAGTGGAGGCCAAGGATGAAATTTTGATGTCATCTGCCTGAGCAGTGGAGGGGTGTCCTCGGGCCTCGTTGAGTCCACGTCAGAGTCAAGTTTCTACAGTCACTGTTGATTTGTGTCCATGTCCTCTGCTGATGTTGGTCCATGAAGTTCACAGTCAGTGCAGCCTCTAGCAGGACATTTTAGAGACCTTCATGCTTTATTCTGCTGACCAGCTTTATGGAGATGCTGATTTCGTTTTCCAGAAGGACTTGGTACCTGCCCACACTGATAAAGGTACCAAAAGCTGCTGCAGTGACCTCATGGTGCTACTGAGCTCTGATTGGCCAGCACTGGCCCCTGTTATCAAAAAACAAAGCTTCTAGTAGCAAACATTTAAGTTTCTCTGAAACTCATTTGTACATTTGTCCTTTTTCTTCTGTTGCACAGCTCTAGGTCTACAAAAACATATCAATCTGCTCCGTAAAGCTCTGAGCTGAAGTAACACGTGTTGTTGAAAATAATTCTGATTCATTTTTCCTGCTGTGTGAACTAAGAGTCAACAGCTCCTTTTACTCTAAAAGACCAAATGTATCATAACGGATGAACACAACACCAAGTGCCTAAAAGCTCTACCTCTTTATTGGGACCAGTACTTTGGGCCAAAACCTGCTGTTTCAAATCCTATGTCTTCGGCCCTCATGTGGAGAATCTTAGTACTGCATGTGGCAAGTGTCAATTATTTTTCTCATTGTATTAGTATATTACATAATCAAATATGGTTGCAATACATAATACAGCCCCATCCCTGTACTTACATCATATTTATACACACCATAAGTATCTTGTGCATAGAAACAGGTCAAAGGTAATGCCAAAATAAAAACACAAACAAAAACCCACAGGAATGTGAATCAGCTCCAAAAATCAAACTAGATGTCAAAAATAACACCAAAAACGACTTAAATCAATGTAAAAATTACCCAAGAAGACATGACATTAGAGATGAAATGAAAATTATGCATGATGATAAATAAACACTAGCATGCACAAAACGTTACACAAACCAGTCCCCAAAACGTTGCATATGATTGACCCAACACACACACGACAACTAAACAATTCAACACAAGCAGGGTGATGAGATGAGTTTTTATAAATTGTAGACGTTTCCATGAAGAACCACAGTGAAACACTAACTTCCCTCCAAAACAACAGTTTTATGGTCACAGCTACTAGCAGCCTGAAGGTTTCTCTGTGTTTTTATTTCTGTGCATGGCAGCTCAGCCTCACCTCTCATGATGGGACTGACAGAAATAAACTAAAGCCACACAACAGAGCAGGATCAGAGCAGAAACACTCAAATGAGCATTGTTCCCAGAACAGGAGGAGCAGAAGCATCTGATCTGCGGTCTGCTCTGTAAACCGAGTCCTGGATCTGGATCATGGCTTCAGGGTCTTGTTTACATGCTTTTGTGTTATTCTCATCCGACCACTTTGAACCACATTCCTGTCCAGTGGGAACATCTGACAGCAATAAGTGGGAACGGGATGACTGTGTTTACTGTGACATTTTTAATTCCATACATGTGAAGATCTTTACACACACACACACATGCACACAAATAAAATCCCCATCACAGCTGTGTTTGTCCATGTTTGCAGAGGCTTGTGTTTCTTAGACTACCGTGTCGTTGACATAAACACGTTGCTCACTGTATCTGTGTGACCTGGATGTAACGAGTGTTTATCTACGAGTGAGTGATTGATTGTGCTCGTGGTATCGCCCCGTGTGTCTGAGGAGTCAGCCTGTCCTGGAGTTTACTGGACGTCAGCGTCACTGAGGTGAGACCAGCCTGGACAGATGTTTCTCATCTAGACAGCACGTTTACAGCAACGCAGTCTGAAGAGTGCTGTGAATTTACAGGGAAGAGCCGCCATGTTTTCTGCCTCAGTAAACATCTTACAATTATACAGTGCTGAGAAAAAGTTATCGCCCCTTAGAAAGTACTTCTGCTGCTGCTTACTCATCAATTTATATGTTTCACACCAGGGAACAAATTTCTATATGAGACAATGATAACCTGAGTAAATACGTAGTGAAGATTTCAAATGATGATTTAATTTATTAAGGGAAACAAATCTATGCAAATCCAGCTTGGCCCTATGTGAAAAAGTAAATGAACCCTTTGTTGAATCCTAAATTAACCCTATAATTTATCATGCTGACTAGAGTTTCAGTAGACACACCCAGGTCTGATTACTGTTAGACCTTTAGAATTAGGACATTAATTCAATAGAACCTCTCTGACAACATAAAGTAGGCTAAAAGATCTCAAGAAGCAAAATCAAGAGCAAAAATACCCTGAAAGTTGTGTGTGTGTGTGTGTGTGTGTGTGTGTGTGTGTGTGTGTGTGTGTGTGTGTGTGTGTGTGTGTGTGTGTGTGTGTGCGTGCAGGGGACTCCTGCTGAACAAAAAGCACACAGGGAGCCATCTTGCATCACAAAAACTACCTTGATGATCTCCAAGACTTCTGGAAAAACCTGATAAAAGAGGAACTTTCTAAAAGGTGCTTGTTTTTTGATACAAAGCAAAGCAAACCGCATTCCAGAATAAGAACATGACAGCAGCAGTCAGACATGGCGGTGGTAGTGGGATGGTCTGGGGTTGCTTCAGAACCTGGACCATCTGCTGAATGTTTATGTTTATGTATTTAGCCAATGCTTTTACCCAAAGAAACTTACAAATAATAATGTAACTAAGAAGTTAGCATTGAGGCTAACAGCAAACTACTCAGAGGGATAAACCAGTCAGTCTCTGAGGTGACTGATGGAAACATTGATTCTGCTCTCTACCAGAGAATCCTGGACCAGGACCAGGTAGGTTTGGACATCTCGTCTCCTTGAATAAATGAAATCATCATTTGGAAAATGCCTTTTATATGTACCGAAGGTTTCTGTGTGGTAATAAACTGGAATGCAGCTGCACCACTTTTTTCAAACCAATAATTGATCTGAGTACTTGCCGATACCGAGTACCAATACTGGTACTTCTACCACACAAAAACAATGAAATGAATTAGAAGACATGTTTTATTTTCTTCTCTGAAGAAGAAGAAGAAGATACTGTGTCAAGGCTTAACTAAGTCTAATCTAAACATAAAGCGTGCTTTTTGGTGACATATTTTATTGGATGTGGTAACAACGGATTATTTAAGTAAAATTAGCATTTGCCACCTGTAGTACTTAAATCCATCAGCAGAGGGCAAAGGGTATTGAAGAATGTCCTAATCCTGTTGGAGTGGTAGAGCTCTTTTACGTAAGCATTTCAAACATGATGCGTTTGTTGTTAGAGGGTTGAACAGGAGTCAGAATGTGTTGAGTATAACAAAACAATCCATTTAATCTAAAAACTCTCAGATTTTCTTCATGTTAAATTGTTGACATTCTCAGTTCTTTTTGAGCTTACAGTGGTAATAAATCTATTCTGAGGACTGTTTGGTTTCTGTACACAAACTCTTGCTGCAGATGTTTTTTCCTGTTTAATAGATTTTTTCCTGTTTAATAGATTCTAAACAGCCCAGTAAATCTAGTGGCTGGTATTTACTGGAGGTTTTAAGTGGCTTTTTAAGTGTTTTATTTTTCTTGCGGGAAAGCGTTGGGTAAGTCATGGTTGCACATAATGAATCGTCCTTATGATGATGAATTAGGAAAACACATAACTTTATGTCTGACTGGAGTTGTGATGAACACGTTTGACTGCTGCACACACAATGTCTGGAAAGCAACATATTTGTTGAGGATTTCCAAGCTGAGCGCTACAGACAGCCATCTTCTTTCATACCTTTGTGCAGCCATAAATCAAAGTATGCGATCTCTTTGTTCCACCTTCTTCATTTATGAACTTTATGAACCCCATAAATCTATCCTTTGCAGCCTTTGAGTGTGTGCACTCACTACATAATCCTGCTGCTGCCATTGAGCCAATACCACATCCAGATCATGTCATAACATCACGTCCATGTGTGCCAGTGTGTTTCCCAGGTGGAGAACGGCAGCTTGAGATAAAAGCAGAAGGTGCCTGCAGGCCCTTCTCAAGACATTCAACATAAGAGACACAGAATGTTTTACAGACACCTCTGCATGTGATGTAGATTGTGATGAAACGAGGCTCAAAGCAGGGCATTCATTTACTGTTTCATGTGGTTTTTAATTAATTATGTTTCTGAGTTTTAGGTTGACCTGGGTCTCAGTGTAAATCAGAAACAGAAACCGTTTTCTCCAGAGTATAAGTATTTTGTTTTTCTGTCTCAAGACCTCAAGATGTAATATTTTAACTTGGATTTGTATCAGTGCTCAAAGTGGACCAGTACTTATCAGTACACAGTACCAGTATTTCTATTCAGTGTATTCATATACTGTAGTACACAACACTAGTCACTTAAAGTGCTTTGCAAAAAGGAACAAATTCAGATTCAAGGCAGATTGTTGTAAATTCATTTTAATTGGAATAAAATTAGATTCAGTCTAATAAAGAGCCTCTTAGTGAAGCTATATAAGGATGTAGTCACTGCTCAGTAGTCAGTATGTCCTCCCACAGTCTAAATCTAAGACATCATGAGTAACAGGATCAGTCAGGATAAGCCAAGTTAACCCTAAGATGTGTCAAAGATGAGAGTCAGCCTCGTTTTAAAAGTTGACTGATTGTCTGCCTCATGGATGGAAGCTGGATGAAAGAGGAACCTGATACCTGAAAGCTCTGCCTCCCATTTTACTTTTAGAAACCGCAAGTCAACCTGCGGTGTGAGAGCCAAGCGCTCTGATGGGGCAAGAAGATCTCTGATGGAGCTTCACCTTTCAGAGTTTTATGAGTTCATAGAAGTACAATTCTAAATTCAATTGTGTATATTATCCATTTCTGTTTTTTAAATAATGAAATGCTTTACGATTTATGATGCTTTACTTTTTTGCTTTATTACTGTGCATAGACATCATATATAAAGGCTAGATGGCTTACCCGCGCTGTTCGTCAATGGACCCTGATGTCTCTACGCTGACAGCCATCTTACTTTGGACAGCTGCCGCCTTTTCATAACATTAGTGTCAATGGTGCATATAATAATAATTATATATATATATATATATATATATATATATATATATATATATATATATATATATATATATATATATATATATATATATATTAAATAAGTGTGTCAGAAAACGCTGCACAACGAGAAGAGGTGACCGGACCCTGAGGAAGATTGTGGAGAAGGACAGATTCCAGACCTTGGGGGACCTGCGGAAGCAGTGGACTGAGTCTGGAGTAGAAACATCCAGAGCCACCGTGCACATGCGTGTGCAGGAAATGGGCTACAGGTGCCGCATTCCCCAGGTCAAGCCACTTTTGAACCAGAAACAGCGACAGAAGCGGCGGACCTGGGCTACAGAGAAGCAGCACTGGACTGTTGCTCAGTGGTCCAAAGTACTTTTTTCAGATGAAAGCAAATTTTGCATGTCATTCAGAAATCAAGGTGCCAGAGTCTGGAGGAAGACTGGGGAGAGGGAAATGCCAAACTGCCTGAAGTCCAGTGTCAAGTCCCCACAGTCAGTGATGGTCTGGGTGCCATGTCAGCTGCTGGTGTTGGTCCACTGTGTTTTATCAAGGGCAGGGTCAATGCAGCTAGCTATCAGGAGATTTTGGAGCACTTCATGCTTCCATCTGCTGAAAAGCCGGTAGGGCCCAGGCAGTGGCGGGGGTTGCCACCCTCCATACCGGGTGCCCTTGGTTGGTGTGTGGCTGCTGACCTGGTTCTACAGCTGACGAGGCAGAGGGCCCACTTGATGGCATGTTGCTCATTACTGGAGCCATCTGAGCTCAACATAGTGTTAGCTCAGTTGGGAGAGTGGCCGGTCTGGTAACCGGAGGGTCACCGGTTCGATCCCCAGCTCTGGCTGGGTTAGATTGTCGTTGTGTTCTTGGGCAAGACACTTCACCCAACTTGCCTGTGTGAATGTGAGTGTGACTGTGTGTGAATGTTGGTGGTGGTCAGAAGGGCCGATGGCGCAGAATGGCAGCCTCGCTTCTGTCAGTCTGCCCCAGGGCAGCTGTGACTACAGACGTCTGTCGTAGTTTACCACCACCGGTGAGAATGACTGTGTGAATGAATGATGCAACTCTGTAAAACGTCTTTGAGTGACCTAAAAAGCGCTATATAAAACTGATGTATTATTATTATTATCGAAGCATCCTGGGCCTCCATAACACCTCAGCAGTGCCACAGGCTGATCGCCTCCATGCCACGCCGCATTGAAGCAGTCATTTCTGCAAAAGGATTCCCCACCAAGTATTGAGTGCACAACTGAACATAATTATTTGAAGGCTGACTTTTTTTGTATTAAAAACACGTTTCTTTTATTGGTCGGATGAAATATGCAAATTTTTTTAGATAGGAATTTTGGGTTTTCATGAGCTGTATGCCAAAATCATCAATATTAAAATAATAAAAGGGTTTGAACTACTTCAGTTGTGTGTAATGAATCTAAAATATATGAAAGTCTAATGTTTATCAGTACATTACAGAAAATAATGAACTTTATCACAATATGCTAATTTTTTTAGAAGGACCTATATATATATATATATATATATATATATATATATATATATATATATATATATATATATATATATATATATATATATATATATATATATATATATATATATATATATATATATATATATATATATATATATATATATATATATATATATATATATATATATATATATATATATATATATATATATATATATATATATATGAGCTATAGGGCATGTATTAAAATAATTATTATATTAAGATTATTAAAACCTTGCATGCAGCTAAATTATGGAGCAGACACTTTGTCCTATTTATTAAATTAAATTCCAACTTGTTGCATCAAGTAAAAGCAGCCTTCCACTGATTTAAATCCTATTATTACAACCACAAGTTAAAAGCTTCAGAAATATCCAATATTTCTGCCCTCAGGTTGTCCAACAGGTTTAAAACCTAAGACCTGGAATGTATTGCTTTCTTTAGACTTTTGGTTTTATTGGCCACAGATGGAAAAAGTGATTATTGTCAGTAGATATATTCTTGATATCAATCAGATGATTAACTAATCCATACAAATGTAAAATATTATAAAAACCCCAGATGAACCTGATCCAAACTCATCAGCTTTAAGTCCACAGAAAACCAATCAGATGGAACAGGAAGGTGATGACACCAGACGGGGTAGGGTTGTTTTTTTTTAATGATGCATTTGTTGGCATATTGAAGCTTTCACCTGTGTGTTTTCTGTCATTTTGGGTGATTTGGTTTTTCTCTGTTGGTCATTCTTTAACTCATGCCTGTCCATCCATCCCAACAAAAAGCAGCTGATAGCAGCAACAATAGAAACATTGGCCACCATTAGAAAAAAATGTTTCTACATAGGCACTACTTTAAATAAACAACAGGTACCATTCAAATCCAGTTAATTTCAATAGAATCCATTTGAATCCAGTTACAATCCAAATCCAGAACAGGGTTCTGAGCTCTAGGACACCAAACCGTCTTCCTAATGTCTCTGAGGGACCTTAATGGGCCTCTTCTCTCTGAAGACTCATCCTATTAACTAGAAAACTATCAGCTGTCAAACACACAAAAACAGTGAGTGTACGTGCATGAATGTGACCATACTATAAACACTCAGCTAACCAGCAGCGCTCACAGTGACGTGTTTTCTGTAATGATGGGGGACGTTAGGAGAAGCTCTACAAGCCGGGACAGGCTGAGGCAGCTCAGACCTCCTGACTAATCGTTACTGAAACCAAGGAGCAGCTCACGTCTGAGCAGAACATTTCTGTAGCGTTTAGAACGGACGGGAAGTTTAGAGCTGAGGATATGAAGCTTATAGTTCTGATGTTTAGAGGTTTTCTGTGGAAAGAATCTTTTATCTGTGTTGCTCCTTGAGCAACTTCAGTTTGGAGAAGTGGACACTGGATTTATGCTGCTAACAGCTTCCCACTATTGGGCTAAGACTAATTGCTGCCATCTTAAAACCTCTCCAGTCTCCAATGTGTCTATGATTCATGGAAATGCTTTTAAAACAAACCTTTACTCCACTGACTGTTTTACATTTAGGTTCTTATCAAATCCATCTGCATCCTTTTTTAAGAGCTTGTTTCTACCAAAACAATTCACTTTATCTGTTTTTTTTTTTAAGAATTCCATATTTCATGAACTATAAATGTTTATCCTGGAAATCAAAAGCAGAACTAACATAATTTGATGGAAAAACAGAAGGATTAAATAATCTTGGGAGGTTATTTTCACTGAGAGATCCCCTGTTAGAGACTCAGCTGTTTTATTTCCTAACATTTGAAATCTGTGCAAAACATCAGCTCTTCACTAAATGATGTGACTAAACTCCCATTAACATTTATTTAGTTCCAGTTATTTGTGCTTTTATTATCATTATTTTAACAGAATCATTCAAATTCAGGTTTTAGCTGTTTATTTCTGACCACATCAGAACTTTGGCTAATACAACAAAAACCAATAAAACCAATAAAGATGCTGTTAATAAGGAAACAGTAATAAATAATAAGGAATTTTGACATTAAACAAATGAAACCAGGGTAGATTCTTGATGCAGCAGGTGAGATGACCAAACCAAGCAGGTGGAGAGTGGAAACTCACAGAACCAAACCACTGAGCAGGACCAGTCCAGCAGCATAAATAATATAAACAGAACATGACATGAGCATCCATTAAATCAAGACCTGAACTGAACACCACACAAAGTGAAAAATTCATTAGCAGATCTCATGTGATGGATGCAAAGTGTTACAAAGTGTTCAGTGTTTTTATGTGAGGTTAGCATGAGGCTGACTTGTTCAAGTCTCTGGAGTCACATTTCTTGAGGAGAGTAATTCATTAATCCTCCTCCGTCTCTCAGTAAGTTTCAGGGCGGGTGGCTGGTGATTGCTGCCGTCTATCTGATGCTCTCTCCTCAGGCTCATGTTGTCTGCACATCAGAGCCTTTAAATGCATGTCATTCTTTTGGTATTTGTACTTATGGGCTTCAGAAATCTGTTGCTTCACATCCTGTACTCGTCAGCTTTAATACTCCAAAGCATTACCAAACAACGTGTGCTCAAAAGCTGCTCATAGCAGGGAAACTGAGGCTTGTTGAGATCAAACCCAGAGACAGATGACAGAACTTTAACATCCCTGCGGCAGCTCTGTTTGGAGATATGAACACAGCCCCGTTTCCTTTGTTTTGTCTGCACAGCTCCAGATGATGGTTCAAGGCTGCATGTCGAAACTTCAGCCTCATTCAGAGGAACCGTCTCAGCCTTGGCTGAGCATAAAGGTAATGTGGCAGACTGAGGAGACGGGGATCGGAGTTCACACAGAGGCCAGTAGCTGCTGCTCCGTCTCGTTTATGCTGCTGGACGAGCTGGAGGTGGCCTGTTTGTTTCTGCTTCACTCATCACAAACTGAGAAGGAGCTGCAACCTGTCAAATCTAAAACACAGAGAGAGACAAAGGAGATGCCTGAGGGATACAGTTACACAGTCAGAAAGAAGTGATGTTCCTGTGGAAAGCTGCGAGGGCTGATGTCCTGACATGTAGGTGGAGATGAGCTGTTCCCCTGAAGCAGTCGCTTACTGAAACTGAGGAGTAACAGTGTGGAGGGAGGGGCAAGAAATCAGAAAGAATGAATGAATAATGGAAGAAATGGAGAGAAGAAGGAGCAAAGACAAGATTTAGTTTGTGTTACATGTTTTAAATGTATTTTATCCACATTCATCATTTGCTCCCGAACCGCTTCCCTCCTATAGGAACATTGTGAAACTTATTTCTAATTATAAATAAATGTTTTTAATGTGGGGTGATTTTAAAATGTGTGTCTTTGTAAAATGTATAAATAATTAAAATCTCACTCATTAAATCTCAGCCCTGAACAGCCTCAGTTCACAGAGACAGAGCACATATTCTACAGGATAGACAGCTAAGCTAACGGCTAGTCTGAGAGCAGCCAACACCAAAGCGTATTGCTGCTGCTTTAAAATAGCTCCAGTCTGATAAACATCACACTTTATTTCATAAACCTTTGCATTTCTGTCATTTTTGTATTATTTTTGAAAAATATTCCGATTTTCCTGCTGGACCTGACCCCTGGATGAACTGAAGGTGTTCATTTAGCTGCAGCTGGTGTTCTGCTTGTAAAGGACTCCATGAATGACTGAGTAATACACGAGTTGTTGGGAAATGCTGTAAGCTGATTGGCCCTGTCATATGTAAACTCTATTTCTCTAAACAGAGGCTGTTCAGGAAGACATCTACAACAGGTAAAGTACCATAGTTATTTACAACTTTTAAACTGAAAAATCATCAACATAGCTGAAATTAAATGGATGATTAAGAAAACTGCCTGATTTCAATTAAAATGACCAAATAATGTCTGCTCAAAGCTTTAAATGTCTCAGTTTATTCTGTAATTCTGTGGCGGTATTTTAATCAGGTCATTCAGAAATAATAGCTTAGCTATTTTCCTAAACAGCTCATATTATTTGATAAAATATTACACTTATTGCATAAAACTTTAATTAAATACTGTAATACTTGTGGAAACCATGATGGAAATCAGATATTGAGTTATGTAATTGAACATTTTATATTTGAAGATGAAGCTCCTCAGAGCTGCTGCTGATTGGAGGAGAGGCGTGTTCACCGCAGGAATGCAGCGCTCAGGTGGAGACAGTCACACACACGCGCGCGCGCAGCGGCTCTGGGTGACTCCTGCGCCTCTCCGGACCTCTCTGCTCTACGCACTGAGAGGAGGACGCACGAGGAGGAGGGAGAACAGCTCCTGGGTCTACCTGCTGCTGGACTAGAGGGTCTAGACTGAAAACTGCTCAGCACAAGTCATGAAGTAAGCTGGTCCCGTTTGGAGTAGCGCGTGGCTCCCAGATGGACCCGGGACCCCACTTCACGTCCATCAGATGAACCTGATGTGTTTTCAGTAACAGCTGTTTGGATGGATCCGCGCTGCAGCTGAAAGACACAAAAGTCTTCTTTTCTTTTTGGTAATTTATTTTTTCTAAAAGAAAGAGGGGATCAGGAGGAGGAGAGACCCGGCGGGTCGGAGGACATGGACGGTGCTGCTGGGTCTGAGGACCGTGTGTCGGCTCAGCTGTGCGTCAGCGCCGCCGGGTTTCACATCATGATCCAAACCCCACCTGACCGCTAATGTAACTTTACCAAAGGCTGCTTTAATCCACAAGGATCTACCATGTCCTCCTCAGCACGGACCAGGTGAGGCGCTGAAGCTGATGATGACAGAAATAATGATCCTTTAAAAAGTTTGAAGGTGCAGAATCCAGGTGGTGCCGTTCCTTTTGAGGAGAACATATTTGGTTTTAATTATTTGCCTTGAAGTGTTTTGCTTGCAGAGCTTTAAACATTTGTAGCAGAGCAGTGAGGAAGGGAGGTGATAAATTCCAGGGACAGTTTCAGCTTTTTTTTTTTCCTCCTGGAAGCTGTGTGTTCTGGTTTGCTTCATTATTTGTTTAAAACCTTTTCCCCAGTCCTCTTGTTGCAAATTCGCTCTTTCGAGTCATACATTAATTGATTTTTGCAGAATATGTTTAACAAAACCTGTTATCACCTGTGCAGATTTTTCTAAGGTAAAAAGTCCTGCAGACTTTCTGCAGACCGGCCAGTGGGTGAGGTAGTCCTTGGTGTTGCTGCTCCTGATTCTACCGTACATACCACACATCCTATTCCTTTATCTAAATGTCACTATGCTATAAATACTTATTTTATCTAATCCTGAAACTGAGAACAGTGATCTGAAGAAAAGCTGATTTTTTTCTCCTTATTGCAAACATTTATTTAAAATATTTTTTTGTTTAGAGATGGAATTTCTGCATTTTTAAACCTATAATGCAGGAAAGGCACATTTCCCCTTTTCTGGGCTGTATTTGATGTGATGTGTCAGAGAAATGTGCTGCCTGTCAGTCAGTTAGCTGCAGTTAATCCAGACTGGTCCAGAAGGAGAGGGCTTTGGCTTTGGGCTCATTTTTTGTCTCTCTGATGACTCTTGGGAGGAATGTTTGTCTGGGAATGAGCCGCCAGCTTCATGAATCCCCTTAACATGGAACACTGAGCATATAGCTTCAAAACCAGGACTCCACTGTGGTGCTACAATGATGTCACTCCCTCTTTTGGGGAGGAATTTCAATCCTTTTCCCTCTGGGTGGAACTTTGTGCTCTGCTGATAGACATCCGTGTTTTGGAAAGTGACTTGTTAACGAGGCAGTTTTTCCAGGACTTTTGGGAACCGTAAAACCCATTAAAAGTTACCCAAACTTTTCTCTTTCAATAAAACTGTTCTTCAGTTTTGTTGTTGGTCTGAGGAAATGCATTATTGTGCAGATGAACCATCACTGGCGCATGCTGTAATGGACACCAGCTGTTTAGAACAACCTCTGATCCTCACAGCAGATGACAGCAGTTTTTGATTTTAGATGCACCTTTGCTTCAAGTTGGCCCAACCTGGACTTAGTGAGACTCCAAAGTAAATCATACATTTTCATTTTTGATATATTGTTAATTGTAAATAGTTGAACTCTTTGAGAGGTTAATCAGTCCAGCAGCATGTTCTAACTTCTTCATCGTTTCCTTTAGAAGCAAAATGCCACAGTGCATTTCTATTGAGTCCAAAATGTGAATTCTGAGATCTGGATTTGAATTGTTTTGCTTTGCTTCATGCCACAAAACTTAGTGTCGTACACCAATTGAACAGTTTTACTCCAGATTTAAAGAAGCATTTAAAACCACACACATTTAGTTTACTCACTCTGTGAGAGAAACTGGGTTTGTTTAATATATGTCAGGTCTGTGGTGGTCTACTCTTGCCTCATAGCTGGAAGATCCTTGTTAAAATGATCATCTCAAGCCTCAGGTCAGTTCCACAGTTTAAGTCATGCCTCTTAGGTCAGTAAGATGTAATTTGAACAGATAAATGATTACTTTTGGCCAATAAACATATAATGTTTGTATTTCAGTGTTAGTGATTACTGGTTTGAGTTGGTATTTTGTACCTAGAGTGTTAACTGAAGTGGACCCTCTTTAGCCTTCAGAACCACCTTAATTCTTCATGTCATTAATTCAACATGGTGTTGGAAACAATGATGTGAATCTCCCGTTCCACCACACCCCAAAGGATCAGGACTGGACTGAGATCTGGTGACTGTGGAGGTCACTGGAGTCCAGTGACCTCATCATTAGGTTCAGACACCTGAGATGATCTGAGCTCTGAGACATGGAGCATCATCCTGCTGGAAGTAGCATCAGAAGATGGTCCACTATGGCCATAAAGACCTGGACATGGTCAGCAACGATACTCAGGATGGATCCATTGGTTCATGTTGGTACCAAAATCTGACCCAAACACCTGAATGTTGCAGCTGAAATTGAGACTCAGCAGACCAGGAAACATTCTTCCAGTCTCCAGTCAGTTCTGGTGATCCTGTGAATTGTAGCCTCAGTGTCCTGTTCTTAGCCGACAGGAGAGACACCTGGTGAGGTCTTCTCTGCTGTAGTCCATCTGCTTCAGGGTTCAACATGTTGTGGTTCAGAGGTGATGCTCTGCAGACCTCGGTAGGAACCAGTGCTTGTAAACTCCTGTTGTCATTTTGTCATCCACACAATACTTCTCTTTTTGGTCCATTCTCTCTAAACCCTAGAGAAGGTTGTGGGTGAAAATCCTGATGCTCAGTTTGAATTGACTTGAAAGCAAAAGATGGAAATGATTTTGATAAAGTAGCAACATTTGGTCTGTAGCTGATAAAACCAGAGCTGTATCAGTGTGTGCTAGATCTGATCAGATGTCACAGTCAGAGTCAGATTCTGTTTCTGATCACCCAATTATTGATCCAAGTGACTTCAAACTAGATTCTTACCTTGACTAGTTTTCATTAAAATGATAATGTCAGTAAAAGTACTGATAGAAACTGTTTAGTTTCAAAGTTCAGTCAGATAAGACTGCTCTGCTCCTCCTTTGTGTCCCTGAAGAGAAACACAGAGAAAGCTGTAATGGAGGACTTGGCTTGTGATTTTTCTCATTCACTGTGGGTGTTTTTGTTTTGTCTGTCAGCAGGGTGTTGTAAAACCCTGCTAAAGAATTCACTTGAGGGTTGATGGACACATTGGCATTGTGCCTGAGAACAATTGAGTTGGTTCTGTTGGTGATACAGACCAGGAATTTCTGCCACTGAACCATTAGTGATTCTTAGCTTTAATTATAAATCTGGGGCTAACTTGACTTCCAAAATGTTTGTTTTTAGTTACAGTTTAATTTGCCTGGATGTTGGCTTTAGTTTCTCATTATGAAGTTGTGCCATTTGTGTTATTTCTAACGTGCATCTTTCCACCTTTCCCATGTTATGAGACCATGATATTAGATGAGTTTAGAAGCTCTGCTTCAGTCGGAGTGGCTGTGAAAAGATAATCTCATAATCCCCAAGGTATGATGGCGTACCACGTTTGTGCTCCTTGTCGTGGAAGGAGCGAATTAAGTGAAGTGAAGCAAAGAGAACAGAAGGAGTTGAGCAAGAGGTCGAGTCTAGAGATAAGAACCGTTTCTTTTTGTCGTTTACTCTGATCTTCATGGGTGTTTTCTCCTTTCAGATGCACGTTAGTCTTTGATTTCTTTTCCCTGACATGTTTTCCTGTGTGCTTAAGTGAAGCAGCTGCTGAGGCTCCTCTTCAGTTCTGTTTTGTCAACGCGCTCCGACTGATTGTTGCTGCTTCATTCATGCTGAACACAAACGCAGAGGTCAGAGCTGACCACCGAGCCTTCACGCTCAGCATCTGTTCCTGCTTGTGTCACTTCATTCAGCGGTGTGCTTCATATAATCATCAGACCAAACACTGGGTGGGTCACAACTGAACCTCACAGAGGGTCAAAGGTCAAGGCTGGCCCCCCTTGTCTGGATGATGAGGGGCTTTTATAAACACAGACGTCTGTAGGTATAGAACCAAGGTCCCTAAACAAAAAGACCACTGGAGCAGAGAACTTTAGTCAAAGTGTCTCGGTGTTCACTCCCACCTTCGCTGGGGTCAAAGGTCACATGCTCACCTGTGATGCAATCAAGTCAAAACAATGCAGTGGTTTCCATGTGAGCGTGTGATAACAGCAGAACGTTTGTTTATTTGTACAGGGTGGGAATGGGAGCATCACCTCTGTCTGTGGGTGTGTTTAAGAAAAGGGTTGTGAGTTCAACAACTTTACAGAGGAATTATAGCTGAAGGTGGAGAGAGTTTAACAGGTCGGACCTCTACGGAGGGAGGCTGTTTGGCTGTGAACTGATCAAGACGGAGCTTTAGGTTCTTCTTGTAGGTTTTTCTGAAGGTGTTCTTACATCGTATATCATACGATCTGTATTAGTTTCAGTCCTGGATCACCAACATTTTCTTGACTGAGGACAAAGATTGCAACTGTCCAATCAAGTTGTAGTGATGTCATCTCTTCATGACTTCAGCAAAAGTGCAGGAAAGCATTGGACTTTAGCTCTTTTTTTTAATCATCATCCTGCACTGATTCACAGACCTGCATGTATCTGATGGTGGTTTAGAAATATTTTGCCCTTCTGAATATTTCACCTAAAGATGTCTGATGTTCGTCTCGTCTTGTCTTCTTCCTCTTATCCGGATCCGGGTCGCGGGGGCAGCATCCCAATTAGGGAGTCCCAGACAGTCTTCTCCCCAGCCACTTCTACCAGCTCCTCCGGCAGGATCCCAAGGCGCTCCAGGGCCAAACCAGAGATATGTTTTCTCCAGCGTGTCCTGGGTCGACCCGGGGGCCTCCTGCCGGCAGGACATGCCTGAAACACCTCCCTGGGGAGGCGTCCAGGAGGCATCCTAACAAGATGCCCGAACCACCTCAGCTGGCTCCTTTCGACATGGAGGAGCAGCGGTTCTACTCCGAGTCTCTCCCAAATGTCCGAGCTCCTCACCCTATTCCTAAGGCTGAGCCCGGCCACCCTGCGGAGAAAACTCATTTCGGCCGCTTGTATCCGTGATCTCGTTCTTTCGGTCATTACCCAGAGCTCATGACCATAGGTGAGGATTGGGAGGTAGATCGATCGGTAAATCGAGAGCCTTGCTTTCCGGCTCAGCTCCTTCTTCACCACAACAGACCGGTTCAGCGTCCGCATCACTGCTGACGCTGCCCCAATCCGCCTGTCGATCTCCCGCTCCCTCCTTCCCTCACTGGTGAACAAGACCCCGAGATACTTGAACTCCTCCACTTGAGGCAGGACCTCTCTCCCGACCTGGAGTTGGCAAGCCACCTTTTTCCGACCGAGAACCATGGACTCAGACTTGGAGGTGCTGATCCTCATCCCAGCCGCATGTCTGATGTTGTTCTTATTAATCAGATCTAATATAGGCTGGGAATACTTTTGGCTAATGGTTTAGGACAACTGTTCAAGCTAGCAATATGCTAGTTCCAAAAAGGGCTGTGTAAGCAAATTATTTGTACCAAAATGGCCAAATAGCAACCTGTTATATGTTTCCTCCCACCCCCCCCCACCTCAAATGGGTTCATTTAAGCCAAAACTTCTCACTTCTTCAAATTTTACCTTATCAACAGAATCAACTGTTTTCATACACAAACATAATTAAACTCCCAGATACTTCATAAATAGA
>SSNR01000317.1:420929-450717 GCA_006937965.1 Callopanchax toddi | reverse complement strand
TGGGGTACATACACAAAGTACTTACAGAAGCATGTATAGGGTATTTATGGGGTACATACACAAAGTACTTACAGAAGCATATATAGGGTATTTATGGGGTACATACAGAAGATGTACAAGTTACTTACAGGAATATGTACAAGATATTTACAGGAGTATGTAGAGAATTAGTACAAGATTCTTATACAGGCATGTACAGGGTGTTTACCATTTACTGGGGTACACGCAGAATAAGTACAATGTACTTACATGGGGGTGTATTGGGTATTTACTGTTGTATGTACAGAAAAATGACAAAGTAATTACAGGGCCATGTACAGGGAAAATGCAGGGTTCTTACAGAGGTACTTACAGAGTTAGTGCAATGTACTTACAGGGGTATGTAGAATGTATTTATGAGGTACATACTTACAGAGGTATGTAGAGCACTTACAGGTTTTTACAGGGTATTTTTCCTGTAATACTGGGCTGTATTATGCATTGCTACCTAATAATAATCATCTTGAATGAATTTAAATTAATTATTTTTTATTACATGCATTGTGCAATTTTCCCTACTTGACGTCGACTTAAGCTACATATACTACAGATTTGATCTCAGATGCACTGAATCACTTTTAGGAGTTGGGTAGTTGGTTCATTTTATGAAAAAGCAACAAGTTTTAAACACATTCTTTCAGTTTTCCAAAAGCCTTGCAGCTGAGATAGTGGAGATGAAGCGTGTGAGTATAAGAGGGCCTCTTAAGTCCTGATTTATGTTCCGTTTGCCTCTTTCAGTCAGAGTGACCCTCTTTGTTCCTCTGATAAGAACTCCCCCATGTAAGGCCAGGACAGGAGCTCAGGGCTGCTAAAAGGGACGGGCTGCTCAGCCAAGTGTGAGCGAGATGTGTATCGTTTAATTGGACAGAGCAACTTACTGACCTGGGACTGAGCCAAAAGTCAACTCCAAAAGCTTTGGATCAGCTCTGTGTTTATGGTTCAGGAGGGAGATAAAAGAGACAAAAGAGGCTGAGAGATGGATGACAGTCCGACTGGATGCAGGAGGAAACGGGGCATGTGAGGGGAGGGACGTAGAGACGAGTGCTCTTGCAAATACAATCTGTTCTGTGTAGCTTTCTGCTATACGTTCAAAGTAAATCACAGACACCATCTTAAAGGGGACTCTTAATGTGCGACACACTGCAGCTGTCAGTGCCAGGAAGCAGTCAAAGAGAGGGCCTTTCCAGGAATCACTACTCAGAAAAGCACATGTCCTTTAGGAAAAGAACTGAGAATCTGTCTCATTGTTGCCCTGATGTTTGCCTGGAGGAAAAGGAGATGGTTCAGTTTGTAGAGCAAACACACTCAGCATTAAGCTCCAAGGAGCTCGTATCTGGTAGCAGGTGACTCACAGTGTTGGTCCAGCAGCAAGTGCTTTGGATTAATTGTTGATGCAGAAATATGATAATTCAGGCAAACAAACACAGGCTGTTTTTCTAGCAGAGTCTGGCACTTAGTCACCAACAAAGACACTGTTGTTCTCAAATTCAGTGACTATCCTGTGTTTTAATGCATCATTTTACCTCATTACATTGACCTACACAAGGTAACGCCATGCAGTCAAGCATCAGTCAGACTCCTAAAGGTTTACCAAGAGGCATTAACTAAACTTAACTACAAATAAAACAAACTACTGAACTAAAACATTCTATGGATACGGGGATGTTTGATTAAAAGCTTTAACATTACATACTGTGGTATTGATATTCTTATGTTTACGTTATGATTGCCTCATATTATGTTATAATCCTTTTTGTCTAAAATGAACATTGACTTTTTTGTGCAGAAGTTAAAGGGCTCATTTCGATTACTTGTATATGATTTTGTGAAAAAAAGTTTTGGAAATGTTCTGCCAAGTTTTTTGTTTTTGTTAGTTTATACATCTTTTAGGTTTTTATTTGTTCTTGTCATTCATCCAGTAAAACCCTTTTAATGTCATGGATGGCTTAAACTGTACTCTTTTGTTCATCCAATTAGCTCATTTCTTATTACCTGTATTTATTGCCAGCAAACTACAGTGCAAGTAAGTAAGTACATTTTATTTTTAAAGCACCTTTTGCAAAAACAGATCACAAAGCGCTGTACAATACAGGTAATCAAATATTACAAAGCACAGGTGAATAAAACAGCAGGCACAAAATATAATCAGGATCACAAAATATATACACAGTCAAATCTCTGCATGTTCAGTTAGAGAAAGCCTGGATGAAGAGGTGAGTTTTTAGGTGTTTTTTGAAAGCCTCCACAGTGCTGCAGAGACGGAGTTTCAGAGGCAGACTGTTCCACAGTCTGGGAGCCAGAGCCTAAAAGGCCCCGTCCCCTTTGGTTTTTAGTTTGGTGCGCGGAACAGCCAGCAGGTTTTGAGATGAAGATCGAAGGTTACGAGAGACTGTGTGTGGAGAAAGAAGCTGAGATAAGTAGTTAGGAGCCTGGCCGTTTAGAGCTCTGTAGGTGAGAACCAGGACTTTAAACTGGATTCTGAATTCTACAAGGAGCCAGTGAAGGGACTTTAGAATCAGGGTGATGTGAGTTCGCCTGCTGGATTTAGTCAGGAGTCTGTTTTACCTTGACTTTTTCATTTAAAAATTGCCATTGTGTGATATATGGCTTAAAAATAAGCCCTTGTGTGTTTGATTTGTTGCTGCAGCCACAGATGAACTCCAGACAGCAGTAATTCTGATTATTAGTGGAGTGAAAACCCTTCGTGTAAACGCAGCAGGTGATTCTGGTTTTAGCATCCTTTTATGTAAGCAGGTCAAAAGTTGGGCCAGAGGTGACGAAGGAGGAGTTGAGGTTGGATCCAGCAGGCGGTCCCTGTTAGTAACACTGGTTTTGAGTCAGGAATAGGGGGGGGTGGGGGTGGGTAATCATCATTTCTGGTTGAAGGAGCACTCCTGACCTTGGTTCTTGCCTGGTTTTCAGTGGATTTTATCAACATGTAACTTTGTCCTCATGCCCCCCTTCTCAAATGCTGCTGCTGTGACTTCTTTACATTCACTGATTTGAATCCTAAAACAACAGAATGACAGCGTTTACCTCACTGTGTGTCCTCAGGAAGCCGACTCTCTACCAGGTCCTGACCTTTGTTTTGCTGCTTGCTGCTCCTGGCTGCCTGGCCTCCCCACAGAGTGTAAGTTCAACCGTTCCAACATCAACACAAATCCCTGCTCAGCCTCAACCAAAATAACTCCACCTGACCCTGGTGTAGTCTGACAACTCAGGTTGTTTATAAATGACATCTATGGAAAGCTTTTTAGAATCAGCAAACAGCTAAACACAGTTGATTTATTTAATAGAAATGTTTTACGTTAGCTGATTATAAACTGAGCCAGATTGTAATATTTTTTATTTGATAATGTTAATTTGTGCATCCATTAAATTGAATGTCACAGGTTTTATCTGCTGAATAAAAAGAGCCTGCTGTAACTGATCACTATAATAAATGTCCCTCAAAATAAAATTAAAAGTCTTCTAAGAGTTGACAATAATTATTTTAAGTTTTTTAATGCATAATCTGTAACCTGTGTGCTAAGATAAACAAATGTGTAAAACACATGCATGTAGTCAGAGTTCAACACATAACACCACATGAAGCCTCGTAGTCTCAACATGCAGGAACTCAAGGCCGTTTCCCACAGCGTCCCCTCGTCTTCCGTCTCCATTTTATTACAACTGACAAAGTTAATTATTGTGATTAGACTAATTTGGTCTCCGAGGAAAATCCAGCTCATTCAGATAATAAACTAATCACAGACTGAGATCTGGGAGTGATGTGATTGGACTGGTTTTACTGTGTTTTCCCTCTGGTTTTTTTTTTTTTTTGGACTAGAGGCTGTTCTGTTACCCAGAATCCTCTTGGATTCTCCACGCTCAATGATTATTATTGAGTTGATTTGACTTTCCTGAGAAAATGGTAATGGCCAATATTGATTTATCAATGCTTGAATTATCAAAATTTCACAAAATCATAATCTGCACTCACAAAAATAATGTCCAACGTGTAAAATTTCCACTTTTGGAAAAATTGACTTTTGTTAGTATTTTACTAGATATTTTTATGCAGATATTTGTGCAGAAAGTCTGACAACCTAAGTGTAAAGTTGTACCACATTTGTGTTTCAACAAGTGGCGTCACTTTGTTTTCAAAACTTTATAACCCTTTTAATACACATTCTTTACATTTTCTCACTCTTAATAGCAATAAATAATGCTGTATGTTTAAGATAAACTGAGGACTACTCTTAATTACTTTGGAAATTAACTTTTTTGTTTCACACAGAACTTTTTATTTGTTTTATTGGACCAAACTAAGGCTTTAGCATCATCTTGTCCAGAGCAAATTCATCACTGAATATCAGTTTATTCCAATCATCCAAAATCCATGACTTTTTCTTGCTAAATTGCAAACCTGATGTGATATTTAGACAGTTTTATACTTTAAAAGCCTGCTCATCTGAATTCAAAGATGTATTTTCTATCTTGAACAAGACATTTCTTTGTTTTGTTCTGAGGATGTTTTAGTTTAAACGAGGGGAAGAAGTGAACTGTTAAGGTCGAATGTTGCTTTCCTTAATCTAGAAGCCAGCTCACCCCATCTCCTACTGTTATCAACACTAATTTGAGCAGCTGTAACACTAATGAGGACAACCTCAGGTGACCCTGCCAAGAAAGAATGATGGAAAGTCAAGACACAGGTTGACCTGAGCTCAGTGTGTGTTCAGTATGAGTCACAAAGTCAAAGAGATTCAGTCAGTTTGGTTTTTCCTTTTGACAAATAAAAGGTCAGATTAATTAGAACTTAGTACATTTTACATTTAAAAAGTTTTATCACAAATAATTATATCAACCAGCAGCCATATACAAGTTAGTGGGGGAGCATGTAGGGGAAGTTACACAAAACTGGAATAAAATAGTTTCTGTTCTTCAATACTTCATAGAATTACTTCAAGATACATGGTTATTGTCATGATGCAAAAACTGGATGTCTGATAAATGAATGTACTGTGTGATCATTTCATACATTAAGACATGTTTCAACCAAACATGTTCATGTAGTCATTTT
Organism: Callopanchax toddi; assembly: GCA_006937965.1. NCBI lineage: Eukaryota > Metazoa > Chordata > Actinopteri > Cyprinodontiformes > Nothobranchiidae > Callopanchax > Callopanchax toddi. The sequence goes on along the minus strand of SSNR01000317.1, from coordinate 445,616 downwards.
ATGTATTAAACTATTCACCTGTTGGTATCAAGAATTAATGACCCACTGTCCCACACACTTAAGCAAGTACAATAAAAAAGTATGATGTTTTCTCACCCCTGATTTATGGCTGAAGTGCAGCATTAAAGCCCTTCTCAGTGTCATGTTGACACACACAGGTTGGAATAACAAGCCTTTATAAAGGCCCTTTTTGTTTTGTTGGTATTTGAGCCACTGGACTTCACCAGATCCCACCTCATTAATGTCATTATCCAAGCATTTAAAATGCATTTCTGTGTCAGAGTCATTAATATTTTCTTACACACTCTGTGGTTATTTAAAACCCTAATTTTGATGTCCAGCAGCTAAATGTAGCATATCTGGTGCATTCAGGATTCAAGTCCAGCAGGATTAATTCATCCAAAATAACAATGCAGACTTGATACCTGTGTAAAGATGTCAGGATATGTAGGGAGCCGGACCCGATAGTGCAGAGGAGGGTGGAAGCAGGAGGCGAAGGGTATAATCCAAAAATGAAGAATTTATTGTAAAAGATGTGCTACAAAAATATAAACCGGACTATGACTGCACTAAACTTGACTTGATAACAAAACAGAGCAGAACTAACCAGAACAGAAGAGACCAGATGAACCGACAGGGAGACATGGCACAGAAGGGCTTAAATACATGAGGAGGTAAACAGGATAATGAGGGGCAGGTGAGAACAATGACTAATTATAACAGGTGAGGGAGGGGCGGAGAGCAGGAGCATGGAAACACAGGGGAAACTAAACTGACATGAACAATGAACTAAATGGAAAACAGGCATGATAAATAACAAAACATGGAATCTAATTAAAACAGGTGAACACAGAAGACTAAATACAGAAAACTAACTATGAACATAGAAAACTAAACAAGCACCTTAACACAGGGCAAAGAGTAAAATACTAAACTAATGAAAACAGAAACCAGACTAGACTAAAACAGAATAACAAACAAAGAGCAAAAAAGAACTAAACTATAACCAAACAGACAGGAAATCATGACAAAAGACTTATAAAATAATGTTTGCATGAACTGCTGTATACGTTTGGAGATTGGGGCCACTTTAAGACAACAGTCTGCTTGACGAGCCATTTTATATCTTGTCAGAATGGACTCAAATCCAGAGTGTATTGGTTTATTTTATGAAGCGTCCTCCTTTGTCCAATCAGCTCTAGGGGCTCCAGAATCAAAACTTGTTTCCGTACAAATAATAAACCCTGTGGTCACAAGTCACAAGCTTATTTTGACATTTTTCATTGAATAAAATAGATGTGTCACACCAATAGATGTGTAAGATAACCAATAGCTGATTTATGTGAAAGCATGAAAGTGGTGAAAAATGGAGACACACAGTTTAAGCCTGGAATCAACAAGATCAACAACTTGTTGCAAACACTGAAAGATCTTAACTTCCTCAAGAAGTCCAATCTGCTCTGTTCTTGTACACATAAATAAATACACAGATGACAGCGGTGTAGAAGTTTAACCAATAATGTAAAGCTATTTTAGGAAGGTCACACACACTGGCCATGGCTGTTCGCAGTCTAGGTCCTACCTCACCAGTCCTGTAGGACAGTGGTCCCCAACATTCTTTGTGTCCCCAACATTCTTTGTGCCACGGACTAATTGCATGACAAATGCCAAGCAATACGTCTGTGGACCGGTCAGTCAGTCGACCCGGGGGATGGGGTGGGGTGGCGTGTGTTTGTGTGTGTGTGCATCCTCTTCGGTGACTTGTCGCTGCACGCTGGACCGTAGAGCAAATCGCCCTAGAGGTCTCTTGAGCCCAAGAATTTCATCCAAAGCCGAAATAACCCAAAGGACGTGAAGCCCGAACCAGCCTGGCACGACACCATCACAGTAAACGCTGGATCCGAGTCTGACCCGAACCCGAGTCTGACCCAAACCCGAGTGTTGTTTTTTAATAGAAGGTGCAGAAAATTCCACACACAGCACACTACTTTAAGTTCAACTCAAAGACTTATTAGAAACTAAAAACCAAACTTTAAGAACACGAACAAACATAAAATTAATTAAATAATTTTCTAATAATAGTAATAATGGTGATGTGTCACTATTTAACGTCCGCTTTTGTTCAGAGATCAACCAGCTTGAACAGGAGCAACCAAGTCAGCACATTTACCACAGCCTGAAAATAAATGTGCGCTAAATGTTTTAAATGATATTTCAGGTCTAAACTATGATCTATGGGTTGAGTTCCACAACATCTGTCATTCTGATGAAGACCCTCCTTCCTCCTAGAGCCCCCTTTCCATTATTTCTGGCCGCTGACATTTTTTAGCCAATAAAATTCAAATTTCTGCATTGTCGGCATTCTCTCAACATGCATTTTACTTCAAGCAAACGTGTATCAGTAGGGGGCGCTCTCATACAGGACGCTCCAAGTGTTTCTCTGTTTGCCGTCTCAGCCGTTCACTGAAGACTCACAGTTCATTTCTACTAAAAACCTACCTATTTCCCAGCTAAAGACAGATTTATTTTTATTTTTAAACCTTTCACCTCACAGAATGGCAAGGCTTGCCAAGGATACGCATTTATTTTGGTCAGGAAGTTCATCCAGGGCCGAGTCATGTTCAGCTTCAGAGTCCAGCAGCAGCTCGCTGCTAACAGAGCTAATATCAGAAGCAGCAGGGACAGAGAGGGCTCATCAAAGCCTGGTACATTGTTGGAATAAGATTTGTGAACTGTGAGTGATTAAACTCTACACTTTGAGCTGCACAGTTTACGCCCAGCAACGTAATGTTCCATGTGCATGCGCGTGCACGAGACCGTACGCACATGTCGAGGTGTTTTGAGGAAGAGCCATTGGACGTTAGATTCAAATCTCTTGAAGAAATAATCCACAATGCGGCTTTAAATATTTGACCCATCAGGTCGGTTTAGATCGGTTTCAGGCTCAGGTCTAAATTGAGAACGCTAAATCACACTCCGCTCATGCGCCATATGAGCGCTCCTTTGCCTGCAGCGCAGCAGAGGGTGAGGAGTACAGAGCAGCTCAGCTCACTTTGCAGCTTGATAGCAGGTGATCACAGTGCTGAGGGCTCCATACTGCGATGCACTGATGTCCAGCCGGATGTTTCAGGTGCAAGCAATGGCCCGGTATAACCCACGAACCAGTACTGGTCCGGGTACCGGGGGTTGGGGACCTCTGCTGTAGGACATAATTGTTTTTTTTTTTAAAGAAAGACTGTTCAGAAAGTTCTCTACAGTGGGTAAGATAATATTTATTTACACACTTAATAAAAGCCTAAATAATACGGCATCTTTAAAACCCCAATTATACACTGACCCTTTATGATGTCATACTTTTATGTTGTTTCCAATTTTAGCCACTAGATGTCATCAAATCCCACACACTGTACCTTTAATGCTGAGTTATATAAAATTCTTAGATGAAATAGAAGTAAATTAAAGACAGTAGTTACTGCATTTTACATAAATTCTATGTTGAATTGAAAGGGAAAATGATTGATTTTAAGTAACAGAAGTAAAATGGTGTTTGATGGTTTCTTCTTTAACTGTTTCAGGTCCCCATTCAAGCATTATATATCTATGGCAGCAGGGGTGGCAAGGCTTTCTTTGAGGGTGGTAACCGCCACCCTGTACCACCCCAGTAGATCCGCCCATGCCTGACAGTGGTTTTATAGAAAAACTTCCTGCCCCTCTCTCCACCCCATAAATATTTCTCTAGATCCACCACTGCTGTCAGGTCTTGTTTTCTATCAGATTAATCAGGTGATCTTGTTCTCTAACTGGTTGACTTACAGAACACTTTACTTGTTCTTTAATGATTTCTATTGAACAATGATTTGTTGGTTAAAGCCTGTCAGATGTTTCTGCTTTGTGGTGGTTGGATAATGTTCAGAGAACAAACCACTGACATAAAGAACAATGATGAAATCATTCCTCAAATGAGAGTGATTTTATTCTGTTGACAGTTTATTAAATCAAGACAAAGCATAAGAAAGCTGATTAAACTGTGACAAATACGCTTATGTATGTTTAAGACAGGAGGATTCTTTGAAACATTGAAGTTTCTTATCTTGTCAGTGATGCTCCTGTCTGTCCACATCATGTCCAGTAACAAAAATGTTTAATTCATTCATTTATTGCCACTCATTGTCATCAGATGGCAAAAATGTCATGTATTGTGTGCAATTATGACATTTCATCAGCCTTCCTGCTGACTGACGGCTGATGTTTGAATGGTTGGGGTGGCAGAAGGTTCAGTAATGAACTTAGTTTTGTGACTTTAGTCTGGTGTGATCATGGTTTGGATCAGAAAAACTATTTTAATTACTAACCCACTGCTTGTTATAAAGTAAAGTTCTTTTTGTTTTGTTCTCACTCTTTTTTCCACAATGTGCTTCAGTTTTCATTCTAATTTTGGTTTTCCAGATGCTTTTGATTTAAGTCTTTTATGCTTTTATGATAGAAATAGTTTTTGATCAAATTTGTAAAGCGTTCAAATGTTTGTGCGTGTGCGTGCGTGCATGTGTGCGTGTGTGTGTGTGTGTGTGTGTGTGCGTGTGTGTGCGTGTGTGTGTGTGTGGCGTGTGTGTGTGTGTGTGTGCGTGTGTGTGTGTGTGTGTGTGTGTGTGTGTGTGTGTGTGTGTGTGTGTGCGTGCGTGCGGTGCTGTGTGTGTGTGTGTGCGTGCGTGTGTGCGTGTGTGTGTGTCTGTGTGTGTGTGCGTGCGTGCGTGCGTGCGTGTGTGTGTGTGTGTGTGTGTGTGTGTACCAGCTCCTGTATAGGAAGCTGATGGGACAGCTGCCAGCTTCAGTGCTCCTTCAGGGCAGAGAGTCTGGAATGTGTTTGAGGGAAACCTTTGAGATTTGTCTAATCACTTTTGTTGTTTGTCTCTGTTGATCCTGATCCACCAGGCTCACAGGGTTGTCTGTTATTCTTCATAGTAATATATTCACCTGTCTGCTTTTTGGTTAAAAATAAAGAAGACTTTGTAAGAAGTCAAATAGAACAGATTTCTCATTCACAAATGACATCACTGTTTTTCCTCCATGCTGAGTGGAGAGTTTCATGCTGCTGACAGCATTAACCAGCTGATCCTATCTATCATCTATCTATCTATCTATCTATCTATCTATCTATCTATCTATCTATCTATCTATCATCTATCTATCTATCATCATATATCTCACATTGTAACATTTTTAGATAATTAATTTGCCTTTTATTTCAAGATTCAAATCACGACTGAAGTCAGTAGTGAAAGAAGCTGTAACCAAAATGGAATATTCACACAATATCAAACATGTATTTACATATACACAAACATATATGCATACATATATCCATATATATCCAAATATATCTATCTCTTTCTATATGTATATTTATACACACACATACATGTGCATGCATGTGCAAGTCCATGCACACACACATATCTACACATACAGTATAGTACATGGCCTATGAGTTGAGAAGAAGCACCGCTCTGGAAATTAAGGTGTTCCTCCTCCTGTGTTTTACAACCTGGGCAGAAAATACAAATTTGATAGCCTACCTTTATTTATTACACCTGTTTGAACTGGTTAGCTGTATAAAGACACCTGTCCACACTCAATCAATCAGACTCCAACCTCTCCACCACGGAGACTACAGAGCTCTCTGACTACACCATGGAATGTACTGTAGATCTACACAAGACGGGGATGGGCTACAGGACAACATGCTAACAGGCTAACAGCTTGGTGAGAACTGTTTGAGCAGTTATTAGAAAACAGAAGAAACTTCAGATGACTTCTGATCTCCCTCAGACTGGAGCTTCATGAAGATCTGGTCTGTTGGAGAATCAGTGATCATGAGAAAGGTGAGGGGTCAGTCCAGAACTACAGGAGAGGACCTGGTCAGTGACCTGAAGAGAGCAGGGACCACAGGGTCAAAGGTCACCATTAGTAACACACTACACCATCATGGATTAGAGTAAAGACGCGATGTCCCCCTGCTGAAGCCAAAACATGTCCAGGTCTGTAAATTTACCAAAGTCCATCTTGATCCAGAAGAGGCATGGAGAAGGTCATGAGGTCAGAGGAGACAAAAATAAAACTCTTTGGTATAAAATCTACTCGCCATGTTTGGAGGAAGAAGAAGGATGAGAACAATCTCAAGAACACATCCCAACCATGAAGCACGGGGGTGGAAACGTAAGGGTTTGGGGTGTTTTTCTGCACTGGGGACAAGAAGACTGCACCGTATTGAGAGGATGAATGGGGACATGTATCACCAGATTTTAGACAACAACCTCTTAAAATCATACATTGTGGGTTTTGTTTAGATTATTTCAGATTGTTTTAGATTTGGTCTCTCACAGTTGAAGTGTTCCTACAATGAAACTCCAGACCTCTACACTCTTTGTATGTGGGAAAACTTCAAACCTATGTTTGAGGTGTTCCATGGCAAACCCTAAATACTTATTCTCACCTCCCTCTCTCTGCACCCCCCGTCCCTCCCTGTTTGACTTATCCAGGCCTCTTGGATTTCAACGTGGGGTCCTTCCGACGACACCTCATCAGGATTTCCAGTTCGTGCACGGCGGCAGCTGAACTTCAGAAATGAGTGGGCAACGTGGAGCGGCTGGTCAGTCTGCTCACGCAGCTGTGGGGTCGGCGCCTCTGTGCGAACACGCACCTGCATCACCAGGTAACAAAATAATGGAAAATAAACATAATATAGTTTTATGTTTCCCATAATATTTAGAGTTTAAAACAGTTGAGTTGTGTTCTAGGAAATATGAAATATTATTTTGAAATTGCATGACTGTTATGAGCAAACTAAATTTAAGACACCTTTGAGAAATGATGTGAAATAAACTGTGATCTGCTATTATCGTCTAATAAAATGTACAGAAACCCCCCCACCCCCCAAAAACGAATAAACCAATGAACATTAATTACTGAGAAACAGTTCAATCTTTTATCCAGTGATACAGTAGCATGTGTGCAGTATTTATTGCTACAAATCACATTTTAAAGACATTTTAATTTAGTCAAACTCAACTTTTAATTATTTATGTCTTTAGCAACATAAATAAGAGAATGCTTGTTAAATTATTGAATAATTAAAATAATTTAAAGTCTAGTTGGTAACAAAATAAAGCTAAATTTGTACTTTTAAAAATGTATCAGTCTCTTCAAACTATCCCCCCCCCCCTAAAGTTATTATTAGCATACATTTTCATACATCTCTTTATTTTTCTTAGGAACCCTGTTGGCGGACCGTGTGCAGGAGAGCCCCGACAGTACAAGATCTGCAACACCAAGGTCACTTCAGTCTGATAATGTTTCCTCTAAATGAAGAAGAGTTTAGAACGATGGTTAATGTTTGCTTCATAAATCAGCCACGTGGATGTGTTCAGTGTTGGCGTAGGTCAAAGTTTCAGGCTGTGATCAGTTTTCACTACAAAACTCTGACCCAGCTTCAGTCAACATGCTGACTGACTGCTAGATCACTAACGTGAGTGTAGGACGTGTCTTTGAACAGCCATTCTCTGTTTTCCATATTTCCATATTTAATCAATAAAAAATGCCAAGATGTGTCATGTTTTTGAGCACATTTTAATCTATTAGATTAACTTGGTTAAGATGCTCAAATCCTTTAGTTAAAAAGACAAATCTTGTTGAGCTGAATTTCTATGAATAAAGGAATTGTAAATAAAATGTTACAATTTGACACGAGAATACAAAAATTGTTAAGGTAGCGAAGATGGACAAAATACCAAGTAAAGTGTTTTTGTTAATAAATAAAGAAAAACAATTAAGAAGCAGCAGATGAGAACTTTTAGACTTGGCAGCAAAAGAACAAATACTTGATTTTATAAATAATGGGGGCAGGAGGGGATTCACAAGGTCATCAGAGATGGATAAAGAGACGCTGGACAGATGAGTCCTCCTTTTTTTTGGGAAAATAGACATCTTGTTCTACAAGCCAATAAAAGGAGGATCCCTAGCTGTATCGTGAAATGTTTACAAGCAGCTTCTGAGATGGAATGAAGAAACATCAGCATCCAATGCTGACCTGCAGCTGTGTGAAGGAGGACGTTGTAATTTTGAAGAGATTTATCCCACAGGATGATTCAGATCTATTTCTTCACAACTTCCAACAGTGTGACTTCATAGAGTGTGTGAGTTTAACTGGCTAGTTGCCGGCAGTTCAGATCTGTCTTTTATTAAATATTCATGGATTCATCATCCAAAGGAAAACTCACACCAACTGGAACCATTCAACAGATGAAATCACAAAAAACAGGCAGATACAACAATTACATTCCTCAAGCAACAAAAACAATTAGTCTGTGAAGCAATTTTAAAAGTTTTCAGTTTTTTGTTCATGTAATAAAAATTTTCTTTTCTTTTCTGTAGACTTTTAGTTTGAAAAGTGTATTACAGTAAATCAGTTGGTGATTAAAGTGTTGAGCTCACCTTCACGATGAATATTTTTGTGTGCAGGAGTGTCCTGCTGGCTCTGAGGGTTTCAGAGAGATGCAGTGTGCTGCCTTCAATGACAGACCGCTAGTGGCAGGAAACTCCTTCAGATGGACGACGTTTCATGGAGGTCAGTGAGACTAATCTCCTTTTTAGAGGAATAGTTCTGTCTCTTCTGTATTACTTTCATTAGATGCAATCAACATGTTTAGTTTGGATGAGGATAAAGCAGAATGAGTGTAGAGAAATGCACTGGTATAAAAGATTCAGCAGCAAACAATATTGTAGCGAGAAATTTTTAAAGTGACTATTTTCCTAAATACCGGTAGCTATTTTTTAAACAGAGAACATAGTTTTATAACTCATTCAAAGTCAACAGGCTCCTGTGGGGAAAAAGGAGTCTTTCCTCACAGCTGACAAGAGTAAAAAAATAGATTTTTATTTTTTACCCTTATTTATTCAGGTAATATCCCATTGAGATTAAGAATCTCTTTTCTAGGGGAAAATAGATGTTGGGGTTCAGTATTTCCCCTATAGACTACTTTGATACAAGGTCAGGCCTGGGATTGAACCTGAGACGCCCACATGGAGGGTACCCTGTCCTCCCCTAGGCCTCGATCGCCTCATGTCAATCCTCCTCTTTCAATCCAAGCTAACATATTAAAACACTAACAGCATAACAGACTGAAGCAGTGATGAAATGAAAGTAGGCACAGTTACTGTAGCCCAAAAACATAATTACAAAGTATCTCTTACAAATGAAATGTTTCATATTATTGCTGTGTTTTTTGGTAACAAAATTTTGTGACAAGAAACACAAACTAGACAATATTTTAATTCAAATAACTCAAAACATCTACATCTACTAGTATAAACTCATCTATTTTTTGACTTCATAATAAATATATAAATGCATCAACACAAATAAAAATGAGACATTTGAATTTAATGCATAGGATAAAGCCTAAACAAAACAAACTAGTTACTTTTTAAGCTTTATCCCCTCCTCATAAACATGTTGGGCATTTACCTGACAATAAAACAAAAATACACCTCAGATATACGTATTTTATCATGTATTGGCGTCTCCTGATTCACATAGGTCTTATATCTTGCTGTGTTTTTAATAGTTGTAATTCGCCCTTACAGAACACCACGGCTGTGTGTGTGTGAGAAGCTGGGGCCTTCAGCCCCACATCCTCAGTCAGCAGGCTCTGGTTCCAAAAACACAACATGGGTTTGTTCAATAGAAGAAGGTGTTGATAACACAGCTCTAAAAATGAAAAAATATACACATTCACACAATAAAACTAAAAGAAGATAAATGTGAAGCATCCTGTAAATGCAGGTTACAACCACCTCTGGCTTCTGATTTACAAAAAATACTGAAAATATACTGTACATGTTCCTGTTACTTCATTTTATTCTGGAAATCAAGTTGTTAAATAAATTCAACCTAGGCTAGTGTTAACTCATGTCTCTAAAACATCGTCTGTGCAGATTTAAGCACTAATCTGTTGTTTCTCAGTATTGAAATGAAACAAATCACAAACCTTCAGTTAAAGCTGGTTGTGATTAAAATAAAGTTAGTTTTCGGTTCATCTTTGTCTCCATGTGTTCCCTCTGATCACTCCAACTTGTTCTTTTGTTTCCTGTCTTTTATGTCCCTTTCCTCCCTCCTGTCTCTTTGCTTCACCTTATTTTCCATAAACAATTAATAATGTACTGACTGAAGATTTCTCCTGCCAGGCTCCAACCCCTGTGAACTCAGCTGCCTGGCTCTGGGACACAACTTCTACTACAACTTTGGTCACGTGCTAGACGGCACATCTTGCAACAAAGAGCCCGGAGCAGTGTGTGTCAACGGACGCTGTCTGGTGAGTAATAATACTGGATGTGTGGCTTATTTTAATACATATGGTCCTCATTTAATAAGTAGAGGATGAACAAATGAGAGAAAAATGTTGACGGTCTGGAGAACTATTGATCAGGATCATAAATATATATGTATGTATGTCTCCTTGCAAACAAAACATAAAGAAGTAATAGTCTAATAAGGACTTGTGCACTCATGTTTTGGGTTAGAGAAGCTCCAGTTGTGACCTACCCATCATATACCTGTATGTTTGTAAATTAACAAGTCATGTATGTCTGGGTTTTTATAATGACCTGTTGATCTCGAATGAAACTGGGTTGAGCTGCTGTTCAGTTTCACTGAGTTGAGGTTTAACTGATGTTGACCACTCATAGAGGAGCTCTCAGGAGAAGTGAATACCACGCTGAGTGTTTGGCCAGAGTGCACTTATCAGTGTGGACTGCAGCCTTCAGGAGGCATTACAGCTCAGCTGAGCACAAAGTCCACGGTTCCTCTCACTCTCACACAGATGGGGAGGGATGGAAACAAACAAACACATAACAGCAAACGCAGCGTCATGAAATAATACTCAGTGGACACATCTGCTGCAAGAGGGGATACTAACAGTCAGAGCTTTTTTTACACAGCTGAGCGTTGGGATTAATGTGTGTCTGTTTACATATGTCTCTGTGTATGTGCATGCTCACATGTGGCATTTAGTGTAAATAAGTAGATTTATGGGTCATATTCTCAGGCTGGGTGAGGTCAGGGCTGCAAAGAGCTTGAAACAGGAAGCAGATGCAGCCTGCAGCTGTGTGGAGCACTGCGGGTCACAAACCAGATCGGCCTGCAGTACACATGGCTGCTTTGGACAAAACATATGTAGAAACAGAGCATTTCCAAAATAGTTGGGGTGCTGTGTTAAATATAAACTAAAGCAAACATTTGTGAAATTCTACAGGCACATCTGAAAAAAATTGAATATCGTGAAAAAAATGTAATTTCTTTTGTCATTCATTTCAATATTCAAGCTTTGTATATTTGATAACTATGGCTGCAGACAGTGAAAACCTGAAACTCCCAGAAAATTAGAATATTACATTAGATCAATGAAACTTATTTTAAATACAGTATAAATATCAGGCTTCTGAAAAGTCTTTTCATTTCTATGTACAGTACTTAATACTTGGTTGGGCCTCCTTTTGCCTGAATTACTGCATTAATGCAGCATGGCATGGAGGTGATCAGCCTGTGGAGCTGCTGAGGTGTGATGAAGCCCAGTTAGCTTTGATAGCAGCCTTCAGGTCATCTATGGGTCTGGTGTCTCTCATCTTCATCTTCACAATCCCCCGTTCTCTATGGGTAGAGACTAAATATGCCAAAGGTCCAGATCGGCTTGCATGACCCAGTCCTTGGTCCAGAGGGAGGGGGTGTTTCATTCCGGACCACGCACATTGCGCTCCCGTTCAGGGAGACACACATGAGCACGCAGCATCTCCAACACGCGCGCAGCAACGGTGACACACGCAATCACAGCACGTCAGACACATGCACGCCGCACACACACATGCTCAGCAAACGGCGACAGCTTATCACCCCCACACCACCCACCCCAAACCCACAAAGATGTGTTGCGTACCAGACACCAGTGCCAGGTTCTCCCTAGAATACCTCGACAGAAATTGTGTGCACCTCTGATTATAATGTAGCATTTCAATCATCATATCATGTTATACTGTATTGTATTGCATTGTGTTGCACCTTATCATATTATATTGTAATGTGGTATATCATATTGTCTTATATCATTTTGCATCATACCCTATCACCGTGTACCATATCATACTGTATACTGTACTGTATCTGTATTATATTGTATCACAATTTGATCCGATGGAATGTAGAGTTTACTGAGGAGTTCAGTCTGGAATAAATTTGTTTTGACAACTGAACTGATCTATTTGTCCAATTTAAAGGTGGAGTCAAATATTACACCAAGCTTCCTGACAGACAAAATGGCAGTAATGGACCAACGCAGCTGTCCCAAACACAAAGAAGTTTGAGTGTGTAACAACAATGTCATATCCAATTTCATGACATCACTTTTGGATTGTCACCCCTGAATTCTAATTTGTCAAGATGACACACAGCTTTTAAACATTCCTGTTTGTGGGAAAAAAAAGATTTTAAAAAGCCCATTCAGTTTATTTGACATCTGCCTAAACTAGTGACAGCAATGTAGAAAAGTCCAATAAAATGTCCTGATGTTTGACCGTCATTCAGCATCACATCCTTTAGTGTTCTTATTAGGGCTGTCAATCGATTAATTTTTTTAATCGCGATTAATCACATGAGTGTCCATAGTTAACTCGCGATTAATCACAATTAATCACAAATTTTTAAGATGCTCTCAACTGACTTAAATTTATTTTTTCTTATTTCAAATATTCTTGTAATTTAAATACAGGCTGTTTACCAGTTACTTCACTTAAGATGTGATACAAGAAATCAGATGTAGCATCCACTCTGACTCTGACAGGTTGAATCAGCCTTAATGTCAAATTATTTCTCTCCTGTAGAATTAATTCTACTCATCACATCACACTAGGACCTTTTCATCATCCTATTAAACCCCAAAATGTCTAAAGCTGGACTTTTTCTGACAGACTATTAGTGTCATTTGCAAAACCTAAACGTAAAACCTTTTAGAATGCTCAACAAATGTTCCTAATCTCAATTAAATTTACCGGGTTAAATAAATTATATAAAACAAGGATTTCAATATTAATATCATTTATTTTTGTATGTAGTTGACCATATTCTAACATTGTAATATCCTTTGTTACAACTTTATTAGGTCCCTTTCTGCTCTCCTTGGTGACGCACGCACTCTAACGCGTGTCAGAGAGAATCGGCTGAGACCTCTGTGAGTTTGAGTGTAGCGTGTTTGCGACTCAAACGCGGCAGTAGTTAGCGTTGAGCTATCGTGTACACGCAGTTAATCTCGGAGCAGCCGTGCGGATCTCGATGGAAGCAAGGCCGCGTGACTACTCCGATAAGTAAGTAGTGAAACTGACTTACTGGTAGGTTGATATTGAAGCTTAGAAGCCTGGAAGGCGATGATTGGAGCTCTATCATGGAATGAATGAATCGATGACTGAGCGCTGGCTTCCTGGGTGAAGGGTCATTTATAGAGGAAGTGAAGCCAGAGGGATGATGGGAAATGGAGTCTTAGCGGGAGGAGCGGTCAGAAGGAGGGGAAACCGTGACAACGCATACGGGCCGGCGATGGGGAAAGGAAGGGGGGGTCAGGTCTGCAGCGCTTACAAACTCTGACACACAGAGAGGAGAGTGTGTTTTGACTCAGCTTTGCTGCGTTTTTGCAGCTTTTAGGAGGGCAGACGCTTGATGAGCCATGACGAATTGTTTATTTATTTATTAGAAACTCCCTGATCGTTGGTATAATCACGGAGCGGGTCAGGTTTAGCGGTGAGGAGACCAGGAGATCTCCCGGTTCTCCCGGTTGCCAGTCCGTCACTGGCTATGCTGTTGAAAGTTTACTGGATGTATGTCCAGGCGTCTCCGCTGGAGACTTCATTATTTATCCGACGGGGAGGAGGGCTCTCTCTGCATCAGCTGCATGCGTCACTAGACCTGTGTGTTCATACGTCCGCAAAGCAAAACTACGGAAGCCTGTTTTGACTCATGTACATTTCAAAAGCATGTCTTGATTTTAAATAAATGTAGGTAAATTTATTTCAGCTATTTTTATGTGGTTGTTATAAAAACTGTTGAGCCTTATTATGAACTGTGACACTTGATGCATACTCTATTCTGAGCCATTGCCTAACGGATCTACAATAGGTAACAAATCATTTATAAACCCTCTTGTAGTGAACATAAAACCTCTTTGTCTTTACCTGCTCAGAAGAGAATATGTATATTTCACTCTTATATTTCCATTACCACACGTTTTTCCCTTCATGTTTGGGTGTTTTCTGGTGTTTTGCAGGCCTCTTGTTGCTCCCTGACTGGGGCCCTGTTTACACTGAACTTCTTGTCACAGAGGAGTCTTTTCTTGTTTTGCTCACCCAGATGCTTGGAGTGTTTTGTATCTTCAAAGGGACTCAGGGGGATGATTATAGGTTCAGCAGATTGTTGCTCTCTTGCCTGGGAACAACCCCCTTGATTAACCTGCTCTCCAGAGAGGGAAAGCAGCCACTGTAATCTGTTCAGCAACAAGATTCTCCACACACTATAAACCATGCAGCTCTGAGCCCCTTGCTTTGACATTTTAATGTTTACAGAGACAACTCTCTAACCTCTTCTCCCCTCAGGAGGCCCAGGCTGCTTGTTCTCCTGAGTAAATATTTGTAATGGTTGAAGAAATAAAACAACAGAGAATTTAGTTGATGTTTTGCACTTTTACAGAGCGCAAAACTAAAGAGGGTTTTTTTCCTCATTAGGACATACATGTTAGTTTATTATTTTATATTTGTGTGTCATACAGAAGCCTGGCTGTGACTTCATCTTGGGCTCTAAGCAGCAGGAAGATGCCTGCATGGTGTGTGGAGGAAACAACACCACCTGCCTGCACCACAAGAGTGTGTACGAGAACAGCAGGATGGAGGCAGGTAGGAAACACACGCACACACACACGCACACACACACACACACACACACACGCACGCACGGATGCACTATCATCAAATTGTCTCTCGGAGGAATAAAGCATTGGTGTGGGAATATTTCCAGGCTGTTTTTCTTTTCTCACCCAAGAGCTATTAGTCATTGAGGCTTATTCAACACTGTTGTTCACTGATAAATTAAATATTAACCATGGAAACTGTTCTGGAAAACAATAGCAATTGGCTGCCTTCCTGGAAGATTTTAAATGACTGTGGTTAAGATCTCAGGAAGAGGAGGAGGAACACAAAGTTCTTGGAGTTCTTCTGGCTCAGGGCCACCAAAACATTTTCTATCTTGTTTGGCACCTGCAGTGTGGAGGATAATATGGGGTTTGAGTTTGACTGCATTCACAGAGGAAGCCTGTAAAGGATTTTTTTTTTTTTTTGATATGTAACAAGTCATATGTTAAAGAAGTAATAACAGCTTATCAAGAGCACTGATGACTGACTGGGCTTATTAGATTTTACAAGCTGAATGTGCTCAGTGTCTGAAGGTGCAGTGTGAATTGTTCAGTTCATGGTGGCATTCATTTAATTTAATATGATTTCTGTACACAAAATTCAGATATTTGCTGTTTATATATTTGTTAAAATCTGTTACCTGATAATAAATAAATTCAGCTCCAGACTGATTTGAGGTTGAACTTGTTGCAGGAAAAAACACTTAAAGTAGTTTTAGCTTTAAAAAATCTAACACAATGATTAAAACAAGCATCTGTTACACAAACTCCACACAACAAAGGGCTCAAATGATCATATTTATGGGATTATTGATCGTACAGAGTGTTAAATTATCCTACAAATACTTTATTTATCTACATCTGACAACACTGTAAGCAGCGCCACCTAGCTGGGAGCTCCCTCTGGTGACGTCACAGGTCCACATATGAAAAAAAAAAAAGTGTTTTTAGAAGCTTTGCAAAAAGGGGCACTTTTGACTAGAAAATGGTTTAAAAAAATGTATTGTAAAACAAAATACCCTCAATAAACATTTCAAATATTATTTTTGGACAGAATTTTATCTGAATTTAAAAAAAAGAACTTTCAATTTGCTCTTTAAATGCATGACGGGATCAGTGAGGAGCAGATCTTGTTCTTTGTCAGCTCAGTAAAATCTGCTTCAATAATTAACATTCAAAGAGACATTTTAACAGCCTGTTTGTTATTTTTAGATTTATTGATCTCTTTGTTGCTTTGGGTTTCATTCAGAACATTTTCTCAAAAAACAAAACTAAGGAGGTTTAGCTTTAGGATGCTCAAAAACAGAGGAAAAGCTGATTTTCACTTGCTCCCTAAAAGGCCCTCAGAAGTATTTTTACTTGTAACTAACTAGATTTATTGTACATATTTAGAAAATGCACACACCTTTTTGAGTATTCATTATTTGATGAAGCTATGATGTCATGAGATGTAACATCACCAGTAGTTTTGTAGTAACCAGCAGTATTTGAGTTTAATTTTAGAAAGGTCATAACGATACACATTTAAAGTACTGCTTCCCTCCATGCTCATTCATGCATTAATTAAAGGCACAGTTCAGAGCATTTCAGCAAGAGAGCCTTTTTTTAATCCAATGTACCACGGCCCCTCCCAAAACATCCATTCTTCCTCCCCTCCTGCACCCTATACCCCACCATGCACATGCACATGGTGCATCACATGGGTTTCCAAAGCTGGGCATAAACTGTGAAATATTTTCAGTCGTGGCTCTCAGCTCTTGCTCAAACTGTACGACTGCATGGCAGGGTTGAATCATTCACAGCTCACAAATCATGTTCTCACTCTGTAGATGCTCTGAGACCTGACTGTCACACTGTGCTTTATGCTCTTGAACGGGGAGCTGCAAAGATGAAACAGAACCCGGAAGAGAGAAGAAAAAAACACGCATCCTTGGCAAGCCTTGCCATTCTGTGTGGAGAAAAGTGTAAAAATAAAAATAAAGCCCTCAGTAGGCGATGAATGGATAACTTTTTAGTAGAAATTAGCTCCATGACCGGCTGAAACTGTACAGGATGATATGGAATGTGGGCGCATGCGGCCCCCACCTCTAGGCTTGTGTGAAATGCATGCACATTGACTGACAGCCAACAATGTGGAAACTTGAATTTTATTGGCTGAAAAAGTTCACAGGTTAGAGAAAATTCATAGGAGTCTCTAGGAGGAAGGAGGGTCTTCAAAAGAATAACAGATGTTGTAGAACTCTACCCATAGATCATAGTTTAAACCTGAACTATCATTTAAAACATTTATAAAACTTTGATGAAAAGAAAAATCCTCCAGACTTCAGCTTTAATGCCTTTACATTTTTATAGCATTTTACCCAATACAACTATTATTTAGAAATGTTGTTTATCTCTATTTTTTGTCCAGTCAGGACAGAGATCTGAGGAAGGATATGTTATATTTCTGCAGCATTTAACCATTTGTGGAGGTCAACCACTTAGAGCACATTTAACCCCTACAGCTTATTGAGGCATGCACTGAACTTAACTGAAATATTTAAAAAAGAAATTTGTTTTAAAAAAAAACTATGAAAAAGTTCAAAATTATTAACTATTACCCTATACTATTTTATAACCCTTATGCCACAAATGAATAAAAACTGCAAAAGTGAAACCTTTTTGTAGAAAAGAGACTTCCAATGAAGATTCATGAGAAGATTATAAACTGTCATTGATGTGAATAGAACAGAATAGAACAGAATAAAATAGAATAGAATAGAATAGAATAGAATAGAATAGAATAGAATAGAATAAAATAGAACAGAATAGAATAGAATAGAACAGAATAGAATAGAATAGAATAGAATAGAATAGAATAGAATAGAATAGAATAGAATAGAATAGAATAGCCCTTTATTGTCCCTCAGTGGGGAAATTCAGGTGCACCAGCAGCAAAGTTACAGGCAAGTCAAGAAAAACAGATTCACACAGGACTTAATATATAAATATAAAAATGTATAAAAAGAAATATAAAGCATAAAAGTAATGACACAATAATATTATGTTATAATATGAAAAACTAGTAAAATAATGTACAGTCATCAAGTCATATTTAGATACAGTCACAGAAGTATGATGAATTGTTATGAGGGATGTACAAATATATTTGCATAAAAATTGTGCAAAAACAGCAGTGAAAGTTGCTTTAATGAAGTCCCAGGAAGTGGTTGGATTAATGTGTAAATAAGATGTTATAGGCTTATATTTTTAATAAGTTTGAACTAATTTTCTATTAAATCTGTTATTGTGAAGTAGTTAAACTTGTAAAATACTTTCAACCAACCCACTGCCCTCTCTGTCTGCTCAGGCGGGCCTTTTGGATATAATGAAGTAACCATGATACCGGCTGGAGCCACTCATATCCGAGTCACAGATAACAGCAGGAATTATCTTGGTAAGGTTTAGACACACACACACACACACACACACACACACACACACACACACACACACACACACACACACACACACACACACACACACACACACACACACACATTACATCTTCTCCCCAGAGACTGGAGTGGGGGGGGGGGCTCAGCAGTCCCATCTGGTTTCTTGACCCAGTGTGTATTTTTCCGAGCAACATAATCACTAAGGGTATCTATTCTCATCCTTGTTTATGTGCTCTAAATAAATCAGGCCCTGAAACAGCACATACTGTGGTTTGGAAGCGGATGTTCATAAAGATCCTATCTGAGCACAGGGCAGGACAGGTGGAGGTACTTGATTCCATCTCATGTGATGGAAAGTCTCTGAACTGCTGTAAAGAATATCTCTGCCTTTGATACCCCTGCCTCGCTTCAGCTTAACCAATATGTAAACATTTAATAAAAACCACATTAACATCAATCTTTTCCTTCACTTTCTTCTCTTGAGCAGCTCTGCAGAACGGTCACTCCCAGTTTGTGATCAATGGGAACTGGAAGATCAGCGTTCCCGGAGAGTATAATGTAGCTGGGACCAAGCTGCTGTACCGGCGCTCTGCAGACACCTGGGAGAGCTTTGAGGTGCCAGGACCCACCCAGGAAGACCTCCATCTGATGGTAAAACACAGTAGCGATGCTGTGACAGAAGAGATTAGAACCAACAGCCTTTTTCACCCAGTTTTCTGTAAAATCATCTTTGTTCATGAGGATTTTTATTGTATGCAAAAAGTGCTTATAAAACAGGCTTCCTATGCTTTTGTATGAGAACAAACAAATCTTTTAATGGGCGCACATTTTAAATGTTGGCATCATTTGGGGCGGCACTAGCTCAGTTGGGAGAGTGGCCGGTCTGGTAACCGGAGGGTCACCGGTTCGATCCCCAGCTCTGGCTGGGTTAGATTGTCGTTGTGTCCTTGGGCAAGACACTTCACCCAACTTGCCTGAATGTGAGTGTGACTGTGTGTGAATGTTGGTGGTGGTCAGAAGGGCCGATGGCGCAGAATGGCAGCCTCGCCTCTGTCAGTCTGCCCCAGGGCAGCTGTGACTACAGACGTCCGTCGTAGTTTACCACCACCGGTGAGAATGACTGTGTGAATGAATAATGCAACTCTGTAAAGCGTCTTTGAGTGACCTGAAAAGCGCTATATAAAACTGATGCATTATTATTATCATCATCACTAAGCTGCTGTAAGCCTTTAATTGTTTGCATGTGAAGATAATTTTTAGTCATGTCAGCTGCTTTAGAAGTCTTGAAAAGGGATTAAAACATCTCAACATAAATTCTATGTGGTTACTGTTTTGGGTGTGCTTTCTTCAGGTTTTTTCTTCATGTTTGCTCTTGTTTGGTCCAGCAGACATTCCAGTGGATTAGTGTCTGTGTGCATGTGTGTGTGTGTTTCTGTATATCACATTATCACTAAATGTAAAACTGAACACTTCTGTCACTTCTCAAATGCTTCATTTAAATAATTTCTTCAGAGTCAGAATGATTGGATTAAAATTTTATTTTTAAACTGTTCCAATGGTAATAATTGGTGCTCCACAGGGAAGAAAGCTCAAATTAGACTTGCTCTTTAACTTGGTCTACCTCCATTTCTCTGTGTTCCTCATGTACAGGTTCTGGCCACAGACAGAAACTCAGGGATCGAGTACGAGTACTGGCTTCCACCAGACCAGTACGCCCTCCACCATGGGAGGAGGAGTCCACTGAGACAGGCTCACCACACCGCTGGCTACTTCCCCAGGATCCAACCAACTACTTCAACCACAACAACTACTACAACTACTACCACCCGTCCACCTCCAAAAACCACCCGACCCCACTGGTGTAAGTCTCACTCTCTGCTTCCTTTATTTAAAAAAATACAGAATTCACACATCAGCAGAAAACAAACATGAATGAAAAGGAGCAGAGAGACAAAAACATCTTTACAAAACAAAATGTATCTCTATTATTGCTTTCCTGTGCCTTCAAACTCAAACACAGGTTAATTTTCATCACATTCCTGTAGCAATTCATGTTTTTAAGTGTTCTTGTTCCATAATTTTACACCGTTCACAGAAATACTCATTTCCTTCATTTGCTTCTAAATCAGGTTTTCTAAAGAGTTCAGTTCCTGTCAAATCATAACCACTGACTCTTTTTTCATACATGTCTGGATAGTTGTTGAGAATGTCTGAGCTTTGTACATTGTTTGTAATATTTTCAATTAAACTAAACTGTGAACTTTTATTTAGTTATAGGGATGTTTACAGTGAGTATCACGTGACGATTTTGATAAACTACCAACAGGCCAATAACATTTATAAGTTATAACCATCTCTCAGAAGAATCACTGAACTTCTTGATCTTTTTTCTTGATTTGTTGGTTGTTTCTTACTAAACCACAGATTTGTGAACTTTAGACACTGAATAAACATGCCTCATATATTCCTCTGATGTATTTTAACTCAATGATGTGTTGCAGGTCAACAGGTCTCTCACATATGTCAACTATTGGACACTGAATTAAATTCTAGACACGATTCAAGACCCACTCAGTGTGAAATGTCCTAAAATAAGCCTTAAAGCCATACTCAGTAGTAGCCAGGTAAACAAGCTAGGTCTCGCTAGCTAGTTTACAGAAACACGACTCGGAGCACTCACCCCTCCCGTCGGGTAAAATCCATACGCCAGCCTCCCGCGGATATTGGGAGCACGGTTTGCAAAGGTGACAAAGCAGAGTCAAACTCCAGCCGCAGAAATGTTCCCCCAGCTTTTCCTCTTTTCACCTGCAAACGTTTTTAGTTTTCTGCTAGCTGAAAAGGGGCTTTTTGGGGGGACTCTGGTATTTTTATCTTAAAATGAAAGCACTAACCGCGGCTCTCTGTCCTACTTTACTTTCACTTTCACTTCCGGGATGTTCTGCCCCAAAATGTGTCCGGGCGGATTAATGCCAAACCAAGCAGTGAGGAAATGCGGCAGACAGACAGCTGGATTGTCCAATCCTATCATTCGGACCGAACGATAGGATTGGCTGAAGCTTTTAGAGAACTACGGGACAACCACTTTATTGATTTCTTTTGTTTTTATAAAATCTCCACAATATATTTATGGCTATACTATGTTGGAACGTTGTTAAGAGGCTTAAAATAAAACGTTAAAAGCTACATTGTTTACCTGGCTACTGAGTATGCCTTTAAATGATTGTGCCATTTACTCTATGGTTTATCCAAATTAATGTATTAGTAGTTTGATACAAGGCTAGTACAAGGATTCACTGTCAGGAAAACCTTGAATCTCCAAAAACATTTACTTTTCAGGAAAAAAACATTTAGTTTATTTTATCAGTAACAAACTCTGGATCATCACAAGTTCTCTTTGACACTTTTCTTTGAAAAGTCATCCATAAAATCACCAACAGGTTGATAACATTATACTAATAAAGCTGATTTTAATGGAAGCATTAAAATGATGAAAAATGGAGAAACAGGGTTTTAGCCTGACAGTGACGATGTGTTAAAGTCAGCAGGCGCCAGCAGTCAGAGGGATTTAATCTGATCATCTTGTGTTTAGAAAGGATGGAATTATAACTATTTTAGTCAAATCTTTAAACTATTTTATGGAGTTTGTGTTGTGAATGACTCTCAGCTACACCCATCAAATTTTAGATTAAATCAGTAAAACTGACAATGTTGTAGCCATGTTTGTGTTTGATCATGCTAATCAGCTATGGCAGCCATCTTGAATTGGATTGACTCCATTGCTAGTTGTAGGTGGGCGTCCAGTGATCTGTTCAGTGGTATCTGTTTAACAAATACACACAAGCAAAATCATGAATGCCCACCTTTCACCTTTTGGAGGGGGGCAGTAATAAAGTCCTTAGCTCTTCTAAAGCCATCAGCAGAGATTCAGCTGACGTTGCTCAGAGCTGCCCTGGTTTTAGACAGAAACACATCAAGCCAAGATGATGACATGAATGCATTTTATTGTCTACAAATGATGGTAAATGGTAAATGGCGTGTACTTGTATAGCACTTTCTAAGTCCTAGAACTCCCAAAGTGCTTCACACTACATTGACACATTCACCCATTCACACACACATTCATTATTAGCAGGCATGTAGCAGTGGGAGTAAATATCAGAGGATGAACGATCCCTGTTGATGCCACATTTCATTTAAAATAGTTTATCTGCATCAATGTAATGCAGCTGGTTTATTTCTTTCGATAAATGTTGAATCAAAATGTGCCGTTTCTCTATTTACCCCCTTAAGAGTCACACTGAAGTCACAGCCTGAGGACTGGTGCTTTCAGTCAGACTTCATCCACTTCAGTAAGTCTTAGGTAGCCTTTCAGAAGAATGTTTCCAGCTGGTGGACTTCTGCCAAACAGAGGTGCTGCCAGGAAGAAGTAAGTGAAGCATATAGGAGGTGATTTATAGCATTGGAAGAGGAGATAATGAGATAATCATCACATTAATCTGAAACATGAAGATCTCTGGTGCCAGGTTTTGAAGCCGGTAACATCACTCACACTTTAACAGCTTTAAAAATCTGCTAAGTTTAAATTCTGCTAAGACAATGTTTTATAAGTAATATTCTTTTTAACCTTTGTAGTTGTTATTATTTTTATAATAAAAAAAGACACAACAACATAAAAAATTTAAGTTTATAAAAATAAAGAAAATATCTGGGAGAACATGTTTGCATCAGTACGTCTGAGAATAAGGAGGAATATTTGTAGGAAAAGTAGTTTAATTGGAGCTTTATTTAATAAATCAATCCTTCAAATGGTCTCTTTTATTGCTGATCTTCAGACCATATTGCTGTAGAGAGACATTTTCACAAAGCATTTTATTGTATTACTCAGACAGTGCTCTTGAAGTAACCATGTGGTATTCATAGTTTTTGATGAGTAGAGTTTCTTTTGCAAACACAAACCAGGTGCTGCACCTGAGGAGTTGTGAGCTGGGTCTTAGCTCATGGTTTATAATAGATACATGTTGCCATGTTTTATTTTCTTATTTGAAAGACCCAAACGCAGTAATGAGTACACAAACGTGATCAACTCAGAAGGAAAATGAACTAACCATGACACCACAGAGTCAGGAAGTCCCAAAACAGAAAACCAGGTTGAGGATAAAGAAAGACTTTGTTTCCCAACAGCAACAATGATGAGGCTGTTCCACAAAATAAGAACCAAATAAACTGAAGTAAATACTGACTTTATACAGAACAGGTGTAGCATTCAGGAACAGAAACCAAGTGTGACTATAAGATGGATAATGATCAGAGGCCCAGACAAATTATAACAGGAAGTAAATATAACAGAATATACAAGTAGCCTACATCACTCATAATGAACACAAATAACTCCAGACAAACTGAAGTAAACATGAAGGCATCACTGGAACATGACATAAAAAACATGAGCTCTTTATTTCAGTCATGAATCCTGCTGCTGCAGGAGATGCTGGTGTCCCCCCCACCCCCTCCTGCCTGTCTGTGCAGCAGTCAGTTGTAGATGCAGCTGGAAAAACTAAATCAGAACTTAAGGTTCAGATGGTGTCAGCACCAGAGTCCCCAAGGTCTGTGAACACCAGCTATGTGGGATTCTGCAGTACCGTCAACCTTAACCCGACCTAAGAGAAGGGTTCAGTGCTGTGGAAGACATTCTGTCATGTTCTCATCCGTCTGGTCTCAATGATTATAGACCTGTTGTCCTAACGTCACACATCATGTAAGTCCTCCTGTTATTGGTCCACCCGAGTGAGCAAACAGCACCTTTCAGGACCCTCTACAGCATATGTGTCAAACACAAGGCCCGCGGGCCACATGTGGCCCGCCACGTCATTTAATGTGGTCCGCGAGAGCTTAAAAGGTCTGAGTATTCAGAAATAAATAGGTAAAAAGCGTATTTTGACCAAAAACTACATTTCCCACAATGCATGTCAATTGTGTTACCCGCGACTTGACGGCTTACCGCCACTACAGGGCAGGGTGCACACAAGCAGTAGGCTGGTCCTCATGAAAACCGGATTTCGAACGCGCTTTTGCGGACCAGCGCTGCGCGGTCCTGATGGGAGACCCCTAGATCTGACGAACTTCACATCCTGTTGCAGCTCAGTGAATGAGTGATCACATGACCTCTGAAGCTAGGTGGACACACACGGTAGGACCTCCGCTCCGACACACACACACACACACACACACACACACACACACACACACACACACACACA
>SSNR01000317.1:408226-420081 GCA_006937965.1 Callopanchax toddi | reverse complement strand
CCAGAGCCAGGTTCTCCCTTGAGGACATGTGATGACAGATTGTGTGCACCCCTAACTATAACAGATGTTTTGATCAAAGTTATTATAACTTTGATGTATTTTTAATCCACTTGAATAGTTTGATCCTTGATTGATGGAGTTCAGTGGGTTTCATAACCTGACAAATCAAAAGGATTTATGTTCTAACAGAGCAACAAGCAAACCTATTTTTCATGCATTTGTAATGTTTTATCTTGTATAAGTAATAAATTCAGAGGTATGTAACATTAAGGAGTTGTTACATTTATTTTACATTTAATTTGGTTACATTTTTAAGTTATCTGGCCCTTTGAGGACAGCCATTATGCTGATGTGGCCCTCGGTGAAAATGAGTTTGACACCCCTGCTCTACAGTTTGCTCATCACTGTGGGGTTGGAGTTGAAGACACCGTCACAGACCTGCTTCAACAAACCCACAGTCATCTGGACAAAGCAGCAGCTCTGAGAGGATCATGTTCTTTGGTTTTTCCACTGCATTTAATACAATCCAGCCTGATTTATTATGTAGAAACTCCAGAAGACACAGGTGGATCCTCCACAATCACCTGGATTAAGGACTACCTGACTAACAGACCTGAGGTTATGAGACTGAAGGGTTGAGTGTCTGACCAGGCGGTCAGCAGCACAGGAGCACCACAGGGGACTGTACTCTCACCACTATTTACTCTGAACACCTCAGACTTTCAGTGTGGTCAGAGTCCTGACATCTGCACACACATTCAGATGACTGATCAGTTGTTGGGTGGATCAGAGATGGACCAGAGACCTAGTGGACCATTTTGTGGAATGGTAGCAACAATCATCTCATATTTAATGTTAACAAAACAAAGGAGATGATTGTGGATTTTAGAAGCAGGAATACGTCCAACACTTTGTCCATCATGGAGCAGAAGTGGAGGTGTGGAGGAATCTAATACCTGGGTGGTCACCTGGACAGCAGACTGGACTGGAGACTGTTTCGGTTCTGGGACAAAGGAGGACGCTTCATAAAATGAGAACATGATGGACAACCCTGAGCGTCCTCTACACAAGACAGTAACTCAACAACAGAGTGTCTTCAGTCAGAGGTTCTTCAGATCTGCTGCAACAGGAGATCCTTCCTGTCCACAGAACATCTAAAAGAGTTACTGAACATTTAACTTCCCTCTGGGATTAATAACGTTATTTAAATTTATTGATTGATTTAAACCAAACACAACAAGAAACAGTCAAAACCTGAACACACAAACCCACCAACACAACAACCTGAGGCACAGCTGGTTTGTCTCATTTAAAGAATGGTGCAACGTGTCATCAGATCATTTCCTTTTTCTTCTTATTGTGTTCTTTTAGTCTTTATAAACTAATTTACTCAAACATTGAGGTTTGTTGCTCATTTAAGTCTTTGAAGGTTTCGTTTTAAATGGAGAGTCAGACTTCTGATCCCAGTGCTTTTTAGAGCTGGTGTTTGGCTTTTGGCCGTAGGACCAATCTGCTCCTGGTGGGAATGGATGGAAGAAGATCCTGGTTATGGCTCCATGCAGCTTTGCTTTGTTGGTGGAACATAGGTGAATCATCAAAAAGCTGTTAATGAGCAAATATCTGGTTTTTGTGATGCCATGTTTTCCCAATTGGACGGAGGCACTAGAAACAGTTTTTAAAAGACCTGCTTACATCCAGAAAGGTGTTCTATCCTGTAAAATTGACTCTGAGCACCAACATCATTTTTGCGAACTTTTTAAAATGGATGTATTACAAAAATGAAAGTCACTTCAAAATTAGAGTTCTACAAATAAGACCTTTATTAAAAAATATAAATGTATCCAAAAAAAACAAATTAAAGTTATTTCTAAACTTTAAAGCTGATTAAAACGAGTTTTACTGAAACTTCCCTGAACTAAACATCTGCTTATTGTTTTCTAGTTATAGAACTTTTGAAAACGCCTCGCCAGTCTCTTCATCACAACCGCCACCAACGTCCTCGCCAGCCCATCACTCGTCTGGAGCGAGAGGAAAGCCATAGAAACCTGCTCCCTCAGGCCTCACCTGGAAGTATGTTCACCTTGACCCCATCCATCAACAACTACAACCACTTAGCTCCACGTGAGCTGTGACACCTGAAAAGGGCTGAGAGACGTTATGATAAACCTGTTTTATTTACCAGTCAATAACACAAATACAGCTGCTGTTTTCAAATTAAAGCATCATAGTAAGGTGTTTAAACTTACCACACAACCATTTAATTGTTTTTAACATTTATTACAATAGAACCATAATTCACCGTTAGGTTTGGACAGGGAAAGCTCTGCTGAACCCCTAACTCCTCTATGTTTAACTTTCAGGACATTGTGGAAAATGTCGGAGAGTTAAAGGACGGAGGGAACGCCAGAGACAGTATTGCCAAAAAGACTTTGGTAAGGCTGAACTTTAAATGTCTCTATTTAAGGGTGATGAGCGTTTCTGGTCACTCAGTATTTAACCTGCAGACAGCAGTCAGGGTGTCTGCAGGTCAGTCACCACTGACAGATCTTTACTTGCTACCCCACTGAAATAAACAATTCCTTTTAAAAGTTTTATTTTTTTGCCAAATTCTGACAAAATATACACTTTTTTTTGTCAGTGTTCCGAGCTAGAGTGCTCGGGAAGCTGTACCGAGGAGAGGAGACTCGTTACGATGTCCAGATCATCCACACGTATCGAAACCGCTATCGCCTGGAGCACAGGGAGTTCCTGTGGGTCCCGAATGTGTGTGACTGCCCCAACCTGGATGTGGGGCAACAGTACATCCTGATGGTGCGTCGCCACATTAACTACGAGCACACGCTGAACCGCATCCTGATGGAGGAGGACAGCTACGTGGTGCCGTACAGACCCAGAGAGGACGAGCTGCTGCGGCCGCTCGAAATGCTCTGCAGCAACAGAGGGCCCAAAGAACCTGCAGAACTGAGAAGAGAAGTAGCTTGATGCCTTATTCACCTGCCATGCTTCACTCATGGACCTTTGAAATGAATGGCCTGATGAACGTTTTGAGTGTTGCCTGACTGGAGGAAGAAGCAGCTTTTATTGCTGTAAGTTTTAACCTTGTTAGAAATTTGCCTCATTAAGAATTCAAATGAACATCACGTTAATTTAAAAGCCTGGACAGCTTACTGTACCACATAGAGCACTTTAGGTGGATGCTATGTCCACCTTAAACAAATACCAAAGAGAAGAACACTGACTGAACACAGAACCCTTGTTTTCCATACTGTATCTGTCTGTGTGTGCGTTTGTGTGCAAACTTAAAAAGAAAAATTCACTTAAAACTGTTGCTTTGAAGTTCACTTATTGCAATTTTAACTTTTTCCTCTGAGGAAACCCAGACAACCTTGCAGCAGGTCAATAGGTTTGGTGCAGCAGCAAACATCTATCAGATCTACAATCATCAGGAGTAAATTATTATGAGCTTTGTGTCAGGATTTTTATGTAGTTTTAAAAATTATAGTTCTTTTTTACTGTAGTGATAAGTACTTACACTGCCAAGTACCACAGAAATCACTTTAGAATGGCTTTTGCTCTGAATAGCTGTTAGCTTGAGTCCTTTGTGTGAATTTCTCTCTAATTCTCTGAACAGATATCCTTCTGGCTGCTGTCCACTGCAGGGGAAATACTGACTGATCAGAACTAATCCACAAAAATAAACTACCCTCTAAATACTCCTTAATAAGTCAGGCATTACTGGAAACGGTGTTTATTGTATAGATGTGTAAAGACATGATTAGCCTGCTTGGTATAGCCTGGGGAGTGAATAGGGTTTCCTCCTGCTGCACCTCTTATCTTATTCTCCTAGAAAACACATGGTTTTAGTTCCTGTCAGCAGAGAGGATGTCCTCTGATTGGTCAATAGTGTCAAAGGGTAAGTCAGGTGTTCATTTCATTTGAAGTGTTCCAACTACTCATAGCAGGTTTTATGCTAATGTATTTTACTGGAATACAACCCTTTTTAGTGTGGACTGAGGAGTTTGCATTACTGAAAATGTTTTACATACACAGCAAAATCATAGATCTGACTGACAGCTTTCCTCATTTTTAATATCATATATATGTCCCACAGCTGCAGAGAATCAAGCAGAATGCATGCAGAAATATAAAGTTTAATTTGCTGTGACTTGTCTTTGCGATGCATGCAACCTATAGGAGACTGCAATGAGTTTTTTAAGGGGGAAAAAGCACAATATCTGAAAATATTACCCAAAAGATGTCCTAAAATGAAATGGTAAACATTAGAAATGACAGCCAACTGCAGCTGAAGGTTGATTTATTTCTAATAATCTTGTTTTTGTTTGTATGTTTGTAAGAAATAAGCTTAAATCCTAACACATGACCTGTGTGTGTGTGTTCATAGTGTTTATGTATTAATTGAGTTTGGCTCATCACTGGTATTCTGTTTTTAAGCATGTTAATGAAGATGGGCTCTTTGATTCTTTACATGAAATATATATTTAAATATACAGTATTTTTATTGTGTGGCACTGATTAGCTGCAAATATATTAAGTATATTTTATCTGAATTATTTTGAAAAAGTGTGATGATGTTTGTTGAATACCTTCATCTGTGCCTTGTTTGATTGGATTTGTGAGTTCACATTTGCTTCCAGACATATAAAAATGTGCCAAAAAGTTTATTTCTCTATATAATAAATAATCTATAGATAAATACAACTTCATTTGGAAATAGAACATGTTCACATATGATTGAAAAACCATAAACAGAAATGCCAACATTTGTAAGAAAACATTTATTTACAGAAAAGCTTCACATCTATAACCACTGAAACGTTAAACTGCAGATAATTTAACTGAACATTGACTGAACTGAGGCAGGTTCCTGCTCATTACCTGTATAAAATAAAGTCATTGCAGACATTTAGCTCAGCATTAAACACCAGTATCAACACTAACAGGATAAACAAGGTCTATTTCAGATTTACATCATAATTCATCTCAGCGTCTTCGAGACGCGGCTCTGTCTGAAGGCATGACACAGAAATCCCCTCTAGAACTGCTTTTTAATTGTTTTTACTGCCTTCAGTCGACAACATTTTATTCACAATTATAACAATTGAACAACAAAATGTAAACAAGAGTGAATCCTCTGGACACGAATGAGTAGAAGTGAATGATGGACTGTAAAGCAACATAATGTGAGCTTTCTCTTGTTGTTTTGATCACATCTGTTGTGTTGACTTTTCACAGCATCATACATTTCTGTTTAGCTGCCTCTCAGTCGATACGTAAACCTCGTGACCATTTAAAATAAATCTCATCAAAGATACACTTTTTGTTTCTTTCTGTGATCTTGGACATCAGGTTGGATTTAAATTCATGAGCACCTCATCCTGAGTTTAGCTCAGACAACAAGAGTCTGTTTCAGAGTTTGTGGATTATTGACAAGTCAAACTGTTTATTTCTGTCTATTTTCTGGTATTTAACTGTTTGCAGAACATGAACTATAGGCTTCATGGAAGTGCAGTTGTATCACTGATGCCTTGCAGTGAGATGGTTGTGGGTTTGAATCCCGGCCGCAGCCTCTCTGCGTGGAGTTTGTACGTTCTTCTCATGCATGGGAGGGTTTTCTCTAGGTCCTGCAGTTTCCTCCCACTGGCCAAAAACATGCATGTTAAGTTAAATGAGGGCTAAATTATCTCTAGGTGTGAATGAGTGTGAGAATGACTGTCTTGTTTGTCTCTATGTGTCCCTGTGATGGACTGGCGACCTGTCCAGGGTGTCCCCCGCCTCTCGCCCAGTCACAGCCAGAGGTAGACACCAACTCTCTGCAACCTTGTACAGGATGCAGTGGTTTCAGAAAGATTGTGAAACAAATCGTATCTAATTTTAGGGATTTAAAAGAAATCTTGTTCAAAGAAAATCAAAGCGATGTGTTAGAACTCTATATAATCTGTTTGTAAACCTTAACTTTTCCTCTCGTCTCGGCTCCTTCCGCCTTATCCAGGTTTGGGTTGTAGGGACAGCATCCCAACAAGGGAGCTCCAGACCGTCCTCTCCCTATCCACCTCCACCAGCTCCTCCGGCAGGACCCCAAGGCGTTCCCAGGCCAGATCGAAGATATATTTTCTCCGTGTCCTGGGTCGACCCGGGGGCCTCCTGCCGGCAGGACATACCTGAAACACCTCCTTGAACCTCCACCTTATCGTGGTGGAGGAGTTTGAGTGCCCTAATGAACCTAGGAGCTATGTTGTCTGGGGCACTTGTGCCCCTGGTAGGGTCACCCATGGCAAATTGGTCCTAGGTGAAGGGTGAGACCAAGTGTGGTTCAGAAGACTCTTCATGGAAGTGAAATCAACAAGCCAGAATACCCGACCCAGAGGGTTACCGGGGTGCCACCCTGGAGCCAGGCCTTGGGTTGGGGCCTGTGAGCGAGCGCCTGCTGGCCGGGCTTTCACCCATGGGGCCCGGCCAGGCCCAGCCTAAACTGGATACATGGGCTCATCCACCCATGGACCCACCACCTGCAGGAGGAACATGAAGGGTCTGGTGCATTGTGGACTGGATGGCAGAACTAGGCGGGAGCTTTGGCGGTCCGATCCCAGGATACAAAAACTGACTATTGGAACCTTAACTTTGCATGAGTCTAATAGTGTAGTTTGTTTAAACTAAACAACATCCAAATAGCTATTCTACTCTTCATGCACTATAAACAAACAAGAGAAAAACCATTGGCAATAACAAGCTGTTCTACCAACTTTCTGCTTATCAGCTCATTTATTAATGAATCATTAGAGTGTAAATCTTGGTTTTTATGTATTGATATGTTCCTTTTCTTTGTAGCTTCTGAAAAATCTGTTCATGCTCAAAATCGTCCCGTTTGTCTAAGATCAGAGGTAACAAGGCTCTCTCATTTTAGGGCAGATTCTTTATTCATCAGTAAAAACCAAAATATTCTAAATGTTTGGAATCTGTAGCAGTATTACAGCAAATATCTAGAACTCTTGTGAATAACATTAAACATCTAAATACTGGAAAACATGAACAATACAAAGGTATTTGAATAGTAAAAAGATGACTTTAAGCTCCTTACTGTCATTCCCACATCAGACAGTCCAGTCTTTTGTGTCCCTTTGGCAATTTGTTCCGTGTGTGTTGTCAAACTACACACATGTCCTTGATGTAGTTTAGGGTGTGTGACACCAGGGCAAGTTCATCACAAATCAACAGCTCCTCTTCTCACGCGTCTGTGAGTCTTTGACCTCATGACTTCAATAAAGCTCATTCATAAAACACTCCTCCGGAGCGCCATGGAGAGCTCAGAGTCATCCATCTCGCTCTCCATGTCAAAAAGTCATACCCACGTCCCTTCAGCTTCTGTCAAACGCTGACACTGACATGGCGGCAGGAGGCTGGGCGGCAGGACACTGGGCGGCGTTTGATGCGGGACCGTCGAGGTCTGGACTCGTTCTGACAGCTGCACAGAGGACCAATCAGCAGCCAGAGGTAGAGGATCACACAGGCCCAGCAGGACGACATCTTCACCCAGAAGGTCGACCAGCAGCCGTGGGTGAAGGTGGTCTCTAACACCGCTGACTCATAGCTGGAGCAAGACAGAAACGTTAACCGAGTGAAATCTACAGAAATCATTCAAATCTAGATCAAATATGTGTAGAGATGTTTCTGTCCAACCTGAACCAGTTAGTGAGGGTCATCATGACATACAGCGAGGCCAGGAAGAAGACAAAATGGAAGAAGAAGTAGCTGTAAGCCACCCTCTGGGTCTCATTGTGAATGACTTTCTGACAGCCTTTGTCTTCATCATCAACCACAAACTCCTCTTCAACTGAAACATCAACGAGAGAGCATCCAGTCAGCTGACAGCATGTACACAGTGGCAAACTGGCCACATTTAATACTGTATTTAAAGTTTATCGGATTAGATTTTGATCCAATAGAGCTAAAGGAAAAGTCAGTTCTGATCATTTCAAATATGATGGGATTCTGTCCAGAATGTTAGAAATAGAAGAGCAAGTCCTACAGATCTGCTGCTGAAGACCACCAACACTTTGATGACTTAGGACCAACAATGCAGTGATGACACATCTCTACAAATCCAGCATCACAGTTCAAGACTAATTCTTTAGTGAAGTAGAAGCTTTGAAATGTTAGTATTGATGCTCATCATTTAGCATTTACATGAAAGTTGCAAGTAATTTTTAAAAACTTTTCAAATTTTTATCTAACTTCTTAATGATTTTTTATTTTTTCTTTTATTTTGTTTTTATTATTGTTGTTTTTACTTTTTTCAATAGTTTTTACTTTAGATTTTTACTTATTTATTCAAAAATTTCTCCTTTTAATTGTTGCTTTTTTAAACTTAACGTTTTAATTATTTACTTTTACAGGGTTTTTTTTTTTACATTTCAAAAAACTCTTTCCGATTTAGTCTGCGTAACAAGAAATAAACATGTGGAAGTGATTGAATGTGATCACCTATAAAGAGACAATAATTTATAAATTTAAAACTTCACTGTCACTTGTGAATAGTTAGGGTGAGGAGTTCAAAGGCATGGATTAAACAAGAATTTAAAGCATTTGTGTTTAAAATAGAAAAATAAACACATTTAAGCTATACATCTAAAGCCCCTAAATCACACTGACTGTGTTAGTACACACCTGGTTCTTCCTCAGGGCAGCAGAAACAGCAGGTTGCTTTCTGGAACTCGTAGCGATAAACTTTGATCATCCAAAAGGGGCCAAACACCTCGGCCAGGTAGGAAGCCTCATTACTGCACAGAAATAAGATGGAAGCACACTAACCTCCACAGAATCTGAGCTGTGTATTTGTACACCATATACACACAAAAAGTGTGTACTACTACTCACCATGCAAACAGGACACAGCAGTACATGATGGCAGCTCCTATTATGGCGACAGCGTTGCCTTCGTTCTGGATGCCGTCCTGTCCCACGTTGGGGTAACACACGGTCATGTTCATGCCCTGGTACACAACTGAAACACAACACATCTACATTCAATATCTACCATTACACACTCTGTTGATGCTAAAAAATCTATTTGGTCAGACTCATGCTGGTTATTGAAATCTTTAACTTAAAAATGAAATACAATTTTAATTCCAAATTGATTCATCAATAAAATGACTTTAAAAGTTATATATTAGTGGAAAAAGTAATGTGTGTGGAAGGTGCATATTTTCTATAGATGAAAGCAAAAAGAGAAGCCACCACAGGCAGGTTCTTGGGTTTTTTCTGCTCCGTTTCATTTCCTGTGAAATTCCTTTCTTTCTTGTAAAAGGGGCCTCGTTTGCAGTTTCCTTCTTATAGAGCCAGCCTCTGGACACTTGCAAATATGCACTATATGTTCACACATGCTTATGCACAAGCTCAAACTCCCTAAAACCTCACACACAAAACCTCAGGGATTCAGTCAAGGTTGCAGTTTCAGCTGCTCAGAGAAGCGCTGTATTAATGTGTTGTGGATCAGACGAAGCCTGAATTAAGCCTGAACATCACAGGTAGTGGTGAAGGCCTGTTGTAACTCCTGTGTTTTAACATAAAGTCTGAAATTTTACTTGCACATTAAAAGTAAGTTCAGATTAATTTATTTGTGGGTTTTTGAAATGAGAATGACAAAACGGCTCAACAGTGCCAGATTTTTTACCAATCACTCTGAACTTTGGTATTCAAACCACTCTCTTGAAGAAATTATCTAATCCCAACAGGAAGTTGGCCACATCATATTTTAACAAAGTCCTCCCAGAGATCTTGACGAAAATCTTCAAAATGGTCATTAAGCTCAAAAGGCATGGAGGAAACGTATCAAAAGCCTGAGTTCTGGTGTCAGGGTGTGGGCGTGACAAGGCCTCAAACCTTGACTTCTCACCACTTAGTGGCATTAGTCACCTGAGCCGCAAAAAACTTGATCACACAAACAAAAATGTCAACACCTCTCCTTACAGTTAGCCCCCTTCTGCTTTTAAATACCTTGTGCCCCTCAAGTCACCAGACACCCCATCCTCCTCCACAACCCCGTCTGTTCAGGCTGCAGGTCCAAACGGCATGAAACTATTTGTTGTTTATGTCATCATGTGAGTCTCATCTGCTCAGTATTCCTCCTGATTTTAAAAAGGTACAGGCCTGTGGTATTTGAGAGGACAATTCACTGTGGTTTTTGTCACAGAAAACCCACAATAAGACCCAAAAGGACAAACTTTACGTTACTTTTGGCCCCAAATTGGCTAAGCCATAGAGGGCCAATTTGGAATTCCTGTTGGTAATTACAGGGATTACTACAAAAATCCCACAGGGGCCCTAAAGGAGAAGATGGTGATGAACCCCACATGGCTAACATGAATAGCGACACATGTGAGATGTTTTTGTTTTTTTCTCTGCTCATTCTGCCACACAGAAAACCACAGCAGCCCATGAGGGGCCAGCAGCAGCATGTCTGCTGGGTAATTACTGACTTTTGCCAAGACTTGCTTTAAAATCTAGTAGTCCCTTCATTCTGATAGCTTTCTTGTATGTCAAACAAAAAAAATCTGCAACAAATTCTTCGAGTTAGTAAAGTTTTTAATATTAATGTTTTTTAAATACTTTTTAAAGATTTAATTCTTTACATAGCAGATTATAATAATCACCTGAAGGAGGCAAACACATTGTCTATTGTCCATTGTCTTCACCCAGGACGTTTTTTCAGTCAGAGCACCTCCAAGGTGCAAAAGCCGTTCATTGCTGCTTGCAGCTTTACTATGACTGATCTACCAGTTCTGATACACATTTATTCTTCTATATTAACCAGATTTTACAAACACTGCAAATTTAATTATCCTTAATTTTAAGGCCAAGTCTGACCTTTCAATTAAATGTGTGTCATCTTCAATCAGGCTTTAAAGCATTGTTGCTTCTTTCCAAAAACACTAGCTACAGTTTAACATTTCTTGGAGTTGTATTTTGTTTTTGTTTTTTTCCAGAATTGCTCGTCTCTAGTCTCGTCTTCTTCCGCTTATCCGGGTCACGGGCAGGGGTGAGGCTACGGGTGGGCCTGGGTGGGCCTGGGCGGCCCTGGGCCCACCCACTGTGTACCTGGGCCCACCCACTGTGTACCTGGGCCCACCCACTGTGTACCTGGGCCCACCCACTGTGTACCTGGGCCCACCCACTGTGTACCTGGGCCCACCCACTGTGTACCTGGGCCCACCCACTGTGTACCTGGGCCCACCCAATCAAATGGCA
This sequence comes from Callopanchax toddi, assembly GCA_006937965.1. Taxonomy (NCBI): domain Eukaryota; kingdom Metazoa; phylum Chordata; class Actinopteri; order Cyprinodontiformes; family Nothobranchiidae; genus Callopanchax; species Callopanchax toddi. The sequence goes on along the minus strand of SSNR01000317.1, from coordinate 408,816 downwards.
TCCTCAACAAAATTATACATATTTGTTTTATTTTTGAGGGATCTCATTTAAGTCATCATGAAATGAAATAGAACAGAGTAAATTTGACATCAACAGCATGAATGTGTTGTGGTGATTTCATAACTATTACATCATTTGTAAGTCTTGCTCTCATTGGTTATTTTGAATAATTTCGGAACTCTCCAGACGAGCTACGGTAACAGCACAACTGTGTGTATGCTGCTGTGACTTGTAGTGTCAACCAAAGCATTTAAGAAATGGTAAAACAAATCTTCATTTCAAAATGCTTCAAAAAACAAAAAGTGGAGGACCTGTCCTGTGTTACAGGTTTAATGTGCTTTGGAATTTAGATGTTTTGTTCAAAGATCTTTCTGTCGGTTTCTGACAGTGGTTCCTCTCTTTCGCAGTTCACATTTTGCAGCCTTGTACTTTTGCGGAATGTTTTGTGCAAATTTGCATGCTTTAAACTTTTTTTTACAGCGCAGTGTTCATGCGTCCTGACGATCTCCTTCATAGCGGAGCGCAGTGCGTCCTGACTCCCTTTTGCGCGCTGACCAAGAGTCTGGATGAGTTATGCTCCCTTCCCTTTA